>BQKN01001074.1:328401-370193 GCA_022839385.1 Asparagus kiusianus | reverse complement strand
CATTCTAAAGCTGGGTCATATCTCATGAGTGCATATTCATTTAATTCTTCCTCTCTTATGTGTGTGCCTTAAATTCTAAAGCTGGGTCAGAGTGCAATATGGTAAAGGAAACCAAGGCATGAATGGAATACTAGTTCGGTTCATAGGTTTAGGGATGTGATAGACATAACTGACCTCCTTCGTACTTATAACTGGAGGTATGTGGATAAATTTACAGAAATATGTTGGTTCAGGTGGGACTTTATATTTTATAAGCTTCAAAATCGTGGTAGATTTCTTTATCCTGTGCTTAGGCATATTATGAGGTTTTGAAAAGCCGAAAGTGCCAATATAGCCAATGGTGATAAAAGGGTGCTTAATGTTGATAGTTTGAGGAAAAGAAGTCATGTTTTATCTGAGGTTTTGAAAAGCCAGAAGTTCCACTATAGCCAATGGTGATAAAAGGGTGCTTAACGTTAATAGTTTGAGGAAAAGAAGTCATGTTTCATCAGGGTTGTGGTTCTATATAGAGGGGATGAAACACATTCATCCAATTTAAGCATCTTATGTTTTTATAAACATGTAATATCATGTAAAACATTTTCTGGATACAAATACTGTCCTGGAACTATAATGTAAATCTTATGAATACAAATTTTGTCCTGGAACTATTAAGTCATTATCATTTTGTTTTATGTAACAAGACAGAAATGTCAAGAACTTTTTCTATAAAGTATTACAAACCTAACATATATCATCTTTTTAAAAATTTGTTTATAAGGTTGATTAATTTACAATATTCCAACTTGTCCCTTGGTGTTTTGCCATGTTGACCAAGTTGAGTTTCTCAGGAATTTGATATGAGAGTGTTACTGGTCTGGAGTTTTTTGTCTGATGTGTTTACTGATTTCTTTTAAAACTATGTGAGACCGGTGGATACTTGACATGTCTATGGGTTGTTCTTAGTGTAATTCTCAACTGATTTTGACGCTCCATGTAGAGCATCTGAATTACATAGGAAGGAACAAGCAGAATTTGACACGTGCAATGCCGCTGCATGGGCATGAAAAATGCTAGAAAAATGATTGCTTAAACATTTTGATTTAAAAATACAACATATATCCAATCATTTATAACAAAAATATAGTGTGTTACAATAAAACAAAACAACTTACATTGTATACCAAACTATTAAAAACAAAGTGGGTTTTAAAAAAAAATTGGGAGTAACAATTTGGATTTATAGGCAAAAAATATCTTTTCTTGGAATTGGCTGGGTACAAAAATAAATGGGGGGTGGGGGGGTAAAACTTCAGTTTATAACCAAAAAATTTATCGACATTTCCCAACATTAAAGTGTGAGAAAAGCCAAATAATAATAATAATAATAATAATAATAGTAGTCTAAGCATTTGGTTTTAAAAAAATAGTATATCTAACCACCTTCAAACGAACATAGCAAGTTGTAATAAACATAGCAAGTTGTAATAACGTATAACAGCTTACACCACATATTAAATTGCTAAAAAAAACAAAGTTGGCTCAAAATTAATTCCATGAAGTATTTTGGATCTAAGAGTGATTTTGGAATGTATTGATTTAAAAAATAAATGATGGTAAATTTGGGATCAAATAGGCAAAATGCCCATCTATAACTTTTTCTTAGATGACATAAAGACAAGAGAGTGCACTGTAGCATATACAGTACATGCCTTCATTCCGAACTGCTTCAACTTTACTATATGAATAGATAAATAAATATTATCATTTTTATACAAGAATATCATTGTATAAATTAAGCTCCTACACAAACACGGTCCAAGTTACGGTTGAGCCTTATTTGGCTCAAATTGAAATAACCGACCAAACTGATCATTTTTTGGTTGGTTTAGAGTGATTTAAGTATTTAATATTGTATCCACTCTGAATCCCGAGATGCCAATGCCATCAGCCCACTCATGTCATCAGCAACCTGCGACTCCTTATTGCTATCAGTCCGGTTTCCTCATTCGCTGAGCCTCTCCTCTCTTCCTCCTCTCTTCCTCTTCAACCATCTCTTCTCCCTGTATGACTATTGCAATACTACCTTGTGGTGTGGACTGTGGAATCGAAAAACTTAGTGGAGCAGGGGTAAGCTTGAGGTGGACTATTAGGTAGGGGGTTTGTGTTAAGGGTCTCTAGCTCTCGTCATCTGTCTAAAATCTCTTTAATTTACTTCCAAATTTAATTAATTGTTTCTGACTTTGGGCCGTATAAATTTTTGTTATAGTCATTTTTTCCTCTTTATGAAGAGATGAATAGGAAAATCATGCAGGTAGGCATTTGTAATATTTACGAAATATGGTTTGTAAGATATGGCTGGTTAGTTGCATGATTCCCTCAACTCCCCTCGAACCGTCATACAGTTCCTGCGAGCCAATTCCCAGTACATTTGCAAACTGATTCCCTTCGATACACGAATTTGTTCCCCAAAATTGGCGTACCGCTTATAAGTATGTGAGGTGCAACTGTACATGCACAAGACGCAATGCAATGTGCATAGTCGAGTAAAAGAAGACGCACAAGATAATATATGAGTCAATGACTTTACAATAACTAAGTACCTTTGTCAATAAAACATGCAATGATGTCATGATCCCAACATGAACTTGTGAAAGAGAAACAAAACAAAGTAATGAACCCCATAAAAAAGAAGCACTTGAATAATTTGTATGAAAAATATTGAAATGCATAATTAGCTTTCTAGTTTCTAGTTTTCTACTATACACTTAGGAAAATGAGTGCACCCCAAAAAATCTACAACGTACCAATGTCTTAACTTGCGTACAAAAGCAAGTTACCCCCATCGGATCCAATATTTATAAGTGGTTAATTGCGTACCCGAATTCGTACGACGACCCGCTATGTATCACATACTGTGTAACTGTGGTTGGGTCTATGTGATTATTTCTTAGCTTTTTTGTGCTGTTTTATTTATTTATTATTTTTTCTTTCTTGTCTGATTCTATTGGTTTAATTTTACTTTAACTCAAAGCTATAAAGAAGTTCCTAACTTTCACTGGATCTGCTTAAGTCAAGCCTGAAATAGTCAAGCCTGAAATATCCAAATATTCCAGAACTACCGAACCAAACCAAAATAATTGGTCTTGTACTTGGTTTTTCAGTGCAGTTCACAAAAAACAATGCAAAACCAGTCGAATCCACTTAACGCGCACTGCCAATACAAGAGCAGCAGAAATGCTTCTCCCCTGAAGGAAAACAATTCTACCTTAACTGAAATTAAAATAAAAGGAGCTTATAGGAAAGATGGCAAGTCGACACGCAAACTATTGATGAACATCTGGTGTAAGACTTGATATTTGTCAAGCCAAGCTAAAACATTTTACGGGGAAGAGAGAGAGTATGGTGCATCCTGTCCAAATCCAAGTTTAGCTATATTACACCTAATTTGGTCGATTTGAAAAACAACCATCACAATAGAAGAATACAGGTGGACTGCCAATACAACTAGGGAATCTTTCATATGATACGTACTGTTTTCTACAAGATAAAATAGTACGAAGCCTAACGTAAAGAAATGTTCGTCTAAATAATGCTTCATATTGTAACATGCATTCATTCTGAATATGAAGTTGTCATAAGATACAATCTTATGCAGCTAAGACATATTAGCTTTTCATCTACTTCATGGCTCCTGCTGTGAATAACATAGTCTTAAGCATTCTTATTTTTATGTTAAACATAAACAAATTAGTGCAAAACAAATTAATAGTTTCACATCTCTTTCATGATAAAGTGGTCTAGTTTGAAAAAATGGATGGGCTGATGCATCTCAGTGTGCGCATCACACTTGTGTCTGCGAAGGTCAAAATGTGCTGCAGTGTCGAGTGTCAAAAATGTGCTTGAAAACGTTCAAATAAAAAGAAAATGTATAAACTTTGGGATGTGAAGCTTATCAACAAGTTCTCTGTGAATCCAAGGACAATCTAAACATGGCAATTTGTGAAAGATTCAGTGTTAAATGTCTTTGATAGAATGGTGAAGAACACTGACCCAGGTCACAAGATTCTCCTTGCCAGATGGCTGTGACATATCTACAGGCCTCCTCCCAGTCAGCAGTTCAAGCAGAACTACTCCATAACTATATACATCACTCTTCACTAGCAGATGTCCAGTCATAGCATATTCGGGTGCTACATACCTGAAAAGCCATTGGTTATCTATGATGGTGATGACAGGAAATGCCAGTGAAATAAAAAGATATATCTACATGCCACATGTGATATAAAAGAATTTCAGCTACATATAGTTAGTGCATGCAGCAATCAAGTGCACCCAAAGGCACACATGATGATTGATGCAGGAAAGGTACAAGTTAGGATTTTTTTAAGATGTGATTTTCTTTAGTTGAGATATGTGATTAGAATGACGTCGTTATTTAGATATTAGAGTTGTTATTTTGTTAGTAATTAATTTGATGTTATCTATTAGTTAGGATTAGGATTTTATTTTAGTTTTATATCTAACGATGCACTTTTTCATTTGAGGGAGGAGAGAAAAAAATGTTTGTGAGGAACTCTTCATGTGCATTGCAGCTAGTAATAGGCATGTCAGTAGCTAATACATGAAGTGCTTGGGTGTGAATTCCAACATTTGTATCTTTGCCCCCTTCAATGAGAAGTGCAGTTTCAATATTTCTGTTTTTCTATTATTTTTTATCCAAATAAATCCCTCAACATATCCCCACCGTCCGCTCCCCATTAATGAAGCAAGTTTGAGTGCGCACATGCAAACAAATAGCACATACACACATGCATGTGCACAGCACACGTGTAGATGAACACGCAACACAGACTCATACAGTGTGCGCATTCAAGCCCATGAGCATGCACACATGTAGTTGACTCTGTGCATGCACACATATATGAAGGCCATGCACGTGTGCATCCACGCGCGCACACACAAAGAGGAAGGGAGATTAGAATGTACCCAAAGGTTCCCATCACGCGAGTAGAAAGATAGTTCGCACGCCCTTCAGGTGCTTGTTTGGCAAGTCCAAAATCTGAAACCTTTGCGTGGAAGTTGTTCTCAAGCAATATATTGGATGCTTTGAAATCTCTGTGTATCACACAGGGCTGAGAATCCTCATGAAGGTAGGCAAGCCCTCTAGCAGCATCAAGAGCTATTTTCATCCTAGTTTCCCAACCTAAAGGACAATTTGCTCCCAGAGGACCTAAAAAAGAAAAACATAAACATATTAGAAAAAGGAGAAATAAGTTACGAATATAAGTCCAAAATCATGTAAACGTATGCAATACCATGGAGCCAGGACTCGAGGCTTCCATTGGGAACAAGCTCGTAACAGAGAAGATGCTGTGATGAATCACGGCTGCTGTAGTAACCAACAAGTCTTACTAGATTGCGGTGATGTAGCCTGCTTAGCATTTCAACCTCAACCAGGAATTCCTTATCTCCCTGGTGTCCTCCATTTGTGAGTTTCTTTATGGCAACTGCTGTTCCATCACTTAAGACTCCCTTGAAGACGCGACCAAAGCCACCTTCTCCAAGTATGCTCGCTGGTTCAAAATTATTCGTTGCTTCTTTGAGCTCTTCATACGAGAGAAGCCTTGTACTAGTAGGATGAGGAAGAGAGCCTTCTACAGAAGCTGCATCTCCACTCCTTGGTTTTGCTGAAAATACATTTAGCTGGAAATTAAATATTTTATCGCACACATACATAGTACTATATAAAAAGACCTAATCTACAACAAGTGGCTCTCCACTACAAATGGAATGCATATATTATGAGAAGCAATCTTTAAAAAAGGTACGAAATTAAAGATACGATCCATATCAAACTTATTTTCCCCATTCCTCCAGTCTAATGCAACCGGAATCTCATGTGTGCAAAATAAGTTTTGTGCTGGGACAAAAACTCTATTTCATAGATAACTCTTCTAAGCCTACTCCTTGCAACTTTGCAGGCACTTTGGCATAGTTTGTGCAATTTATTTTGTTGGGTGAAGTGTTTCAATGGCCAACTGTAAGTGTTTTTCAAGAACGAAGCCAGTATTTTCATTAAGGAAAGACGTGTGGAGGTGATTAGGCAACTAAAGTGTTGTATAGCTTTTTTTAAAAAAAATTCTCATGAAGTGTTTGTTCAATTTAAAACTGAGTTTTGAAGTATTCATTCAGTGGTTCCTTCATCATCCACCAGAAGCATCGGCATTAACAGATATGTTTAACTTAAAATTATTAGAGAAATTCAAGAATCTGGATATCTTCTTGGTTCTTAGATATTCTCTTTCTATTTTATGCCACCAATGCTTGTATCTTCTATATGCTTTTTCTTTCTTTCATATTGTAGCAAATGATATGAATATTTTTTTCTTAAAAAGGTAGCATAAAACACCGCATGGTAAATGAAATCACTGGGATACATTGTTCCAGGTAACAACCAAATGTAGCATATACACGCAAACCCTCAATGACATTGCTTTAGATACCTAGAGTAAGCATCCTGGTCACCTACTGACTACCGTCCTTTTCTGGTGGACAGACAAAATCCAACTCTGGTTCGGTGCACAGCTCAGATCCAAACAATTTCAAATCTTCAACTAGAAACTAAGGCATAATAAATGGAAGGCTAACATTCACTTGTGCAGAACATGTGAAATAATAACTGGTTCCCCTGTTAGTGCATGTTGTTTGGATGTGATCATATCTTATATGTCATAACGACAAGGTACCACCGCCCCCCCCCCCCCCCCAACCCCAACCCCCCAATGGAAATGCAATCAAGTCCAAGCATCTCCATTCAAGGTGTAGTACAGCTCTGAATCATGAAAACTAGTTGACTGAAAAAAAATTAAAGAAGCAAAAATAGTGACTAATTGACTTAATGAGCCCTCATATACGTTTAGAATTCTGCACTAGTATATCTTTTTTCTAATAGACTTCAACTTTCAATTTTGTTGACTTATACTATGCAACAAATAGGTTTCAGAACTTCGAGTACTTATGATGTGCTCACATTATATTAATTAAAATGTTTGCTCCCTAGTTTCTGAAAGATGAAGTTTTAATATCATACTTTAACTTTACATATCCTCAAACATGTATGAACCTCTCTTCTTGATCTACATGCACATAATAGCACAAATGTTTATGCATATGACCCGAGAAATAATCCCAAGTTGTACTGTGACAAGATATACCAATCCACAAATGCTGACCCTTTATACATCACATCCTTTCTCATTCTCTGTGTTCCCGTATCGCTGTGCCAACATGAAAACAGGTCTAAAAGTCTATAGGAAACAGACTTAAACTGCCAGCTCCCAAGAAAATAACAGTTAACTAACTCCTATAAGCTGTTTACATGTTTTCTCAGTTTTTAACTTGAGATTGTACGGTGCCAATATAGCATAATGGTAAATCCTCTTAGCAGCGAGCAAGAGGTCTAGGGTTCAAATCCCATTTGTATCATTCTATGGCTTATTTCTCAAAAATAAAAATACATAAGAAAACCAACATGAACGGATCAACCATATCTCAGTTAGCCTTAAAATAAGTTTGACAGCTCACCTGGTTCTTTGGCGGCAGTCTGCTTCTCTTTTCTAGATATGCAGGAGAAGATGATTATCACGGATATTATAATAATGATCAGGATACCAGTACCTATGCCCACAGCTATAATCAGAGTTGAACGTTTATCTTCATTAGTACTTGGAGGCGTATGCACATTGGACTTTGAAGGCGGTGAACCCCTGGGTGCAAAAGCCTGTGTTGGAGCTGGAAAATGGTAAAGTGTCACAGAATCCATCACACTAGTAGAAACACAAAAGATTTACCCTTCAAAATTAGATAAAAATTAAACATCTATTAGAAATCTGATTGCCATAGTTCCGTACAAAATAAGGGTGATAGATTGTATCCTTCTATGTCATAAGCAGTATCCTGTGAGCTGTTACAGTTAGCAGATATTATTATGAAAATATTTTGGCAATGACCTAAAGGATACAGGGTTTCAGAAATCAATGAGCAAGTGTCAGATTTTTTAAACAAATGTACCAGAGCATCATAATAGCCAAATTCCCAAAACCAGGAAATTTTATTGAAAACCCATCAACGAAGTCAGTAGCACAAGATTGCCAGCAGGAAAAGGCATGTACTATAAATGAGGTAATTATTTATAAGCCGAAGTAATGTCAAACAGTAACATGGATAGTATACAAGTAGATTGCAGATACAGTTACTGACATGACATGTTTGAAGCTGAATGTGGGTGCTATGTGGTAGGCTCGCTGCTACAAAATTGCATCATGCAAAAGTTAAGGCATTTAATTACATTAAAGTTTCCATTACCCATAAATGTTTCATAATGGAAAAAATAGGGATTATGATTATATTTTGTGACAATAAAAATTCCTAGCAAAAAATGCCAACACCAGCAAGAACATTGAAACAAAGATCAATTTGATAACAACATGACTAATAAATAAGTGGACTAATCCATTTGTCAAGTATCGAATCATACAAAAAGTATTTGAGAGAATAAACCGCTTGATAGCTTGTCCAAATTTCAAAATATAATCTGCAGCATCAGAGAGGAAGTAGATTTAAACTTACATTCAGCTTCGGAATTTCTGACGTAAATGGGTGTATATGTAATTTACAAAGAGTTTTGTATAGGCTAAATTACCAAATTGGTATTTTTATTCGACCATGTTTGCCAGTTTGGTATATTTAAAAAATCCGACAACAACAATGTATTTTATTAAGGCCATGCTTACCAATAAGACTCTTTTCCTTGAAATTTCGGCAGGAAAATTTAGTCTACCTCCCTAACCTCTCAAAATTATTAAATCTATGCCCAAAAATTATCAAAAAAATGCATCCCCTCCCTCTCCCTCCCCTCCTCCTCGTCATCATCCTCCTACTACTACTCCTCTCCCATACCCCTCTCCTCCGCCTCCCCTTCCCCCTCCAAGTTATACATAAGCATTGACAAAATATCCAGTGGTTCTCGTTCATTTGAGAACTATCATTAAGATACTCCAACAAAAGCCATTGGGCTTTTTCAGTGATTTCTTCATAAAGCATGTCAGTCATGGTTCATAATGAACACTAATGCTAGTCATTGCTTGATCCATGCCTCCTACAGCTGAGCCACAAAAGCTGATTTTCTCATTATAGACTCGTAATTATTTCATAAAATAGGAAGATTTTGAACTCATAATTTACACTAATAGATATGATCTACTAAACATAGATTAGGAAAGAAAAAAATTGGTTTCTATGTGATTTACCCATTCATCAAACGTCCTGAAAATTGATCGCCTCAGAATTTGAAATCAATTTAACTTTTCATAACTTGATGCATGGTGAATCATTTCGAAACCATTTGATTCTTTTTATTTCTATATTATTTTGTTCAGCAAATCATATTTATCAATTTGGATTTTTAACACGCAAGTTGAATCCTTATATTTGGGTTTATAGTAGCATTAACTCATCCATCTATGGATTCTGCTCTTAACACATTGCTATAACTTTAGATTGTACACCCAAATAACAAGAACATTAGAGATATACCCGGGTTGGCACCCCTAGCCCTAACATCAACAAGTTGTTGTTTGCAGACGTACCGATAGGTTTCTAGTAGCATGTTCTCATCTGCGAAGATGTTGTATGTATCATCAAGAAGGCCACTTAGATTTTGATCACTGCTTTTGGATCGTTCGGGTATACAATGTCCCCTTGTGAGTCCATGTTGGATAGGAACCATACATTGCCTGCAGCCTTCAGAGTCTGCTCGAGCATGATATCATGTTGGAGGGGGAAGGGGAGGTGGAGGAGGGAATGAGCGGGGAATGTGAGAGGAGGACAACGACGACGAGGACGAGGAGGAGAGGGAAAGCCTGAAAGGGAGGGGATGCATTTTTTATAATTTTGGGCATAGATTTAATAATTTTGAGAGGTTAGGGAGGTAGAAATAAATTTTCCTGCCGGAATTTCAAGGAAAAGGGTCTTATTGGTAAGCAGGGCCTTAATAAAATACCTTGTTGTCGCCGGATTTTTTAAATATACCAAACTAGCAAACATGGTCGGATAAAAATACCAACTTGGTAATTTAGCCGTTTCGTATATGAAATGTACAAAGAGTTTCTTTTTGGTTGCTTCCTGGTTCCAAAATATGTAATTCATATGGTGACCGTCCTAATTAAAACGATAGTTTAGTTACTCGGTCACTGATTTCGGCCGACCTTGCATCATGAATATTGGAAATAGGGTCTTCCATCTCTTATTCCTTTTTTGCTTGCAACATTTTCTCTTTTTCTTTCTCATACCCATTAGCAATATAATCTGTACATTTTTATTATTCCAAGCTATTGTTACAATCATCATCAGATTCCTCTAGAATTCTAGCTGTGACATCACAAATTAATTTGTCTGATCAAAAGGACAGGATCCTTCACCTTAGCATCATCATATCTTTTGCCAACAGGAATCAACACCATCCAAGTTTCCCAGTCAAATTGTGTTCAGCAAGGAAGCATATACTTATCTAAACTAAAAGGTACTTTTCCTGTGTTCACATGATAAAGTAGGTAATACAGTGAATGAGGTTGATCTGAAGAATACATCATAAAGTTGATACGGAGGTGCAACTATATTTCTCCAGTGGCAGAATCTCTCCAACCCAAACACTCCCTTGACACCCATGGTCATATAAGAAATGAAAGAGACCCTCCAAATGATTTTGAAATAAATAATAAAGAAGTGGCATTTTCTTTGGAACTAAAAAAAATTGTATAGCACGAATAGTACACAATATAAGACTTGAGATTTCAGATTTGGATAACATCACTGTTAAGTGCGTGTAAACAGCATTAAAACATAGTCCAATTCCCACAGTGTTGCATTGATCTTGTAGCAATATATGTCATTAAAACTTGTCCTATGGACCACAGAACGGTTCCAAAATGAAAGTATAGCAAGAAAGCTTACCAGGAGCAGGAGCCAATGGCTTGAACCAAGTTAAGTTCAAAAGTCTGTAATCACCAACTAGCGTAGGGTTCACATGAACTTTATGAAAAGTAAGTGAATAGTTCATTGCGTTGACTTGATCTGCAGAGAAACTAATCCCAGTGTGTGGAGCAATGGCCATAGAGATATTTAGGCCTGAGACACCGACAACATAAAAGTTATCAATCTCGACCTGACTGACATGAAGGTTTAGCTGGGAGGCAAGTTCTTGAAGAAATTCATTGCTCCAATTTGAACTCAAAGAAACATTCTGAAGAAACAGCTCAACTTTTACTGGGTACACACAATGACAACCTTGAGTACCTCGCTTTTGCACCATATTCTGCTCACAGCATCCTGTGCAGTGGGGAAAAAGCAATTACTACAACAACAATCAAAATTAGAAGGGAAAAGACATTATTACCCAATATAAAGCCTTAGAATTACACAATAAAGTAAAGCAGCCTTATAGTTGACATTATCCAGCCTACAGAAAATGCAAGTACTGGAGAGGCAAGCAGAAAGATCAGTGTAACTGATGGTCCTCTCCATTTTGGTAGGATGATGTCAAAACACTCTTAGGATTATTCCAAATTAAGAAGCTCCATGATTGAGATCTACAATAATTGCTAAACAAAAACCTTAGATGACAACATGAAGGTCCATAGTCAGAAACAATAAGGTATGTATGACTGCACAAACCTACAGACGTACTACATTTATCATTGAGCAAAAGAAGAAAAGAAGTTACCAAATGATATTTCATCTAAGTGCCAAAATACAAACCAGATTTTAATAAAAAAAATTAATATATAAACAAACTAATTTCAACTTACCAGACCTGTGAGGAGGGATTAAAGGTGCAGCTGGAGAAGGAACGGAGCTGGCATTGGAATCTGATGGAGCAGTATCCCCAGTGATAGGAGGTATAAGGGATGATTCAGGGGCACGACTTTGGTTCCGCTGCATCGATGGATATGATTGCTTTGATAATCTTGAAGAGGGTGGACCAGCAGTTGTCAAAGAACTATATTCTGGAGGAGGTGAACTTGCAGCTTGCGGGGAAAATTGTTCCCTAAGTTCTCTCCGAACCAGAGGAAGAGTCGCAGGCAAGAAGAATTCAGAAATGGCTGGTGCAGGTGCAGAATCCAGTAGATCCCATCCACCTGGTGGAGAAACGGCTGACACTGAGGTAGGTATTTGAATGCCAAACAAAGCCTTGCTTGTGAGTTCAAGACATGATAAGATCATCAAATAATTCAGTAGCAACAATTTCAAGGATTTCAAAAGTCCTGCAATTTCAAATTAAGCGAAGTAATCAGTAAAGCTGAACCTATCGCATAGTAATCTGTAGTCCTCAAGAGCAAATGATGATTCTCTAAACTGTAGGTAGATTACTGATACCACTTATGTTCTCTGAAAAGAAGACATTCAGCGAATAATATTTATTTTCTTTTCTCATTTCATCATCTTAGCATGAAAGCCCCATGAATAAAAGCAGTTGAGATTTCCTTTTGGGCCTTGTTCCCTTTCTTTCTTTTTCCTTTTCTCTGCTTGGACCAAGGGGTTACCGAATTTAACAAAAAGAGAAACGACTCATCAACGGTCAACCTTCACAGGTGTCATTTGTCAACGGGTTAAGTGAGGAGTTAAGGAGAGTTAAATCCCCATTAACCTACCAAGCACAAAAAAATCTACTCATGAAATAAAGTGAGGTAACCAGCGTAAGGTTTCCAAACACAAAAAATATAAAAGGGTTAAGATGTGAGGGGTTAAAATGGGTTCACCCTTCAAATCTGAGGGGTTTACTAATCCACCTCCTATTTAGATGGGTTAAGAGACAATCCTATAACTTATTAAAAAATAATATCAAATTCTCATTATTCCCAAACGCTAAAAACGACCGCAAAGACCGAAAACAATATTAATTCTTAGTTAACTGTTCAGGTTAACAAATGAGTTGACTAGGTAAATCCTTCTCCTTAATCTCTCTTCCAAACATTTACCAAATGGGGCCTTAAAAGTATTTTCGTGAGTGAGGGAGGGAGGGAGGGAGAGCAACGAGCTAAAAAATGAAGAACCCCCATTCGGAACTAAAGCTATAGCAGAATTGCTAGATTTATATTAGACCAAGAAGAGAAACAAAAACAACAAACCAATATAGATAGAAAAATACAGAGAGGCGCAAAAGTAAAACCTAAGCTGCAATCAACCGGTGCTACCACAGTAATTTAAAAATATGCAAATCTGTTAGACCTCCTCAGACATCAAAAGACCCTTAAAAGAAACTAAAATGCATTGCACAAATATCTAAATCAAACAACGAAAAAGGAACCAAATACATTGAACCAGATCTGTCAAGACCTAAGATTCTGAATATACCCAGGTCAGTGCTATAAACATCATATCTGCTTCTACAAACAATGAGCAGAGCCTAAAAAGTGCAACACAAATGTGTTTCCAAATGAAGATGCCTGAACTGTGGTGATACTGTGTAGAACACCACAGCAATTTGAAATTTCCCCATATACCCCCAGAATCCAAAACCTTAAGTTTTTATAGCAGGATGGCATTTAAGAAATATATTTTAGCACATATTTTGAAATTTTGCCAGATCCAGAAGCCTTAGCATAACGATATACAATAATCGTCAAGATGGAGCAACAGCGACATCTACTCAAATTTAAGAGAGAGATAATCTTTAAGCCAAAATTAACCAAAGTTCGACACTGCAGATGAGGATCATTATCCAGAACCACCTATAGTTCGCATTAACAGTACCTCAACGATCACATTCTTAAATTCCGTAAAATTCCTTCACAAGCCACAAAATTTCAAGAAATTGACAGCATCAGGTTTCACTCTGGCTATTAAAGAGAGCAAAGTACTACTCCAAGTCCAAATTCACTCCAAAGAACGAGATTTAAGCCAAAAGAAGGCAAGAATACGAACCTCGTAGCTCAGAAACTTGAAACGAGCTCCGAGAACCTCTCATGGCCGACGAAGCGATTAAGATCTGAGGAGCTCGCAGCGATCGATCGCATGGACGCGACTAATAGCAGGATCTCTCGGTGTCGGCAAGCGCAAGCAGGTGGACAAACGGCGAGATCAAGCGATACAGAGCTGCTGCGATCGGGGATAGGAGAGGCCGCTATCTGATCGAAATTGGGGATCTCAAGTCCATAGATGGGGGATTTGTTAGGGTTTATGAAATTGAGTTCGTTGCTTTTTTTAAGCTTTCCTCCCTTTTTTTCCCCCTTTTTTATTTTGCCTTTCTCTCGGAATTTGGTCGGAACAAATGACGATTATGTAGGGCTGAGCATGGTTCGGTCCAAACCGAAAAAACCGACCGAACCGACCCGAACCGATCCGAAAAAATCGGTTTATGAGTAGGACGGTTCGGGTCGGTTTGAAAACTTTTCAACCCGAACCGACCCGAACCGACCGAATATAGTGCAATACTATCCATTCTGATCTCAAACCCTACTCGACACGTCCCCAAAGAGTCAAAGACTCAAACCCTAAACTAATTTTCTGAATCATTATGGGTTGAAAACAATATCATTATATCAGTGTTTAATGCTTCATAATCTCCTACTTTGTTGATACCTTTTTTTTCTTTAACACAATTTGTTGTTTGATAAGAAGTTTGATGAAGTTAGAACCGAACAAACCGAACAGAACCGCACCGAACCGACTTGCAACAATTCGGTTCGGTTTTGAATTATAGGCGGTTCGGTTCGGTTGTTTAAATTTTAGAAAAAACCAAACCGAACCGACCGTTGCACACCCCTACGATTATGGACGAAGGTATGAAATAAACGGTTAATAAAGTAATAGAACCTATACACCGTTTGACAAAGGGTTAATGAAGAGGGTTAAAGAGAAGGATTAATGTACTTAGCCTATTTGATAATCTAAAGGACTAAATTATTAATCGTTAAATAAGTTTTATTTTAGCCCTTATGATCAGTTTTAATATTTGGGAATAACAATGATTTTGACTATTTTCTTTATAATTAGAAGGGTTAACTCTTATTCTATCTAAATAGGAGTATTAGTAAACCCCTCATTTTGAGGGGTTAACTCATTTTAACCCCTCTAGAGGGGTTAACTTAACCCTTCTATATTTTTTATGTTTGACAAATTATGGAGGGTTAACTCACTTTAACTATTATATAGATTTGTTGTGTTTGGCAGGTTAAGAAGGGGTTAAGTCTCCTTAACCCCTAACTTAACATTTTGCCAAACGGTACCTAAAATTCGATATTTTTGTAGATAGAGGCTCACAAACTAGAATTTTACTTTTATCTATGGCATTGAGCAAGCAAATAAGGGGCCGTTTGGTTGGTTTCCTAAAAACCAAGAAAAGGAAATCGGTACAAGGAAACCAATAAAATAATATTTTTATCCATTTCCATCTCTAAAACTCACCAACAACATCCAATAAAATAATATTTTTATCCTCCAACTCATCTCATTTCATCTCATTTCTTACCGTTAAAAATAAACCAAACACAAGAAATGTGTCACATCATCCAACTCATCACATCTCATCTTATCTCATTTTTAAAGGCTAAATACTCATATTGGTATTTTAATTTCACCCCATTTACCAAGAAGGTATTTTAATTAGGCAAACCTGCTTTAAGGCATTTTAATTGATTTAACTTACCAACAATGTCATTTTTCTCGTCGGCGACCAGTTTTCCGGCGAGAGCTCGTCACGTGCGTAGCACGTGATGACTTAAACTATTTTTTAGTTGCTGATGTAGTACGGATCTGTCCTATTTTGGGTGAATTGAGATTTTTAGAGGGTTAATTCCCGCCTTTAAACACTGCCACGTCAGAAAATCCGTGCGACATCAGCAGCTAAAAAACAGTTTTAAGTCATCATGTGCCACGCACGTGACGAGCTCTCACCGAAAAATGGTCGCCGATGAGAAAAAGGGCATTGTTGGTAAGTTGAATCAATTAAAATGCCTTAAAGCATGTTTGCCTAATTAAAATACATTCTTGGTAAATGGGGTAGAATTAAAATACTAATATGGGTATTTAGCCCATTTTTAAAAATCACACACATCATCCAATAATATTATGACAACTCATCTCATCTCATTAAACCTTCCTTTCCATCCATTTCCTCAATAAAAACAAGAAATTGATTTCCTTAAGTATGTGTCACATCATCCAATAATATACCTCCAACTCATCTCATCTCATCTATTTTCTTATTTTTAAAAATGAATCAAACACAAACAACATCAAAACATCATCCAATAATATACATCCAATTCATTTCCTTATTTTTTTAACCAACCAAACAACCTCAAAACAAGTTTTTTTAAAAATCACTCACATCATCTAATAATAAGGTGACAACTCATCTCATCTCATCTCCTATTCTATAGTTTTCTTCTTTTTTAAGCCAACCAAACAAACTCAAAACAATTATTATAGG
Organism: Asparagus kiusianus; assembly: GCA_022839385.1. Classification (NCBI taxonomy): domain Eukaryota; kingdom Viridiplantae; phylum Streptophyta; class Magnoliopsida; order Asparagales; family Asparagaceae; genus Asparagus; species Asparagus kiusianus. The sequence goes on along the minus strand of BQKN01001074.1, from coordinate 353,722 downwards.
AAATAGGTTTCCTATTCTTTGAATTCCAAATTTTTTTGCGAAACGAACAGCCCCTTACCCTCCTTCCCAGTTTATTGATAAGCTACTGTAACTCCTCATCACTGGATTAATGTCTCATTAATCTGGGAATCATCCCCTAAGATGTCCTCTAGGGACTCATTAAAAAGGGGTCAATTGCGAATAGACCTCATGCAGTATAATTGGTTAGAAAGAGACTATGTGTAATTCTATTTATTATGAATAGATCTCATATAGTTTTAACTGTGGCGAATAGACCTTTTATAGTATTTGCTTAGTGTAAATACACCCCTTTAGTGAACTTTTCTTTATTCTTTTAGAAGTAAAAAAATTTAGCAATTTGGCTTCTATCCTCACCAACAGAACTATAAATGCTACATTCACCTCCTCAAACATTTTAAACAATTTCAAGAGTCCAAAAAGGACATCTATTCATAACAAGTAGAACTACAATGGTCTATTCACAACAAATAGACCTACATATAGCCTCTTTGTAATTGGGTGATACTACAAATATCTTTACTCAATTAACCCAGAAAAATGTCAAGTTTTGTCTATTTACCCCTCAAATCTTTAATATTTGCAAAGTTACATCTCAAATATTGATATTTGCAAAATTATCGTCGAACCCTCAACATTGAAAACTTCTCTACAGTACTTATTTTGTTAGGGAATATTCCCTTTGTATCTGTTAACCATTTTTAAAAAGGTTTTTACATGAAAATCAATTAACTTTTTGACCAAATTGTAATTTTTCATCTCTTTTTAATAGAATTTACTTACATTTATTTACATGTTTGCAATATCACTGTTTGTATGAAATTTGTAAGAAGAAAATTGAGAACAAAAATGTGTTATTCTCTCTAACTGACTTAGACAAAGAATGATTACAACGCTCTCAATACAATTCTCTCTAACAGACTTAGAAAAAGAAATTATAATCTTCTTGTATCGGAATCCCGATTTACAAAAGAGAAGAAGATCGACAGAGATCCTCCCCTTTGTTTAAAATTAGGTTCTTCACAACAACGATGAGATGCCTCCTTCGACGTTCGTATCGAGTTTGTTTTTCGTTGACGATCTGATGTCTCACTTCACTAGAATGGTTAATGTAAACTTGTTTGAACAAGTTTGAAAATAACTCTTCAGAGTTTATGAACTCAGAATGAGTTTAAACTCTGTAAAAAGAATTATTGTTAAACCGAAAATTTGGTTAATGAATTAAGCTATCTGTTGTTGAAAAAGATGCCTCAAACCTCTTTCTGAATCAGAACAAAATTAGATTTCTTTCGCCAAAATCTGATCCGTTAAAATCTGATCTGATCCCCCAAAAAATCCGATCCTTTTACTCAGTTGAATTGATTGGATATTTATAGGAGGATAAGGGGGTGTAACTGATCCCTTAATCCGCTCCTAAGTGGGCGAGAATCCCTCAATACGTGGGGAAAACGGTTTTGAAGCCGTTTAGCCCATGTTTGAATGAGTCAAACGCCTCAAGCTAGCATTCTGGAACCGAACTCTGCGTCTCAGGCTTGGGACGCAGAGATAGGCATCCGCCTAATGCTGAAACGCAATGGTCGCATTACGTTTTGAAGCTGAAACACAGAGGTCGCTCTATTTGAAGCTAAAATGCAGAGGTCGCTTCTGTGTTTTTCGAAGAGATTGTAAGTTTGTAACCTCCCATGTTAAAGCGTTGCAAAGACTATATGTTATGTAATTTTCACTTTAGCTATTTTTGAGATGAGAGTTGTCAGATTGTAACTCTCGTTATTGATTGTGAAGCCCGTTGCATCAGAGCTTTTCATTTATTATCGTGCAGGTCGTTGAATTATAACATTTCTCAATCTACGTGAAAAATCTCCAATTGTACCATTTGTTTATTGACGTAAAAGTCGTCTGATTGTAACTTTTATTATCGATATGCTGATGTAGAAGTCATCAAATTGTAACTTCTATCATTAAAGTTTGGTAGGGATCAACTATCTGTTATGATTTTTAGACAGCCTACAGAATCCCCTCCAAAGTTTTGGAAAGTTTACCGTTGACTGAGACAAATTTTCAGAATACTTTGGATCCCAAATTTTGTTAAATGATTGTTCACTCCATCTGTTTTGAGGACATTATGAATTTGGTTGTCGAAATTTGTTGTACATCACAATTCTGCTTCCTGTATTGGTGATTCCTTACAATCTCTTTTGGTAACGGTTAACCTCATACTCCCGATGAACGTGTAGAAGTAGTTAAGGTAATTCTGATCACCTTAAACCAAACAAGATAACCTGTGTCTTGATGATAATGAACTTAGTCGAACAAGCTAAAGTCCAAGTCATTATCGTTAGATCCATTAGTAGGATTAACTTTTCCTCTTCTTCGGCAGCAGGAATAACAGCATTCTCAGCCGATACAACAGAAGTGAAAGTAACAGCGAATTTGCTTGGATCTTTGAGATACTCCTTCAACTCATATGAAGGTGTATTCATTGTCAACAACACTAGAAAAAAAATTCTTGTAGGTATTGATGAACACCCAACGCGCAGCTGCAGGAGTTAAGTAAAAGAAAGCCGATGATAGAGAAGCCACCATAGAAACACCAGCTACAAACTTATCAACGAGGTCTTTTTCAGTGAGGTTAAGCACCTTTGGGCTTTGTTAATCTTAGTTGGAATGTTAAGCCATTTGGAAGGATAAGTTGCGCGACGGATCTAACTCGATAGTATCAGCATTATTGATTATAACCTGTCTGTACTCATCCAAGATGTCGCATAGCTTCTTATCATAGGCTAGTTTCTTCTCGGCTTTCGTCACCTTGATGGCCATTGTTAGCTTCTTTCTAATTATTTAAAGTTGTACGACAGCCCTGGTCGTCGAAATGTTTGTATTGTGGATTGAAATGCACAAGTGAATCTTATGCTTGAGATTTGTGATGTAGAGATGAATTTTGTGTCAGAACTTCAACCAACTCCAACGCGGACGTAGAGGTCGCGTTTAGGCAGGATTCTTATCTAGAATATCGTTTTGATTTGACAGCTCACAGCTATCTATAAATAGACCGCTATGGTCAAATCAAGAGTCATTTGACTCTTCTCCGTTCTTCCCCGAACCGTTTAATGAATAACTCTTCGTTTTAACCTTCGGTGAATCCTGTTTATCTTCTCTAATCATCCTCATCAATGGCGCCCAGGAAGAAGACTGTCTCCCGACCCATGCCTGTTGTCACCACGACTCAGAGTTCGCTGTCGGCATCTGCCGCCGCCTACGCTACGGATCAGGCTGGTGTGCCGCTACCACATTTCCCTTTCGTCGGTGGTAAGTATGGCCTTTGTGGCTGTAAACCTTGCTTCGACAAGTTCTAAACTTTGAATAACGAGGAAACTTGTTTTAATGATATAACACAGAGTTGAGACTCTGTCGTTTGGAATTTGAAGCGTGGGGGTTTGACCTCTGCGTTTGAATTTTGTAACACAAGGCTTGGACTCTGCGTTTGCCCTTTACAACGCAGGGTCTGGCCTCTGCGCTTGAATGTTTTAACACAGGGTCTGACCTATGCATTTAAATGTTACAACACAGGGTCTGGCCTCTGCGTTTGAATGTTTTAACATAGGGTCTAACATATGCATTTGAATGTTACAACGCAGGGTCTGGCCTCTGCGTTTGAATGTTTTAACGTAGGGTCTGACCTCTACGTTTGAATGTTTTAACGCAGGTCTGACCTTTGTGTTTGAATGTTTTAACGTAGGGTTTGACCTATGTGTTTTAATGTTACAACGCAAGGTCTGACTTTTGCATTTGAATGTTTTAACACAGGGTCTGACCTCTGTGTTTGAATGTTCTAACAAGGGGTTCGACCTCTGCAATTGAGTTATGTCTTATTGCTCTTTTCTTTTGCAGTACCTTATGCCAATGAACCCCTCACTTTCCGCCATCACTTTGGTCTGAAGGTGATGTAGACTTAAATATGTAATTCAATCTGCATCAAGAACTTCCAATTTTTCAAGATGCTGACAGGGAACGTGCCACTTTGATCACCCAAGCTAATCCGATCGTACTCAGTATTTTGGTTACAGATGCCAAGTTTGAAACTGAATCTCGTAAGAAATTCATCAAGCCGGCATTTCTATTTGGAGATAACATTGTCATTTAGAGAGAAATCTTATATGGTGGGGATTACAAATGGCTAAGATAGATATGGAATCGCCGCTTCTTCCTTCCTGATATGCAGAGGATGTTCCCTATCTCATATTACCAATGCGCCTCCGTCTCCAGACATATGAATTAGGATCTTATCAGAGAGCAGGATGGAGTAGTAATTAGGGCCCTGACTTTTACTAACGTGCACACCGTAGGCTACAACCGACATGTGTCAGCTTTAGAGCCATGCTTATTCTCAAGATGATACCTTATGGGGGAAACAGCTAGTCCAGATTTCCCTTCTTCAGTGTTTAGAACTCCCGGATGAGTACATTCCACCAGAGCAGGATGGTGGACAAGAATGACAGAGTTTGTATTGAAAGAGTTAGAAGGACCGTTAGCTCGATCTGGGCTTGGCTGCCCTATAATAGCTACCAGATATGATATTGATCACAACCATTATAATTTTTATGCTATCTTGGAGAGATACAACCCAGAGACGTGTACATTCTTCACTCCGGTTGGGGAATTAGGGTTTGTTATCCATAAAATGTATGACGTTTTCGGCCTTCCTTTCGGAGATTTACCCTATGAAGAGTTTATCCCAGGGTCGAGTGCGCTTAGGATTTTGAAGGAGACCAACCCTGAGATCTATGACACCCTATGGGAGGTGATGTGTTATTTTCAAATTTGTACCCAGCTAACGGGGACACGAGGAGGTGGCATAAAGTAGCTATCTTGGGCTGAATATCTTTTTTAGAACTTATCTCATAAGGTTGCTACCGTATCTCATCGAGATGTGAGTACTCTGGAGACTATTCAAGCTTTGATCAATGACGCCACAGCCCATTATGTAAATGAGGAAGGAGAAGATGTCTTCCCCGCTCAGACTGAGTTCGAAAGTTTCCACCACCAAGCTGCCACTCCCATTTCTGACATGGCTTTGCTGGCGGGGTTTCTCATATTATGGCTAAAACGATGCGTCATCCCCACCAGACCGATAGATGCCGTAATAGCAGAAATAGTCTATCCAGTTGTTCTCTTAGTCCATAGGAGGTATATGAATTTACTTTCAGCAATGGTGTGTTGTTTGCAGCATGGTCTGAGGGAACTGTGCCTCAAATTCATTCAGTTGAAAGAGATAGGCTCCGGAGAGAAGAAAAGTTTGATAACTCCCAATCCTCGAGTACCATTGCCATATACCTATCTGATGGCATGGTATGTATCTCATTATCCTCGCCTAATGAGTGCACCATCTTCCTCAGGCTCGTACAGAGGTTAGAAAAAGCTACCTAGGAAGGAACGTATCTAGTAAAGGTTCATCGAATCTTATCAAGAGATCTCAACTATCATATATTATGTTGCTTCCCAGACTTTGAAGGTGGGGGATATGAACAAGTATTTCAAGTCGTAGCTGGTGCAAATGGTTTCACTCGATTGGATGGAGGAGTCTTTCGCTGGTTACCCAATATCAGACCAAGTTATCTACTTTTCAGACAAAGTGAGAAGTGTATAATTGAGCCGTACCAACCGTACAGGTTCGCTTGACAATTTAGGTACGATCAATTATATATTGAAAATCCACGAGGTCAGCTTGTGACCATTGGTAATTTATATGAAGTAGCTCAGGCCTAGTGCTATTCTATAGCAGGCTGCACTGGGGCTACATTCAGATTACCTCACAAGACACTCAACTCTTTCACCTCCATGGCTTTCTGCAATTGGTATCACACAACTTCTAAGATGCCTGATTACAAGCTAAATTTCTCCAGTTTACAGGAAATTAGAAAAATATATTCATCTAGAAAAGGATCTCGAGTATCTCTTCTGAAAGGAATCAGCGAGTTCTTATCCTATGAGGATGAAGCTGAAGAAGAAGAAGGAGACCACGGACTGGAGAGCACTCAAGAAGAAGGGCTTAGGGCTGCCGAAACTCCAAGAATAATGGCAACCGAAAAAAGGGCTCTTACTGAGGAGGAAGTGGATCAGTACGAGAAATGTACCCATAGAAAATTGTTAGTAGATCCTCCTCCGTAGAAATTAATGGTGGATGCTTTCAAGTCCGCTGAGAGAGAGGAAAGATAGAAATCTACCGCTGTAAGTCTTCCCCCTCGCACTGGACTCTATTCCAGGGGTCCTGCTTTATCAAGCAGATTTTCTTCCTATCACTCCTTGGATGAGGAAGAGGGTGAGGGTGAGTCGTTTGCTGGGGATGCAGAGTCTTTCCCCACAATGGACTTACTTGCTTCAACAGCTCCAGGTCAAACTTCAGGTGTCATTCCTTCGACTACAGATGCAATACCTACAACCACTCAGTCTGAAGGGGTTAGGCCTCATGTAGATGAACCTGTAGTGGCTGAGCCTGAAATACTTACCGAAAATCAATCTCTTGCTACTTCAGTGTTAATGCCACCTATAAGGGATACTGTTCCTAGACCGACAATAGGCGTCATGACTAAGCCAACCACAATCACAAGTTTCCCTGGACCTTCTGCTGCAGATGATGAGGAGGAAGTGGATTATGGTACCTCTTCATACAGCAATGGTGCTGATGAGGCTTATCATGATATTGGTCACGACGACGATAATCTTGATGATTGGGATATCCCACCACCGTTATCCTCTGACAAGGTGTTGGCCTACATCCCTCCTTTTCCCCTCGGTAAGTGTTGTCCCTTCCAAACTTTTTGATATCTTCTTTTCGTATACTAACTGCTTTCATGTGCAGAATCCCCGACTCATGAGGCCACTGATATGACTCCACCTCCTGAACAACAAGCAATCACAACTTCTCTCCCGAAGCAAGCATCGATAATGGCTACTCCTTTACCAGAGACGCATGCGATGACAACTCCTCCACCAGAGCAAGCACAAACAGAGATAGCTTCTCTACAAGATAAATCACCTCCATTAATGATCTCTCTCAAACCTACAAAGACTGAGAGCACACCAAGTTCAGCTCAAGTGGGAGTGCTCATGGCTCTCCCCTCAAGTCCTTCACAATTAGATGTTGCAGTGCCTTCTCCGGTTTCTTCACCATCATCATCAACCGTTCTCATAACGAGTCTCACAACTTCAGGGGCCCCGACGACATCTTCTACTACTTCTCTAAGCCCAATGGTTATTTCCTCCATACTCAAAGTTCTTGCGGAGCAGTTGGAGAATATGATGAAGATGACCATTGAGGAAGTCAGTGCTGGACGAGCTTTATTTGATTCTTTCAAGCCACTATTATTGAACTATCTGAGTGGTATCAGATATGTGGGCGATGCCCAATGGCTTCATCACTGCTCAAATAGTATCTCTCGCTTGGAAGAGGACTTAAAAACTTTAGAAGAATTGTGTAGTGCTGATCTTACTACCTGGATTACATCAACCTTTGCTGATTTCCAGACTGAAGCAGCACGTAATTATGAAGTCCTACAAAAGAGCTTAGTGGAACAAGAGCTTGAGATTGCACTCTTATAGGGCTAATGCGCTCAGAAGCGAGAAGCGGTGAATGTTTCCAATGCTGCTATACAGACGTCTCGAGCAGAGATTGATCGATAGGAGGTGGAGTTGGTTCGACACAAGGCTGAGCTTGGTCAAGAAGATGAAATCCTGAAAAGGCTCACTTTTGAAAGTGTAAGGACTTATGCTACTTATCACGTGGCGGTCCAAACTCTTGAGCGTACCCAGAAGGAAACTGTTATGGCCTTGTCGGATGAAAATGAACTTAAGAAGAAAGCTGAAATAATGGTACGAGCCGCTCATGAGGAAAAGCTTTCTGCTATAAAGTCCCGGCTCGCATCTTTTAGTTTAATGGGTTCAAGGGCTTAACTTTGTGTTGCTCTTTTGTTTAAGAATAAAATTTTATATCACTTCTTAATGTTTTTGAATAAAAAGTGATATCATTCTAGTTTTTTACTATTTCTTATGTATCCTATTTTGACTCAAAACAATGAAAATAATTAAAAATACCAAAGACGTGATTTTAACTTAGCATAAATTCCTTCACGAAGCGATATTTAGTACTTACCTTTATTATCGTTTATGATAATTTTAAAAAGTTTCAATCTGCTTGGGATGGTTGTTACATTTTGGACTTGATATTCTACTTAAGAATCATCGAACCCTTGGAATCAATTGTCAATCTCCTGTAAAGAATTAACAAGCTTGTTTCCTCCTATATTCCATTTTCACTTGAAACGCTGAAGGAAACTTATAAGCACCAGAGGTGTAATATTAACGTGACATGAATTTTCACTTAGAGTAAAATTCAGAAATTTTCTTTTCTTTGTCACCCCTTGGGGTAATTCTAGAAAAGTTTTAATCCGTCGGGGATTTTATATGAATACTTGTTATTCTTATACAGAAAAATTAACAGGTTAAAAAAGGGGGGTTAAACTGTCAGAGGTATAGTGTTAACATAACAGTGTTTCGTAGACTTATCATCCTTTTTAAAAGGATTGATAAGGGGTTCAGATTGTCAGAGGTGAAAGGTTAATGTGTTGGGAAAATGCTGCGATTGGGACAACTTTGAGGACCCATCGCTCTATTAGTGAGAGTCGATAAGTTGATTTTTTCAGAGGTGTGATGTTAACATGACGAGATAAATGTTGCGATCGAGAAAACTTTGAGGACCTATCGCTCTATTAGTGAGAGTTGACAAGTTGATGTTGTCAGAGGTGTGATGTTAACGTGACAAGAAAAATATTACGATCGGTGCAACTTTAAGAACCTATCGCTCTATTGGTAAGAGTAGATAAGTTGATTTTGTCAGAGGTGTGATGTTAACATGATGGAAAAAATGTTATGATCGGGGTAACTTTGAGAAACCTATCACTCTATTGGTGAGAGTCGATAAATTAATTTTGTCAAATGTGTGATGTTGACGTGATGGGAAAAATGTTTGTGTGACTTGAACATAATTTTGGGGGAATTAGCGTTTCGCTGGGGAGAATTGCTAAGTGATTTTATCATTCAAGGTGATAAATTTTGATACTTGTGATTTGAACAAGAATTGAAAACTTATCACTCTGCTGAAGAGAGTTGATAAGTTGGTCATTTATTACTCTGTTGAGGAGAATTAATAAATTGATCATGAGTTGAGTGATTTTGGAGACTTATCGTTCTATTGATGAGAATCGACAAATTGATTTGATATAGGAATTGTTGCCACATTGGAAGTTATGCAAGCTAAATTTGGGCTCTGTGGGGATAATGGTCGCCATGGGTGTGATGTTAACTTTTGGTGATAAGAGAGAATTTTGTTAGCTGAACCATCTTAACCCTGCTGTGGATATACAGATGTTTTAACATCACTCTTTTAAAAGAATTCTTGAACGCAAGGGTGGACCTTTTGTTTAGAGCAATCAGAACGCAGAGGTGACCTCTGCGTTTGGGATTTGAACGCATGAGTTAAGTCTAACTGACTTCTATCCATTAACGCTGAGTTTGCGTTTAAAAATGGTTAGGATTCTCTCTTAGAATCCCAAACCGCCTTAACAGCTCAACAACTGTTATAAATTGACCTGAGCGGCAAATCAAGAGTCACTCGACTTTTTCTATTTTTGCCTTGATTCCGTGAACGAGAGCCCTCGTTAATTTCAACAGGATCTCCGACGATCTCGGTCTTCTTCGACCAGCAACGTCCATGGCGTCACGGAGAATGAGCTTCGATCTTAAGAAAGATGTAGGAACGACTTCAGAAATGTCATCGGTTGAGGACACGGGAGGTGTTCTTACTTCCACGGTGATGTTGGCGATGCCACCGTCGTTAGGTGGACTTTTCTATTCTGGTAAGTGCTGGCCAGGGTAACTTATTTCGACAAGTTTTTTTTAAATCCTAAATGGGTTCTTGACAACGAGGAAGATGACTCATTTTCTTCTAACTAAAACATAGAGTTGGGACTCTGTGTTAGTTATGAAACATAGACTTGAGACTCTGTGTTAATTATGAAATGTAGTTTTAAACTCTGCGTTTGATGTTGAAAACGCGAGTCTTAACCTCTGCGTTAGAGATTGAAAATGTACGTTTTGACCTCTGCATTTGAGATCGAAAACGCGGGTTTTTACCTCTGCTTTTGAGATTGAAAACGCGGGTCTTGATCTCTGCGTTTGAGATTGAAAATGTGGGTTTTGACCTCTGTGTTTGAGATTGAAAACGCGGGTCTTGACCTCAGAGTTTGAGATTGATCTTTTGGATTTATTTTAGCAACTTGTTTCAGTTACTAATCTCTGCTTCTGGTTTTACAGTGCTTTTCCCTAATGTGCTGCTTTCCTAGGAGCATCATTTTGGTTATATTGATGGTTTAGATGACAACGAGATTTTTGGTCTTCATGAGAGAATTCCGCTGTGCACTGTCCCTGATTCAGAGTGGATAGATTTGATCATGGAAGCCAGATGTTCCACCATGAGGACTTTGATCGCCGACCTGGATCTGGAGACACCAGCAGTCCATGACCAGATCACAAAGCCAGCATTCTTATTTGGAGATCGCATAGTGGCAAATGACAAACTTATACATATGGAAGATTCCAGGCTGCTACGTAGAATCAACAACCGTTTCTTCTTTCTCCCGAGCATGAAGAGAATGTACCGACTCTCTTATTTTCTAAGTGTCAGCTGCCATAGGGGTTTGGCTTTTGAGCTTGTCAAGGAGAGGGAGAACGTATCGCTCAGATCTAGTCGACGATCTCGAGTGCAGATTGATGGACAAATCAAGGGCCTGAGACCTGGCAGATTTGAGAAAAAAATCACGCTCAAGAGGCGACACTTTTGGCGAATGTCTTCATTCGCTAGTTCATTGCTGCTCAGGGTGAATTTTCTGCACAGATGTTCAGACCCCCCGACTGGGTATATTTTGGAGAGGGTGGTTGGTGGCCTCGCATGGTGGACTTTGTCCTTGAAGACCTTAAGGACTCGCTTGCCCAATTTGGTCTTACAATCCTGATGTTGGCCACCCAGCGTGGGATTATTCAGAGCTATCCTAATTTCTTTGCCATGTTGGAGTGATATAATCCGGACAGCTGCACGTTCTTCACATCTATCAGAGAGCTGGGTTTTGTTCTTTATGAAATGCAAGTTGTATCAGGGCTACCATTCGGGAAGATGCCCTATGAAGAGTTCATTCCTACTACGAAAGAGCTCTCTATCTTGAGAGCGACACACCTAGAGATTTATGTAACCTTCTGGGAGTTAATGTGCCACTTCCATATTTGCACTCAAGTCGTCGAGGTTCATGGAGGAGGCATTATGTGTACTATTTAGGCAGGCTATCTCTTCCAGAATTTGAGTCAAAAAGATGCAGCCGTGACCCGATTCATTGTCATCTCTCCCAAAGGCATCAAAGCTCGCATTAAGGCTACTAACGCTAGGTATAAGAATAAGGATTCAGAGGATGGATTTGAGGCTGGAACTGAATTTGAGAGCTTTCACTACCAGGCTGCAACTCTCATCTTCCACACTGCTCTTCTTGTTAGCTTCTTAATGATATGTCTGAACCGCTATGTAGTGCCATCGAAGCTAGTAGAGTCTATCTTAGCTGAGGTAGTATACCCAGCTATTTTATTAGCTCATAGGAAGCCTATGAGTCTCCTCACCACCATGGTAGGCTGTATACAGAGTGGCCTACGGACATTGACTTCTGAATTCGTTGACGTCTAAGAGACAAAAATTGCTGGGAGGAAAGTTTACAAAACTCCCCAACCTCGTGTACCAGTGTCGTATACATACTTGATGGCCTAGTTTGTGTTACATTCCCCTTCATTGATGACAGTGATCACCAACGATAGCGAGACTTCTATTCTATTTGTCTAGAGGCTCGAGTCGTCCACGTGGACCAACACTTACATAGTTCGAGCTCGATAGCTCTTGTCTAAAGGGGACGATTACAACATTTTCTGTTGCTCCCCGATTTCGACAGGGCTGAAGAGGAGGGCACAAGCTTTACGTATGTACTTTTTGATGGCTCTTCATCTTTAGAAGAAGGCGTCTTCTGATGGCTCCTCATGATCATATTGGGTTATCTGATCTTCCGCCTAAGAGAGAAGTGCATCATCGAACCTTACATGCCTTCTAGGTTCGTTAGGAAGTTTGGCTATGACCAACTTTATGTTGGTAACCCTAATTCGGCATTGGCTCAAGTCGGAAATATGTACGAAGGTGCTCATGCATGGTATTTCTTCTCTACTGGAGGGACCCATGCTCAATTCACCTTGCCCAGCTTGCCGCATAACTTCTCTATTGTTTTCGATTTCCATGACTGGTTTTATAAAGCTTCTCAGATTCAAAAGTATAACATGTACACTTTTTGTATAAACAAAATCCAAGAACTTTATGAGTCTAGAAAGAGTTTTACAAGGACTCGCCTGCCGGGGATAGATGAATATTTATCATGCGAACGGGAGGCAACCAGAGCTGGAGAGGTCCAAGAAGAGCCACCAACTACCGAACCTTGCGAAGAGAAGGTGATCGAAGAAATCCTCAAGGAAGCACCCACTCTTAAACCTCACTCATTAAGATTGTTGGGGAAGAAGGCTCTTACCGCTACGGAGGAGGGCGAATATGATAGGAGGGTTCGAAAAAAGAGGCCCATTGTAGCCAAAAACTCCAAGAAAGCGAAGCTGATGGGAGACGCGATGAAGTCTGCACCGGTCGTGCTCCCAAATGATAAAGGAGGAAAAGCGCAACACTCAATTCCTTCTGTTCCTGGTGTAAAAACTAAAGGGATATTGAGTGTCGGGGGCTCAGAGTCTGCTCCCTTGATAGGACCTGTTGATGGGGTGACCACAAGATAGGATCCGCCAGAAGGATTTACTTCTTAAGCTGCTTCCGGATCCACTCTTACTAAATTTGTGGGTGTAATCTATCTGACTGTCCCTCCTCCAAATTCAAAAATCCTGAGGAAACTCATCGAACAGCTAGAAAGTATGATAAAATTAACAATCAATGTCGTTAGCCTTGGACAAGCTACCTTTGAGGATTTCAAACCTCTCCTGAACAGCTGCCTAGACAGCATCGAGAACTTGGGTGACTTTCAGTGGACTGAATGTTGCAAAGAGGGCATCATCCTCATGGAAGTAGAATTGAGGACCTTTTTGGATTGGTAATGCACTGACTTGGAATCTGAAGTGGAGCAAGCTTTTTTTGTGGCCCAAGCCTCGAGGGTGCGACATCAAGAAGCTCTTCATAAGAGTTTATCTGAGAAAAAGGCTCACCTGGCAACCTTATAACGGGAGCAGCATACTCAAGTACAAATTGATATGAGTAGCCTTGCTACTAGTATTCGTGACACTGAAGAAGTCATTGTTCAGCTAGAGACTGAGCTTGCCCAGAAGAAGGCCCAGTTAGCTTAAGATGCAGACATTATAAAAGGGCTTCAGCTTCAAAGTGACGACATTTTAAAGAACTTTTGTAGTAAACTCCAAGCTTCTGAGAGAATTCAAAAAGAGATTACTGCTGCAGCGCCTGTTGAAGAAGAATTTAGGAGGGAGATTGCAGAACAAGTCCGAGCGGCTCATGAGAAGAAGCTGTCTGCGCTTAAGTCCAAGCTTAGATCCTTCAAATTGATGAGTCGTGATGCTTGAATTTTGTATTGCTTTTAGTTGAAGATAGGATTTCTTTGTTTTGCATCATTTTCATGCCAAGTATTGTCACTCTGTATCAGATTAACTATGTTGAATAAAAATGATATCATAATGCTTTTCATTGTCCCTTCCTTGCTATGTTTTGATTTGAGATAATGAAAGTATTGAAAATGCTAGGGGTGTAATGTTAACTTAGCATAAATCGGAAATTCTCTTCATTATCCCTTAGAAAAACTTTAGAAAATTTCAATCGTCAGAGGTGTAATATTAACTTGACGTTATACAAACTTGGGAAGGTGTGACATGGTTTATTATTCTCTATTCAAATGAATTCCGAATAATCAACCCTCAGTCTAAATAAAATAGATGTTTCATTTTAGACTTTGCTTGGGTAAGTGACATGAATAATCAACCCCCAATCTTGAGAAAGTTGATTCGTTATCTCAGACTTGGCTTGGGATTATGAAAGGGAACTTCATGGCTTACGGATAATATTTCTTAAGAAATTTTTCATTAATAGACATCATGAGTTTGTCGCCTTTCTGGTTGATAAGACGGTATGCCCCATTCGAATAGACTGATTCTATTACGAAGGATCCTTCCCACTTGGGATTGAATTTCTCCCTAGTCTTGTGTGTCATCACCATAGGTCATCTGACAGCTAAAACCAAATCACCCTCCTTGAAGATTTGCTCTTTGACCTTCTTGTTGTAGGCTTTGGAGATTCGAGTTTGATACAACTTGATCTATTGTTGTGCTTGAAGTCGCCTATCGTCTCATACTTCAATTTCTTGAAGACGCAATCGATGTTGTTCTTCATCTATCATCCCGATCGTAAGGGTGACTTTCAGAGATGGGATTTGGATTTCTAATGGTAAAACGGCTTCACAACCATAAACCAAAGAGAATGGGGTGGGTTTTGTAGGGATCTTCACCGTTGTACGGTAGGCCCACAAATATTCACCAAGCTTTTTATCCCAATCACATCTACTCTTGGAGACGAACTTATTGAGGAGCTTCACGATGGTTTTGTTGAATACTTTTGCGAGGCTATTGGCTAGTAAGTAGTATGCCGTTGATGCGATGCTTTAGATCCTGAACTTGTCACAAAATCTCTAAAAACCATGACCAACGAACTGAGTTCCATTGTCATGGACTATTCATCTCGGTACACCGAAGCGGTAGATGACTGATGTTTGATAAATTTGATCACGTTTGAAGCTTTGACTTCTTTCAACAGAATTGTCTTTGCCCATTTGGAAAAGTAATCGGTCACTGTCAAGATGAACCGATGTCCTTTGGCTGTTGGCGGAGTGATGAGTCCGACGATGTCCATACCCCACATCTTGAATGGCCAAGAGGCAGATGTCGGATGTAGATTCCCTGGTGGCTGATGAACGAAGTCATCATGGATTTGGCATATGTGACAACGTTTAGCATAGTCAACGACATCCGAGAACATCTTTGGCTAATAATAGCCAATTCATCGAAGACGATCTCCTAACTTAGCTTCGGGTTGATGATCTCCACACATCCCGTTATGAGCTTCCTTAAGAGCCTCTTTAGCTTCTTTCCTAGAAAGGCACAAAAGTAGAACTCTATCTCGTGATTTACGATACAATGTTTGAGAAACCGCATCGAAATAGAATTGGGGGGGCCTTCCGTTTGACAGCGGACGCTTTCTTGAGATTATCAGGCAAAATTCCGTATAAAACATAATCGATATACGAGAATCGCCAATCCCTGGGTTCAAGCTCTATTGAGGTTGTGCAGACATCTTTTGCCATCGTCTTGCCTAAGCGTTTATCTAAAGAAAGCTTAGGGTGAAACAATTCGCGTTCTGTAATAAGAATTGTTGCTTCAGCCCCGAGTAGTAATGCTAATGAAGTTACCAATGAGACTAAAGTATCTTCATAGGTGTTCTAAACTCATGGAATATATCCAATAAAGAACCCTTCGAACTTCCAAGCTTACTCTAGCACTGCGAAGTTGTATGGGAGTAGGTCTTCATTGCGCACTTCATATTCTCCTCGGACTTGATTTACGATGAGTTGAGAGTCATCGTAAGCCTCGAGATATCGAACGCTAAGCTCTTCGACAAATTGCAATCCTAATAGCAAAGCATTATACTCAGTTACATTATTGGTACATGGTTTGATTAAGGAGAATCCTCTGGGGATCACATGACCCTTTGGGAAAATGACTATCACCCCTACTCCTGTCGTAATTGCTCCGTGGGGTTTTACTATGGATGCACCATTAAAGAATAATTTTCACACTTGTATATCCTCTTAGGTTACACAAGCTTCAGCAACTTTATCAGGCAAATCTTTATACAACTTAGACGGTCCTGGTACTGGATGATCGGCTAGAAAATCTACTAAGGCTTGACCTTTGATAGCCTTCTGGGGTATAAACTGCATGTCATATTGTGATAGGAGGATAGTCCATTTCGCTAGTCGACAATTTAGGGAGGATGGTTTCATCATAAGGACTCTTAAAGGATTTACTTTAGAAATGACATGAATTGTTATCCAACTAGGTAATATCGCATCTTTTGGACGGCGAATACTAGGGCGAGACATTCTTTTTCTACCGGATTATACTGGTGTTTGGCTCCTATCATGGTCCTGCTTATGTAATAGGTTGCTGCTCTTGTCCTTGGTCATTGTTCTGGGATAGTAAAGCTCCAAGAGAATGATCCATGACTCTCACATATAGTAGAAATGGTTTCCCCAATATCGGGGGCACAAGGATGGGCGACTGAGTGAGGTATCTCTTAATCTCTTCAAATGCCTTTTGGCAATCTCCATCCCAAATGAATGAAACTCCTTTTTTCATCAACTTGGTGAAGGACTAGCAGCGTCCCGAGAGATTTGATATGAATCTCCAGATGTACGCCAATCTATCTTGCAAGCCTCTGAGTTCTTTGATATTTCTTGGAGGTAGCATTTCTTGGATAGCATGAACCTTTTTTGGGTTGAGAGAAATTCCTTTGGATGTAACTATAAATTCTAGGAATTTACCGTTCGAGATTCCTAGGAACGACTTGGTTGGATTCATCTTCAGTTGATGTGCTCGCATGATGTCGAACATCATCTTCAGATCTGTAAGATGATCGCCTCTATTTTGGCTCTTCACTACTATATCATCTTACGTAGATGCTCATGAAAGATTGTGTTCATTGCAGCTTTGTAGGTTGCACCTACGTTTTTTAATCCGAAAGACATCACTGTGTAGCAATATACCCCAAGTGGTGTTCTGAAAGCAGTATGTTTTTCGTTTTTAGGGTATATCTTGGTCTGATTATACCCAAAGAATCTATCCATAAAAGATATCCTCTCATACCCATAGGTGTTTTCGATCATGACATCCGTGAGGGGGAGTGGAAACTTGTCTTTTGGACATGCCGTGTTAAGGTCACGAAAGTCAATACATATCCGGACTTTACCGTTTTTCTTAGGCACTAGAACAATATTGGCTACCCAATCAGGGTGTTGTTCCTCTCTCACAAAGTCTAGGTCTATAAACTTTTTAACTTCTGACTCAATTATTTCCATGATCTCTGGGCGAAACCGACGTTGTTGTTGTTTAACGGGTTTTGCATCTGGATCAATGTTGAGTCGGTGTGAAGCCACTTTTGGGTCAAAGTCAGGCATGTCTTCATAATTCCAAGCAAATACATCTATATACTCTCGAATGAGGGATATAAGATCTTCTTTCTTGGATGGTGATAGGCTTTTGCTTATAAAGATAGGTT
The DNA here is from genome assembly GCA_022839385.1 of Asparagus kiusianus. Lineage (NCBI taxonomy): Eukaryota > Viridiplantae > Streptophyta > Magnoliopsida > Asparagales > Asparagaceae > Asparagus > Asparagus kiusianus. The sequence continues at coordinate 336,246 of BQKN01001074.1, read as the reverse complement.
TGGAATCAGATTCATCTCCCATGTTGACTTGGATCACTTTATCTTCGGCGGGCAGCTCACGTTGTTCAAAATGCATGTCCCACAAGATGGTAAGGTACTTGATCCAAGGGTCGTTGGTCGATTCAATCAATTCTTCGTCACCCCCTGCATCTTTATCTAGGTGACTAGTCGAAACTATGTTCACAGTCAAGCTTTTAAAGAAGGCTCCAACGCTGACATCGGATTCCCATGATGATATTCCGGATGAATGGTCTTGACACAAACAGTCATCGGTTTCATTTTTTTGAAAGGGGAGGGGTTGTATCATAGCCTACACCTCTTCCAGTCTTCTGATAATAATCAGGAGGTTTTCTTTCAGGCGTGAGAGATGTTTGAATTAGTGTTCGTCTTCCTTTCCCAAAGTTTAACCCTTTCTTGTCATCAAAGTTATAACCCATTTGTTTCATCAAGGAGATGGAATTAGGTTCATGGTAATGGAATTGAAGAACTCCATTATCTTCTTCTGGACTTCCTTGCTTAAGTAGTTCAGGTTTGACTCTCCCAAAATAGATAGGCTTCTGCCCTTTCCTTTTGGACGAGATCATAAAAAAAGCCTTCTGTACATCTTCCATCTCTTCGCATGCGGAAAAGGAGGATTTAAGCAGCAATGTGAGTGATGCCTCGGCATACAATGTGCGCCAAGGGTCAGTACGTGTATCAGTATCAATCTCTATTTGTTCATGTTTAGAGGACACATCAGACAAGTACACCAAATTAAAGTCTTCATTAACGCACCACTCGCCCTTACTCGGTATATTATTGTTGCTCTTATTTTGACTCATTACATCATAGTTCAACTCCCATGGATAATCCTCCTCAGGATCTGGCTCGATGTCGGCCTCATTACCACTGTCGGCGTCGTCTTTCGGTTGTTTTGAGTCTTGAGAGTCTAGGTAGAAGACGGAGTCTGTATGGAAGTTTTTCACCCTCCTTGAAAGGGCGCTTTTTAGCAATCAGGGTTCGGACTTTCCCCTCATCATTAGCATATTTCATACTTGATGTTGAGTAGACGGGACGATATGATTTGTATGAATCCAAGGCCGTCCCAACAATAGATTGTAGGATGTGTCTGCATCAATGATATAACACGTCACTTCAGATTTGAAATCTCTAATCTGATACCTGACTTTGATTTTACTGAGGGGTCGAGTGATGTTAGCGTTGAAACCAAAGATAGTGGTCTGGGTAATGTTCAACCGATGCAAGGGAATCCCTAAAACTTGCATGACCCTGTAAGGTATTATGCTAAGGGTTGAGCCCAGGTCAACTTGGACGCGGCTGATCTCCAAGGACCCGATGTACCCTATGTAGTACAAAGGTCTGTCATGCTTATGTTTGATCTGCATATCTTCCTGAGTGAATGATATGCACGGCAGACTTCTTGCTGCTTGTAGACACTGCATACAAGATTGTCCCTGAGAAGCTTCTGGGATCAGAGTAACTTGTGTAATAAAGATCTCTGTGTTCGTCAAAGCTTCAATTAGAGCTTCTCGTGTATCTTTGGACAACCGCAGGAGCTCGTACAAAGTAATCCTAGCCGGTATATTGGCTAGTTGTGCCATTGACAATAAATCGGAAGGAAGTACTTGATTGTCCGACTTCTTGAAGAAGATTCGTGTTGTACCAGTTCTCTTTCTGCTTTCCTTTATTGGTTGTCTTTTTAGGAGCAGAACCCCTAGCCTCTGGGGTTTGCTCTTCTGCTTCTTGGGCATCTTGGTTATAATTTCTCAAATATGTTTTCCCTGACCAAGTGCTAGGGTTACCTCCTTGATCCGCCGGAAAAACGATTATTTCTTCTTCCGAATCCGTGAGAGGTTTGAGATGATCATCGTCCTTAGTTATAGAGGGGCTAATCATGTTGGATGGCTTAGCCTTGCCTCTTCTCTTTTTGAACGAGGTGCTTGTCCACTGTTTGTCTTCAATTAGATCGGGATGGACCCACATTATTTCCCCTCTCGGGGTAATGAGGGGTACCGATCCTCTATCCTTCTGACTGTGTGGGTTAGTACTCTTTATATGCATTTCCCCTTTATGAATGGGGATAACGCCGTCTGTGGCTGCTACAGGAGGGAAGTCACCGAACTGGACCGGTATCAAATTGGTGGATACGGTCCTCTGTTCAGGCTTTAATGTAAGCATGTTGGTATTAACCAAATTTTTTAGGATATCCTTAAAGACATAACATTTTTTGGTAGGATGTCCTAGAAATCTATGATAACGATAGTAATTGGGGTCGTCCACCTTTCCTGCCTCATCAGGTTTCTTGATTTCGAGAAGTTGCAACTTATTATTCTTCCGAAGTAGCTGGAATAGAGTATCCTTGTGTTCCTCTTTAAAGGAATATTGTTTGGGTGCTCTTTCCTGATTCGGTGCTTTGCCCTGCTTTGCAGGTGACGTCCGCATGCTAGAATCGGTGGCCAAAGTCTCCTTTCCTTTGAATCGAGTAGTATTGCTTTGGTTACGTTACTGTTGCGGCTTTGATTGGGTAGCTTCTTTAGCTCGGACTCCAGCAATAATTTCTTCAGCTTGTTCTCCTTGTGAAACCAATTGTCTCCAGGAATGATATTCCGCTACTCCCATTTGAGCAAGGCTAGGTCTGCAAATGATGCCTGCAAGTTTCCACTAAAGTAGATTGGGTCATACCTAATGGGCATCTTAATGCCATGATACACAATCTTTTAACATAAGTTTTAATAGACTCTTCCTTCTTCTGCTTAGTGGCAAGCAGGGTTAGGACTGACACTTCCGAATCATCCTCAAAAAACCTGGCTAAGAAGAGCCTTTCTAGATCTACCCATTTTTGAATAGACCCAGCGGGTAGCTTCATAAACCACTCGAAGGCAACTCCCTTAAGGGTGCCAATGAACAAACAGATCAGGATGGTGTCGTTTGCTACCAGTCTCCCGTTTGCGACTTGAAGTAGTATATATGCTAGTTTGTCGATCATGTGCCATCAAAAGGTTGCAAGATTGGGTCCTTAAATTTTGACGGATAGGGAGTTGTGTCTCATTCCACAGGATAAGGTCGTATCCTTCCTCATGAAGCTCACTCCTATTAACGATTGCATTGAGACGAGCCTCCAATTCATCCATCTTAGATGACTGATAATTTTGTTCCTTTTTGGTTTCCTTCTCATTTTCAAAGGAAGATTCTATATTTTGAGTTTCATGATCTGAATTCTCGTGCACATTTGGCTTTCCCTTTGAGTATGTTCTCCGGGAAGATTTAGGTTTTTGGACTTTCTCTGCAAGGAGCTGAGCCAATATATCCTTCATTTGGACAAGTGTCTCCTACTGTATCTAGATCATAATGTGATGTTCATTAGCTACCTTCGCCAAGTCGTCGGAGCTTCCAGTCATATAGATGAGTTTCTCGTGTGATACGAAAGAGCTTGAGGATTGTGAATCCGCAATTGCTGAATGTTCATCATCTGAAGCGATCCCCTTGGCTAACTTTTAATAGTTAACTAGGCAGATAGCTCCTGTGCGAGTCCGAGTGCACCAATATACCCCTTCGAACTCATCACATATTTCCCGAACAGTCGGGGAATGACTTCTTTCCAAATCATCAGAACTAGGAACTGAGGCCTTCCATCTACCGATCACATTGATAGTGACTTCGGGATATTCGACCTCCGAAATCTTTTTCTTGCTATGACATTGTTGCTTGGTCGGCCTAGTGACATTTGTCAACCGATCGAATACCGATCGTCGAGGTGCAAAATTACAACATTGGCATTCTGAGAATACCGCAGAATAAGCTGCTCACATTGACACGAGCAGGCTGCTTGTTGTATCGGTCTTTCTCTTAACAATAATTCTTGTAAGTCAAAGACTTGGGATGAATCTTTCACACAATGTGAGGATGAAGATGGAACCCCCAGACCGTCAGTGGGTGGGACTGGTTCTTGACAAACATGAATTTTGAATCCATGTTGATCTTTTCTAACACGACGAGTCATATCGTGTTCTGAGTAAGGAACACGAGGGTCGTGTTTTATTTTATTAACACAAGACCGAAGTCTACGTGTTGCTGATGAAACGTGCCCTTGAGGATCACGTTGTGGTTGAACGCACTCCTGAGGTGTGCGTTTAATTGATGAAACTTGTCCTTGAGGTTCATGTTTTGATGTTGAAACACACTTCTGAGGAGTGCGTTTGATTTGGGAAATGCATCCCTGAGGATTGCGTTCATTCTGATTAACGTGGTCCGAAGACCTACATTCTGATTCTGAAAAGCACTCGTGAGAGTTGCATTGGGTTTTAGAAACACTCCCCTGAGTGTTACGTTTTAGTTGAACAATGTGCCACTAGGGGTCACGTTTAAGTTGGATCACACATGGCTCGTATTTAGGCTCTTCACCATGAGGCATGCGTTCTAAAGTGGAAACGCAGTGCTCCAGTTGAGGCACATAAACATTGTTCTTGTGTTTATTGAGAGATTGGCTCTCTTGGAGATAGGCCCATCGTAAGGATCTTCTTCTTCTTCGAGCAGCATTCTTCTTGGCTTGTTTTAAAGCCTTTGTAGCGAAATCGTCGGAATTGATTTGACTGTCCTCTGCAATGGGCCTCTTATGACCCGTCACGCGTTGTGTTAATGCTGGTGTGAAACTTTCAACTCGTTGAATGAGTTTGTCAGAGGCTGAGCCCACTCCTTTAGAGGAGGAGCTGTTCGAATAACTTTGATCAAAAGGGAGGGCCTCCTTTGATGTTTTAGCAACAGATGTAGCCTTGGTCTTGGTGACCGCTCGGATCTTACGCTTAGCATTAGGGCTGAGAGATCCAGAGGAGAGGGCCACCTCGTACTTGGCTTGGTCAAACTCTAAAATGAGAGTTTTGACAGTCGTTCTAGCGATATTGACGTTTGGTTGCGCCACCACTTCATCGTCAGAGAAGCTCTTCCCTAGCAGAGTCGCCATCTTTTGTTTGTAGAAAAATTGTAAGAAGAAAATTAAGAACAAAAATGTGTTATTCTCTCTAACTGACCTAGACAAAGAATGATTACAATGCTCTCAATACAATCTCTCTAATAGACTTAAAAAAAATGATAATCTTCTTGTATCGGAATCCCGATTTACAAAAGAGATAGCGATGAGATGCCTCCCTCGACATTCGTATCGAGTTTGCTTCTCGTTGACGATCCGATGTCTCACTTCACTAGAACGATTAATGTAAACTTGTTTGAACAAATTTGAAAATAACTCTTTAGAGTTTATGAACTCAGAACGAGTTTAAACTCTGTAAAAAGAGTTGTTGTTAAACGAAAATTTGGTTTATGAATTAAGCTATCCGTTGCTAAAAAAGATGCCTCAAACCTCTTTCTGAATCAGAACAAAATTAGATTTCTTTTGCTAAAATCTGATCTGTTAAAATCTGATCCTATCCCCTAAAAAATCTGATCCTTTTACTCAATTGAGTTGATTGGATATTTATAGGAGAATAAGGGGGTGTAACTGACCCCTTAATCCGCTCCTGGGGGTTATTGGTTGGGACAAATTAGGGCTAAGTGGGAAAATTATTCCAATGAAATAATTTTACCCCTTTGGGATATTTTGAGGGGGTAAAGTGGGATAATGGGATAATTTGAGACTTTGATTTAACAATTTATGTGTGATAATTGATGATTTGGCACCTTATTAAAAAATAATTTTATCTCAATCCATAAATTGTTAAAGCTTCCATAAAAGCTAGACTAAGTAATAAAGTACCTCGTATTTTAATTACTTCTAAATTAACTTATCCAATTGGTTTAGTATATTATTTAGTATATTATTATAATATAAATATTATTTTACTTTATATTAAAATATAATATATTGTACTATACTTACAAATTACTATTATTAATTATTATATTATATTATATTAGCATGTTATACTATATATAATAATTAATATAATATAATATCAATATATTTAATATAATATTTTAATAATATAATATTTAATATAATACATTATTTTATTTATACAGAAATATAATATGTTATACAATAATTACTAATTAACATTATATTAGTATGCTACATTATATAATAATTGATATAATATATGAATAATATATTTAATATAATACTTTAATAATATATTATTTAATTTAATATATTATAATATAGTATCATAGGATATAATGTACTAATTAATATTATATAATAATATATTACATAATATTATTAATATATGTTATTAAAATATTATATAATATTATAATAAATACATTATACTATAATTACCATTATATAATATTATTAATATATGTTATTAAATTATGTTATTAAAATATTACTTTATGTTATACTTTATATATCATGTCATATATTTATAATATAATTAGCATGTATTAGTTAAGTAATACAAAAATATTTTAAAATTATCTCAATTGCCTTCAAAGTGGAACAACATTATTCCAATATGGAGGATGAGATAAATTTTTACTATTGGGAAAAAATTTTTGTATATGAGTGGGGTAATTTTATCCCAAGTGGTGTAATTGTCTCACTAGTGTTCCAAAAAACTAATAACACAAAAAGGTATTATCCTTGTTCCATTGTCCCAATGAATAACACTTTAAAATAGAATCCCCAAAATTATCACATTATCCCCCAAAATGTCCCAACCGATAACCCCCTCTAAGTGGGCGAGAATCCCTCAGTACATGGGGAAAATGGTTTTGAAGCCATTCAGCTTATATTTGAACGAGTCAAACGCCTCAAGCTGGTGTTCTGGAACCAAACTCTGCGTCTCAGGCTTGGGATGCAGAGTTAGGCATCCGCCTAATGCTGAAACACAATGGTCGCATTTCGTTTTGAAGCTAAAACGCAGAGGTCGCTCTGTGTTTTGAAGCTGAAACGCAAAGGACGTTTCTATGTTTTTCGAAGAGATTGTAGGTTTGTGACCTCCCCTATTAAAGCGTTGCAAAGACCATTGTTTTGTAATCTTCGTTTTAGCTATTTTTGAGATGAGAGTCGTCAGTAGGGCTGAGCATGGTTCAGTCCAAACCGAAAAAACCGACCGAACCGACCCGAACCGACTCGAAAAAATCGGTTTTATGAGTAGGGCGGTTCGGGTCGGTTTGAAAACTTTTCAACCCGAACCGACCCGAACCGACTGAATATAATGCAATACTACCCATTCTGATCTCAAACCCTATCCGACCCATCATCAAAGAGTCAAAGATTCAAACTCTAAACTCATTTTCTAGATCATTATGGGTTAAAAACAATATCATTATATCAGTGTTTAATGCTTCATAATCTCCTACTTTGTTGATATTTTTTTCTTTAACACAGTTTATTGTTTGATAAGAAGTTTGATGAAGTTAGAACCGAACAAACCGAACCGAACCGCACCGAACCGACTTGCAACAGTTCGGTTCGGTTTTGAATTATAGGTGGTTCGGTTCGGTTGTTCAAATTTTGGTAAAAACCAAACCGAACTGACCGTTGCACACCCTTAGTCGTCAGATTATAACTCTCACTGTTGATTGTGAAACCTGTTGAATCAGAGTTTTTCATTGATTGTCGTGTAGGTCATTGAATTGTAACCTTTCTCGATCTATGTAAAAATTCTCCTATTGCAGCTTTCATTTATTGACATGAAAGTCTTCTGATTGTAACTTTTATTATCGAGATGCTGATGCAAAAGTCGTCAAATTGTAACTTCAATCATTAAAGTTTGGTAGGGGTCAGCTATTTGCTGTGATTTTTAGACAGTCTACAATCACACATTCTAGTGAATTCTTCTAAACAAATGATGATGCCTGTTTCCTTCAAAAGTTGCTGTTTTCATTGCTTTGGTATCTGTTACA
>BQKN01001074.1:306860-320015 GCA_022839385.1 Asparagus kiusianus | reverse complement strand
AGAGAGAGAGAGAGAGAGAGAGAGAGAGAGAGAGAGAGAGAGAGAGAATGAATATATATATATAGGATTAGGGTTTAGGGAAATAATTAATAGAATAATTAGGGAATAATTAATATAATTAATAATAATACTTATAATAACAATAACAATAATAAAACCAATATTAATTTAAAAGTTTTCACCGTAACAATTTAATTTATAATTATCAAAACTATTAAATAAATATAAAATTGGGTTTTTAAATAGTAGAAAATTCTAGAAAATCAAAAAAATATAAATACTCTTTTAAAAATAATAATTTAATATTTTAAAATACCAAAAAATTATTTAAACCAGTGTCGTAAATTCATGGTCATTATATTGTACCCTCCTTAAAATAAATTTAGTCTTTAGAATTAAAATAAGAACCCAAGGACAGATATGGAACGATATCCATAAATAAAGAAGAATGTAAAACAATAACGACACAAAATATAAGATGTGACAACTGAGATTTAGCATACATATAGCAAACCATAATAACAATATCATAACACACAAGAATCAATTTTTTATAAAGGTGGATGGGAAATTACTTCAATCATTAAAATAACATAACATCAATTAAATAATATATACATGTCAAAGGATAAAATTATAATCTCTCAATCAGTTCATAATATCAATATAGTCGAACACACTTAGAAAAATAAATTACAAAGTATTTATCAAAATACGTAGCAATAGACATATAACAATATAAAAATAAATATTCGTATACTAATATAAGGTTTCGACAAATTTTCTTTGTGATCATGTCAAAGGAAATTTTCTTTGTGATCATGTCAAAGGATAAAACTTATAAATGTTTTGATAAATTTTCTTTGTGATCATGTATATAGGAAAGATGTGTCCATTAATTATATTGATACAAAATATCCTTTTTAGTGGACATCTTTGCCTAACCTCTTTGCTTAGAGATTTATTTTGGTGATTTGAGCATGTTTATTATTTGAATCATGTATTTGCTTAATCATCTTATTTTTTGTTAAAATGATACTTTATGCTTTTCCATGAACTCTCATTTGGACTCTCTTTTGGTACCATTTTTATTGCCTTTCTTGGATTCATGAATTTTCATGAACAAGATTTTGGTTTTCATAAGTTTTCATGAACTTATACTTTATTTTTATGTATTAAGACATCATTCTCATAATAATATATTTATATTTTCTCAATCAATCATAATTTATGATTTTATAACTTAGGAATTTTCTTTTGGATTTATTGACAAATCATTTGATTCTTGATTTTTGATTTTTAAACCTTTGATTTTCATTTTTGGGTTTTTTTGTTTTTGATATATATCCTATGGATATATATTTATGTTTTAGACTCTTGTGACTCTATTCTTAATGATACATATATGTGGTTATTTGGTCTTCTTTAATATGAGTTGTGTATAGGATATTCTATATCCATACTTACTCACATTTATTTTCTTTGCTCATCATTGCATATTTTCCATATGGCAGTTTGATAGGGGGAGTCATCCCTATATCTATTTTTGTTTTTTCTCATCCGTGCTTATTGATAGGGGGAGCTTTCGTTCTATTATTCTTTTGTTTTCCCCTTTTTGATGTTGTCAAAGGGGGAGAAATGGTTTGTTTATTGGTTTATAATGGTTTCATATTTCATTCATATTTAGATTTTATATACATTTTATAAATTTTGTCATCATCAAAAAGGGGAAGATTGTTGGCCCTTTTGGTTTGATGATGATTTGCCAAACAATTTATAGCTAATTTGTTTCCTAGTGGTTGGCTTGTTTTTTTACAGGATATCCATATACGATGGAAAGCCATTCATATCAGAGTTAAAGATTCAAGATCAAGCTGTGTGCGTAATCACATAGGTATATTAGTAGTTCTGTAACGTATATTGTGTGAATATATGTCAATCTCAATATATATACACACACACAATTTTGATTTTTATTACAAAATGAGTTTATTTGAGAAAATAATACAATATTGGTTTATTAATCTTTTTTTACATTACATTCATGTTTTATAATGTTTATAAAAACATTTCATAAAGTTTCCACATGTTCTTACATGTCAAACTTTATTTTCAAGATTCATCAAAAACATGTATTATGTACACTTTACAAAAATAATGATATTTTACAAATGGTAAGTACAATTCTAAAATTTCTTTTGTAACATGTTCATATTCATGTTTATAAACTTTTCCTAAAGTTTTACATTTTTTAGAATTTATTTACTATTTTTAAAAGAGATTTGAAATCAGATTTATTGTTTGTTTCTGGCTTATAACCTGTTATCAGTCGACTGATGAACTCGTCTAGAATTATCAATAGTTTCTGTTTCTTATTCGGTCGAATGACCAGTTGATTGATGAGGTCATCAGTCGACTGACGAGATTCACCAGTCAACTGATAAGCTGTTAGTTGCCTGTAACGGTCAACTCGTCAGTCGACTGATTCAGCTCATCAGTCGACCGACGCCTGTAACGACTAGTTTTTCCAGATTTTTAGGTTTCTATTTTTTTGTCTTGTTCTTTGGTTTTCTCTTGGTTTTGGGGTTTGTTCGATGATCCTATATATACCCCATACCCTCTAACTTCTGAGTAACCAAGATAATTGTTTAATCAAGTTTTGAAAGAGTTTAGTTTGTGTTTAAGCATTGTTTTAAGTTTTGTTTCAAAAGAGGAGTTTTTCACAAGGAGGAAGCTTTTGATTTCAACTGAGGAATTCATCATCATCATCATCATATCTACAGCTCCTTGTGTTTATAGAGAAGATTTCTAACTCTTTTATCTAGCTTATTTATTATTTTGATTTTCATATTCATATCTTAGCTAGTTTTATTTGAGTTAGAATATTATTGTTCTCATTTATCACACATACTTTTATTGAGCTTATAATAATTTATACAATATATTATTGGGTAGTGGTGTGTGATTTAGTGAAAGTGAGCCTTATTGTGTTCTCATCCATATTAGAAAACAAATTTATTGTATTTGAGCTTCATTTGTGAGTATCACTTTGTAATACACAAGTACACCAAGAGGAGTGTGTGGTGAGTACGTAATCGATACCAAGAGGAGTGATATCGGTAGTAAAGCCTAGTAAGAGGTAGTAAATCTGAGTACTTGAGGGAGGTGATACGTGAGGACCAACACTTGAGGTTGTAGTTTTTATATGTACATTGTGAGTGTCTTGTAGAGTTTTCGGTGAACTAGAAAACCGAGTGTGTAGAGAAGTTCCGGCTTCCAAACTGGGTGTGTCGATATAGTGGAGATCTCCTCGAGGTGAGGAGCAGAGACGTAGGTCAAGGGTTGACCGAATTCCATGATCATATCTTGTGTTTGAGTTTGCTTTATGTATATTTATTTTGTGCTTGTATTTTACATTATTGCTCATAACTCATTCATATATCTTTTGTTGACCCTTTTGTTTTGATGATGATTTGCCAAACAATTTCTTACTAATTTGTTTCCTAGTGGTTGGCTTATTTTTTTACAGGATATCCATATATGATAGAAAGCCAATCATATCAGAGTTAAAGATTCAAGATCAAGCTGTGTGCGTAATCACTTAAGTATATTAGGAGTTTTGTAACATATATTGTGTGAATATATTTCAAGCTCAATATATATATACACACACAATTTTAATTTTTATTACAAAATGAGTTTATTTGAGAAAATAATACAATATTGGTTTATTAATCTTTTTTACATTACATTCATGTTTTATAACGTTTATAAAAACATTTCATAAAGTTTCCACATGTTCTTACGTGTTAAACTTTATTTTTAAGATTCATCAAAAACATGTATTATGTACACTTTACAAAAATAATGATATTTTACAAATGGTAAGTACAATTCCATAATTTCTTTTTGTAACATATTCATATTCATGTTTATAAACTTTTCCTAAAGTTTAAATTTTTTGGAATTTACTTACTATTTTTAAAAGAGATTTGAAAATCAAATTTACTGTTTGTTTCTGGCTGATAACATGTTATCAGTCGACTGATGAACTCGTTTGAAATCATCAATAGTTTCTGTTTCTTATTCGGTTGACTGACCAGTCGACTGATAAGGTCATCAGTCGACTAACGAGATTCATCAGTCGACTGATAAGCTGCTAGCTGCTTATAACGGTCAGCTCGTCAGTCGACTGATTCACCTCATCAGTCGACCGACGCCTGTAACGGCTAGTTTTTCCAGATTTTTAAGATTCTATTTTTTGTCTTTTTTCTTGGTTTTCTCTTGGTTTTGGGGCTTGTTCTATGATCCTATATATACCCCATACCCTCTAACTTCTGAGTAACCAAGAAAATTGTTTAATCAAGTTTTGAAAGAGTTTAGTTTGTGTTTAAGCATTGTTTTAAGTTTTGTTTCAAAAGAGGAGTTTTTTACAAGGAGGAAGCTTTTGATTTCAACTGAGGAATTCATCATCATCATCATCATATCTATAGCTCCTTGTGTTTATAGAGAAGATTTCTAACTCTTTTATCTAGCTTATTTATTATTTTGATTTTCATATTCATATCTTAGCTAGTTTTATTTGAGTTAGAATTTTATTGTTCTTATTTATCACACACACTTTTATTGAGCTTATAATAATTCATACAATATATTGTTGGGTAGTAGTGTGTGATTTAGTGAGAGTGAGCCTTATTGTGTTCTCATCCATATTAGTGAACAAATTTATTGTATTTGAGCTTCATTTATGGGTGTCACTTTGTAATACACAAGTACACCAAGAGGAGTGTGTGGTGAGGACGTAATCGATACCAAGAGGAGTGTCGTCGGTAGTAAAACCTAGTGAGAGGTAGTAAATCTGAGTACTTGAGGGAGGCGATACGTGAGGACCAATACTTGAGGTTGTAGTTTGTATATGTACATTGTGAGTGTCTTGTAGAGTTTCGGTGAACTAGAAAACCGAGTGTGTAGAGAAGTTCCGGCTTCCAAACCAGGTGTGTCGATATAGTGGAGATCTCCTTGAGGTGAGGAGCAGAGACGTAGGTCAAAGGTTGACCAAACCCCGTGATCATATCTTGTGTTTGAGTTTGCTTTATGTATATTTATTTTGTGCTTGTATTTTATATTTTTGCTCATAACTCACTCATATATCTTTTGCAAGAATCAATTAATCAAGAAAGATTTTTTAATTGGCATAAAATCAGAATTAGATTAGCTTGACCCTATTCACCCCCTAGTGTCTAACATAAATAAATCTGTAAAGCAATAAGAAATCAATTGTATGAATTATGTAAAGTAAATTATTATAACACAAATAGATATAAAATTAATAATCATGTTTAGTTAAAATCATGAATATTATTTATCAATTTAATAAGAAGGCACATATAATCAAACAAATTAAGATTTACACAATTAATAATAAGTGTATTAACGTAAATCATATATATGTATAAAATAAATCAAGTACGTAAACTCATAATAATAACATAACGAACGGAGTCACATAAATCAGTTAGAATGCAGAAAATGAACAAATTTATTTAACTAATAGTTAATAATGTTTGTAAAATCAAGGTAATTATTTTCAAAATGATCAAATAAGTATAGTAATACACACAAAACACACAACTAATAAAATTATATTAAAAATATAAGCATAAAAGAATACACACCAATAGAAATACATTGTAACAGTCAAAGAAAAATAAAATGCAAACAATAGTAAAATCAATACAAAATAGTAATATAAAAATATATTTTAACAAAAGGACGTATATGCTTGAATAGAAAGTAATAGCATTTCATAAAATCAGAAGTGAAGTAATACAAAAGCATAGTATAATCAAAGTAAACAACGAACATGCACTTAATCACAACAAACACACAATAATATAGTAAACAGTATCAATAAAATCATCACTATACAGAGCAAATGTATGTACAGTAAAAGACTATCGTAAATCGAATCAATACTAATAAAGGGAAAAACACATAACTCAATGATACATACTAATTGTTTAATCTTAGATTATAAATATATATATTTAGTATATGCAAATCAGGCACGGGAAACATTTATACTATCACATCCTAGTTAAACATAGTTATCTATAATCACAATATGATAAAAGATGTTATGAAAGCGTGTGCAGTAATAGTATAAAACACAACGATCACAAAACAAACATGAATAAATAATAATTCTAATAATCGTTCGAATCAATAAAACAACCATAATAAACCTTAAAAATGACATAAAAGTCAGATTAGTATTATATATAACAAATATAAATACACACAACACACATTCTTATGGTATACATATATCAATAATGAACAAAGCAAAAATACAATATTTAATACGCAATACAATGGATGATAAATATAATATATAGTTGTAGTTATAATCAATAATTTTTAAAAAAATATGGCATTAAATAATTATCATACAAGGCACAATACTAAGTCAAGTATTAAACCTGTTTATATAATCTTGCAAATAAAATCATCATATATAATAACCATTAAAAATAAAAACACACACATAATAATAAACATATAAAAAGTCTGAATACTCATAGTACTAATCATGCTAACAAGTTAAATTATATTGAAAACAGTCACAAAATATTATATAATAAACTAGACATAAGAGCAACAAGTGATTCAAAATAAATATATTATATAACACATAATAAGGAAATAATTATATATATTCGACAAATAATATGATAACTCAAAAATATTAGTAATAAAAATAATAGATATAAATAAGACATAACAATAATAATTATTATTGTATAAAATCAATTCAGATGTAGTGATATATTATACAGTAGTCAAAATCACATAATTACAATCAGCATAAAATACATACTACTAATTACAATAATAAGTTAAATATAGAATCATCAATCTTAAAAAATCAATGCATTCAAATAAGTATCGAACAAATTGACAGTAGAAAGCTCAAAAAAAATTTTAACACATACAAAAATCATTGAATACAATTGAAACATAAATACTATTTGGAATTATCTTTTATATTAGTTATAAAAGAATAATAACTAATCATACGATATAATGTAACAAAACCTATATAATTAGCAACTCAAACTCCAATCCTAACATATGAGTAATTGCTTGAATATCAAAATAGAAATATATTGCTCTTAGAAATAACGAAACCAATGTGAACATACTAATACAACCTAACAAGACAAAACTAACTGATAAGGTAACTATGTACTAAAAATATTGTGAGTCGAAAAAATTAAAAAAATAAGAATGTAATGCATATGTAGAATATCAAAATCATGAAGTTATTAATGTATATCACTAAAAATACTAACAATATATAATAATCTAAAACATAAGTACATAATAGATGGTATGACAGAAAAAGCACACACATATATAATGTAGATATACAAAGTATAATTAAACACAGAAAAATAATCTGAATATCAAATATACTATGTGATTTATATGTGAAATCTAGAGTAATACGAAACACTTAATGACATGATTTGAACAATTAAAAATGTATAAGTAATGATTTCATTAGACTATGTTACTTGTACATTTTTAATGAAAAACATACAATATAACACTGTATGTGATACATAAAATAATATAATAAATAATACAGAAATCAATAATATCAAGCGATACATAAGTCAAATCAAAGAAAACATAGTTGTAAAAATAATAGCACATAAAATAATGATCGGTACGAGTAAAAAGAAGTTATACAAGGAGAGTGTAGTCGGGAAGTGACAAGACAAGAAATAGTGGGAAGTTTTAGAGTCAAAAAGTGATAAGTAGAGGCTAGACATAATTGGTCAAGATACTAAGATAATGGCTAAGTATAGCCTTACGGATGAAATATGATATGCGTCTAAATTGTCCATTATATTCTCACTAGAGGAAACTCAGGACCGTGACCTGCATGGGCCACCAAAAAGACCTGTCACGCCCCGCTTCCTAAAATACCAGGGAATCGGAATGTGAACAAGCCCGCGACGTATTAGATGCGGGAGAATTAATAAAAGACTATTTCTTCTCAACCTAATACACCAATTGTCAATTAATATAAAATGAGAAGTCACAGGTCGAAGATCATAATTAGTAAGAATATAATAAACAAATCAGAATAGAAAATAGTCATATCATAAATGGAATATCATCCGAGACGCAGAGTTTGGGTCAAATATGTCCTTATTACAAAATAGTCCAACTAAAAATATGAAAATACATAGTCCAACAGAATAAAAGGAAGTACTGTAAAAATAAATAAATATCTCAAAAGGCTAAAAGAGAAGTACTACATAAGTAATCTAATATCCATCAGCAACTACAGAAAAAATGACTAAGATCCATCTTGCTCTTCTGTTCCATCTGGAAGACACTTCGGCTACAATGCATCTCCATACTGGACTTATTCGTCATCTAAATCTGACGTACACCAGAGAAAACAGGTGTACGTCAGTGTGCATGGCACATGACAAGACCCCACAAAAGAAAATAGAAACGGTCGAATGACCAATGCAATAACCGATGCAACAACAAAAATGACAAAAGATACATGCAACTAGAAATCTAACAAAATTAAAATGCAATTCACTACTAAATAATGATAAACATAAGGTCTACAACATACAATAACAGTGCCGAGTACTAGCCATCCTAAAATAGATCACAGGTCCATATCTTACATAGAGTCAACGTTCATATTCTCGGATAAACGACTATTCATAAATCCTCTACGTGCATCCAATACCGCTATACGAATCGGTCAGAGGACAACACGTAATCCGATTTCGGCCTGGTCTGAACTCAAGCAGAACTCGGGTGACTACACAAATTCACTAACCAAAGTGACTACACGAATTTAGTTTAGCCCAACAAACCAACCCCAGTGACTACACGAATTCACTGACGCGAGCCTGGAAGATACGTCAACAGCCACATCCGATCACATGAACCAAGACTCACCTATCCTAACTATTCTCGCTTTTTCTAAGTTAACAATCATAACCTCAACTAGATCTCTGGTCCACCTCCTAAATTCAGTCAACGACACACACATGTCACTAAGTCTTGTTCATGACGCACAAGGCCACTAAGTTATGAACTACAAATGGTTCTCAAACACAACAAGAATAATAAATGCAGCTAATTCTATACAGATAAAATATGGTATGCCACATAATTGAAATAAGAATCATGGAATCGATGGATGTTTTGCACATAATATTGTTAGACCCTAATGCCACTAGGAAAGAACCCTAAGGAGGGGGGGGGGTTGAATAGGGTTTATGCTAATCTAATCCGATTTAAATACCAATTAAAACTTATTAACAAATATATTCTTACAAGATAGATATACAACTAATTATGAGCAAGAATATACAATATGAACAAAGGGCTATATCCTAGCAATAAGATATACTATGAGATATATGCAAGGATATACAAAACACTTAAGGGTAAACAAACTAGATAGTGGGTTATATAAACAATGAGCAATATACAAAGGTGATATAAGATATGAACATAAAAAATAAGTGCGCCAATGCAATCATAAACAAACGATATGTTCACGAGGTTCGGTCCCTACGACCTACGTCCCCATTCCTCACCTCGAGGAGATCTCTACTATCACATCAGGTTTTCTACGCTTACCCGAAAAATATTTACACCTCACAATACGGTTTTCTAGCTAACTGAAAACTCTACACACTCGGTTATCAAGTCAACCGACAACTCTCACAAATCCTCACAAAGTACATACACAAGCTACAACCTCAAGTGTTGATCCTCACGTATCGACTCTCTCAAGTGCTCAGAATTATCACCTCTCACTAGGCTACCGACGTCACTCCTCTCGGTATCGACTCCGTCCTCACCACACACTCCTCTCGGTGTACAAGTGTATTACAAAGTGAACTTCACAATTTAAGCACACAAATATAAATTTGTTCTCTACAATAGATGAGAACACAATGTAGGCTCACACTCAATGTCACACAAACCCCACAAGCCAAATTATATAATGTATGAAAATACAATAAGCTCAATGGTTGTGTGTGTAAACAATGAGTAAATCAAAACTAAACTCAATTAAGTCTAGCTTATAAAGACGATAATCAATAAACAATGTAAATACAAAGCTAGAAATTGAGTTTAAAAAACTTCTCTATAGATAACAAGAGAGAGGGAAAAGAGTTGAATGCTCAAACACCAATAGATGATCTCCACTTGCTCTTGTGAAATTCTCTTCACAAACGAAACTCTTAAACAGGGCTTAAACACCTTTAAACAAACTTTAAACCTTTGTTGAACTTTCTTAAAACATTCTCTTAAGTTATTTTTGAAAGATGAGAGCAAGGGGGGTATTTATACCTATTCAAAACTTCAGCAAAAAAACCAACTGAAAAGACAAAAAAGCCCCCAGAAAACACTGCTGGAAACTAGCCGTCACTGTGCAACGGCTCTTTCATAAGTTGACTTATGAGTCAACTTATATGAGTCGACTCAATAGAAGAAAAATCATAACTGCGCTGCACTTCGTGAGTCGACTTATGAGTCGATTAAACATACACAGACCTGAAGTGCACAGAAAAACTCCACTTTAAACTGGGTTTAAAAATATTAAATAAATTCCAAAAATTATGAAACTTTGGAAGATGATTATAGACATAATAATAAACATTCTACAAAAATTGGTTTTCAAAAAGGACCTCCCAAATGAGAAATAACATCATTTTGCAAAATAGTCCAAAACATAAAAATGTGAACACATGAGTTTTGACATTTTAGCTTAATCATGTTTTGAAACATTACAAAATAATTTTGTAGACTTAATAAAAGATGTATATGATTATTATTAAATCCATAAACCAATAAAATAAAATTTTCATAAAATTGCATATTCTATGTAATATAAATTCAAACATAATAGAGTATGAAACATATGAGGATGTATATGAATATATATTTGTTTCATATCTATGAAATTAAACCAAAAACATATATTTGTTTCATATTCTATGCAATATAAATTCAAACATAATAGAGTATGAAACATATGAGGATGTATATGAATATATATTTGTTTCTGTGACACCCCTGGGATCACACAAGGCTGCAGTCCAAGGTGGGACCAAGAATATCAAACCTACCATGCACTACACCGTACAATAACATGTTTTACCATCACAATTAACATCTATCTATTAGAGTCAACAATAGGTGTAGGTACAAAAGCAAGTAGAAGATAATACGAGAAATAACTGATGAAATGATAGTGATCACATTAATATCTCATAATCCAACATACAGAAATACATAGTCAATGTCTAAATAGATAACTGGAATACTCAACAAGTCTCAAATACAAATATTTGACAAGAGGAAATAAGGCACACAGTCTTTACAACTTCTAGAATAAGACTCTCAAATGTCTAAACAAAAGTCTATTGTGGAACTCCAAAAGAAAATATAACTAAGTAAACAGCTGAAGCTAAAATGCATCGCCATCAACCTGCGACTCTCCGGGCTCCTGGCTCGTTACGTGAAAGGGGGAGGGACAACGAGCATCAAAGCGCTAGCGAGTGTGACGCCCCTGGGTTCACACACGGCTGCAGTCCGAGGTGAAACCATGGATGTCAAACCTGCCATGCACCACACCGTGCGATAACACGTTTCACCATCACAATCACTATCTCTCTAGTGGAATCAACAACAGGTGTAAGTACAAAGCAAGTAAAAAGTGAATCAACAATACTGGATGAAATGATAGAACATAATACATCTCATCAACGAAATAAACTGAAGAACATAGTCAAGGTCTAAAATGAAATAAACTGGAGTTCTTACAAGTCTCAAATACAGTAAGTCTGAGTAAAGGAAATAAGGCGACACAGCCTTTACAACTTCTAGAATAAACTCTCAAATGTCTGACAACACTACAGTGGAGCTCAAAGAAAATAATACATAGATAATATGAAAAGCTGGACACTAAAGTAGTCCGCTAACCACTTGCGACTCTCCGTGCTCCTGGCTCGTGACCTGAAAGGGGGAGGGACAACGAGCGTCAAAGCGCTAGCGAGCAACATCACAACCAACCCCAAGGGATAGAGCTCGTTATATATGAAAATACAATAATGTATAATAGCATTAAATCATTATACAAACAGATATGGGTCTTAGTACTTAGGGAAATACAACACGAGCATAGGTACGTCGAGCGAAATAATCCAAACAAGGAAACCCTCATGTATATACATTGTATCTCAAATTGTAGATCCCTAAACACCAAGCCCGGAGTCTAATACATGAACAATAAAGAAAAGATAACAATCCCATTCTTATAATAAACACATCTATGTCAAAATCTCGTAGTCGAAATAAGTGTTATGCACAGCTCATGCCACTATCATGTCCAACTACATAAAAATGTCATACTCAAATACCCATATGTGTATTATGCTCAAGGTCCAGCAAAAATTGCCCAACACGGGGTCTTTAATCGCTTATAGTCCAACACGAGGACTTTAGTCGCTTATAGTCCAACACGAGGACTGTAGGATCTGAAATAGATACACTAGAACACTAGAGGGGGGGGGTGAATAGTGTTCTTTTAAAATTATTGCAAAGTAGATAATAAATTGCAAAGAAAAATGGCAATCTCAGAAATTTGCAAACACAAACACAAGGATTTTATACTGGTTCCACCAAACCGGTGTACATCCAGTCCCCAAGCAAATCCCGCTTGAGAGTTTTCACTATGATTTTGAATAAACTTACAAAATCAAACTCAAACCTGACCAATTTGCAAGTCCCTGCAAATTGCAACACCAATTGACACACTCCTTGCCAATTTGAACACCAATCTCTAAGCCAAGAGATTAACCCTCTCACAACCGAGAGAAAACTTGTTGAAGTAATAACACAATGATCCTATAAGCCTTGAATGTGTAATGAAGTGCAGCAGTGGCTTAGGATTCTTTTAATCTCTGTAAAATTGCCAAATTGATTTGTATTTGATGAAAGTATATAGGCAATTTCAGAAACTCTTCTTTTTCAGAAAATCAGAATGTTTTTCACTTGGGAAATTATACAAGAATCAAAGCTTATGGGTATATA
>BQKN01001074.1:290061-301665 GCA_022839385.1 Asparagus kiusianus | reverse complement strand
ATATATATATATAGGATTAGGGTTTAGGGAAATAATTAATAGAATAATTAGGGAATAATTAATATAATTAATAACAATACTTATAATAACAATAATAATAGTAAAACTAATATTACTTTAAAAGTTATCACCGCAATAATTTAATTTATAATTATCAAAATCATTAAATAAATATAAAATTGGATTTTTAAATTGTAGAAAATTCTAAAAAATCAAGAAAATATAAATACTCTTTTAAAAATAATAATTTAATATTTTAAAATACTAAGGAAAATTATTTAAACTAGTATCAAAAATTCATGATCATTACAATCTAGCCGATAAATCGGGTGGAACAAAAAGAAAATGGAACTGAATTACAAGTGCAAGAACAAAACACAAAAACAGATTTTTTTTACTAAGAGAGAAATACTCTACTACTAATATTTTCTTGTAATACTTCTTAACTAACTTGATCTTCAGATTACAGTCATCTCTTTAAATAGAGATCTCAAATCTGATTAGAGTTACTACTATAAGAGGACTTGCCATTTAAATAGAATATTCTTTCAGAATTTTTATATATGTAGAACATTCTTGCAAATATCAAACGAATTCATTAGGCCCTCATCATTGAATCTAACCTTATGGACTCAATCATGTAAGTTGTTCTGAGCATCAACGCGGTCTTGTTCGAATTGTGAAATGTTAAAACGGTGAAGGAATTGTGAAAAACGTGAAGAAAAGCCCAAAACAGACTCCACCCCACCCTGGTGTGATGTCTACCATAGGTGTGACAGAATCTGCCTTGTCTGCTATGGGTGTGATGTCTGCCATACCCTGGTGTGACAGAATCTGCCCCGTTTGTCATGGGTGTGGTGTGTGCCACACCAGGATGTGGCAAACTCGTTTTTAGAATCCTAATCTATTTAGGATTGTGTTTTGTTATAAATAGAATCACGTTTTTTAGGGTTTCTTAAGGAGAGAAAAGGAGAGAATTAGTATTGTTTTGAGCACTTTAAGAGGGAGATATTATGAGGGAGTTGAGAGCTTTGGTTAGGTTTATATTTGGGTGATTTTGTGAGTTGTAACCCATTGTATTTCTCCTCCATATAGTGAAATCCTCCCCATCCTATCCCCGTGGACGTAGGCAATTGCCGAACCACATAAATTCTTGTGTTTGTGTATGATTTTGGTCGTTATTTTGTAAATTGCACTCGTGTTTGGTTTTGGTTTTCTTCTCTCATCGCTCACTGACTCGTTTGCTTGTCGAGCACGCTTCCGCACGGCGCGTGACAAGTGGTATCAGAGCTCAGATTTTAGTTCTAGGGTTTTGGATTAGGTGGAGGAAGATTCAATTGGAAGCTTGGTTCTTGGAGTTCTAGGCTTTGGTGGAGTTTGGGTTTGAAGTTGTCGTTGAGGATCTCGCTTTCCTCGTGTGGTTAGGAGTTCTATTTGTAATCCAATCTAGGGTTTAGTTGGGTAACTTCTAAATTCTATAAAGTTTGAATTTTTCTTTGTAATTTGGAGTTTGTGATTATGGGTGAAGAAGTTAGTGAAAGCAACAAGATGGCGGGTATAGTTTAAGTTGGTTTTCAGAACACTAAGATTAGTATGGTGAAATATGACGGAAAAATCAATTTTGGTTTGTGGATGAGCGACGTACAGGATGCGCTCAATGCTTAAAATTTGGAGGAGACCATCATGGTCAATGTGAGGCCACCTAAATATAAAGAGGCGGTATGGGAAAAGATGAATAGGAACGCTTGTGAGATGATCAGGTCCTGTTTGGAACAGGAGCTAAAATATGATATGATTGGGGTGACGTCTGCGATGAAGATGTGGGAAATTCTCAACAATAAGTATCTTATGAAGAGTGTTGAGAACATGTTGCATTTGCTGCGTAGGTTATTCAGATTCCAGATATCCCGAGGCACCTCACTAGCGGCTCATGTGAACAACTACACTAAGTTGTTGTCAGACTTGGCGAATGTGGATGAGAAGATCACGGATGAGTACAAGGCTATTATTCTTTTGGGCTCCTTACCGGATGAAGAGTATGATACCTTCGTTCTCACTTTATTGAACGGGAGATCTTCTATCAGCTATAGTGAAGTGACTAACGCATTGACCAATTACGATTTGAGGAGGAAGGACAAGGAGACTTCCCGTGCTAGCACTTCAGGCGAGGTCTTGTCGACGAGAGGTAGAAGTCCATATCCGAAAGGTGATAATAGAGGGAGGTTAAAGTCAAGAAGCCACCACCAATTAGCAAAAAACCAATGTGCATTCTGTAAGGAGCAGGGACAATAGAGGAGAGACTGTCCGAAGCTCAAGGAGAAGGAGAATGACAAGAAAAGGGCCCGAAGGCCAATGAGGTGAACAATGCAAAAGGCGATGATTCCGATGATTCGTGCTTTTACTGATTACTCCGGAAGTGAACCATGTGGATGCATCAGATTGGATGCTTGATTTCGACGCTATTTATCATGTGACCCCTAGGCGAGACTGGTTTGTATCTTTTGAGAAAGTCGACGGGGGTGTTATCATGGGAAATGATCAATCCTGTGACGTTTGTGGGATAGGTACCGTGAGGGTTAGGATGCACGATGGAGTAGTCCGTGAGTTAAAGGAGGTGAGATTTGTTCCTTAACTGAAAAAAATCTTATCTCAGTTAGAGCTTTGGAGGCTAAGGGATTCAGGGTGACCTTTAAGGACGCTGTAGCGAAGGTTACTAAGGGATCTTTGGTGGTGATGAAGAGAGTTCGCAGTCAAAATTTATACTATCTAAAGGGGAGCACCGAGATTGGCCAGGTTGCTTCAGCTACTTCAGAGGCGGACATGAGTAGACTTTGGCATTACAAGTTAGGACACACAGGAGAGAAGTCACTGCAGGTTTTGTGCAAGTAGGGGCTATTGAAGGGAGCCAAGAGTGGTAAAGTGGAATTCTGTGAGCACTGTGTTCTTAGCAAGAAGATGAAGGTGAAGTTCGGGACGGCCATTCACAAGACGAGGGGTATCTTGGACTACGTGCACACAGATGTTTAGGGTCCCACCAAGACTGCATTACTTGGTGGTCGACATTGGTTCGTCACGTTTGTTGATGACTATTCTAGGCGTTGTTGGGTGTACATCATAAAGTATAAGAATGAAGTCCTAGATTTATTTGTGGAGTAAAAGAAGAGATTAGAACTGCAGACTGAGAGAAAGATCAAGATGTTGCGATCCGATAACGGCGGTGAGTATACTTCAGACCCCTTTCAGCAACTATGTCGAGACGAGGGCATAGAGAGGTACTTCACAGTTAGTCATACACCGCAGTAAAATAGGGTGGCAGAGAGGTTAAATCGGTCTTTACTGGAAAAGATTTGATGTTTATTAGTGCATAGTAGTTTGGAGAAGATCATTTGGGCTGAGGCACTTTCATATGCGAGCCACCTCATTAATAGGCTGCCTTCATCTGCGATTGAGGAAAAGACTCCTATGGAGATGTGGTCAGGAGAGACAGCACATGACTATGACCAGCTTAAGGTATTTGGTTACCCTGCATATTATCATGTTAGAACTGATAAGTTGGAACCTCGATCTAGGAAGGCCATATTTGTAGGATTCAAGCGCGGTGTTAAGGTATACAAGCTTTGGAATCCAGTTGATAAGAAGATTGTGCTGATTAGGGATGTCACATTCGATGAGGCTTCTATCTTGAAGCTTCCTAGCTCTCATCAGGTGGAGAGCGACCCGACAAAATAGATATCGCAGGTAGTGAAGATTGATGCAGCTCCACAGTGTCCAGATGGTGCAATATCTATTAGAGTGCCGACTGAGGTGACGGCAGGCGAGCACGACGGTGATGCGGAGGATACGGGTACTCATGTGCAGGATCAGGGACTGACGGCTCAGGTTCAGGATTCTATTGCGGTTCGGAGACAGAGGAGAGACATACGGGTGCCAGCACGGTATGCCAACACAGTTGCATATGCACTTCCGGGGGAGAGTATCGATGAGATGATACCTACTACTTTCAGAGAGGCCGAGTAGAGTTCGGAGGCTGATTCGTGGTAGGTAGCTATGCAGGAGGAGATGGAGTCTCTTCATAAGAACGATACATAGGAGCTTGTTGAGCTTCCAAAGGGGCGGAAGGCGATTGGGTGCAAGTGGGTGTACATGAAGAAGGAGAGCACTGATTGCACTTCATTGAGGTTCAAAGCTAGGTTGGTTGCGAAGGGCTATGCACAGGAGGAAGGTATTGACTATAATGAGGTTTTCTCTCCGGTGGTGAAGCATTCTTCGATTCGGATTCTGCTAGCTTTGGTGACACAATATGGATTAGAGTTAAATCAGTTGGATGTGAAGACGATATTTCTTCATGGTGATCTTGATGAAGAAATATATATGACTCAGTCATTGGGATTCCGAGCTGCAGGGAAAGATAAGTTGGTTTACAGGTTAAAGAAATCGCTATACGGTTTGAAGCAGTTTCCTCGACAATGGTATAAGCGATTTGATGGTTTTATGCTTGGTCATTCATACACTCGGAGCCAGTTTGATCCTTGTGTGTATTTTCACAAGTTAAGAGGAGGTGCGTACATCTATTTGTTACTTTATGTCGATGACATGTTGGTTGCCTCTACTTCCAGGTCAGCTATAGATGAGTTGAAAGTTCAGCTTTCAAATGAGTTTGAGATGAAGGACTTGGGTGAGGCTAAATGCATTTTGGGAATGAAGATCGGCAGAGACAAGAAGAAGGGCAGAATTTGTTTGACACATGTGGCTTATTTGAAGAAGGTTCTATAGCGATTTTATGTTAGCATGGATACGAAACCAGTTAGTGTACCATTGGGAGCCCATTTGAAGCTTTCAGCTGGTCTTTCACCGACGTCAGTTGAAGATCGAGAATTGATGTCAAAGACTCCATATGCGAGTGTGGTTGGGAGCTTGATGTATGCGATGGTATGTACGAGGCCGGATTTGTCACAGGCGGTGAGCATGGTTTCGAGATACATGCATGATCCACGAGTGGGTCATTGGGACGCCGTGAGATGGATTTTGAGGTATATTCGAGGTACGCTCAATGTTGGTTTAGTTTATGAGCGGGACACTACATGTGGGTAGCTATGCATTGGATATGTGGATTCGGATTATGCCGGGGATTTGGATAAGTGCCGGTCTACTACAGGGTATATGTTTACTTTAACCTGTGCGTTGGTGTGTTGGAGATGCACCTTACAGTCTACGGTAACTTTGTCTACGACGGAGGCAGAGTATATGGCGGTTACGGAGGCTGTGAATGAGGCTATTTGGCTTCGAGGACTTTTGGAGGAACTTGGTATATCGTAACGGTCCGTCACCATTCATTGTGATAGCATGAGTGCTATCTATTTGGCGAAGAATCAGGTTTTTCATGCGAAGACGAAGCACATTGACGTTCGTTATCACTTTGTTCGGGATGTTCTTGAAGATGGTGATGTGAGATTGTGAAAGTCCACACGAAGGATAATCCAGCGGATATGCTCACTAAGGTGGTTCCGAGTAACAAGTTTGATCATTGTCGAAACTTGTTGCGCATTCGTGATTGTTAAGGCCGTTGACGGTCATTTGGATGAACTACGGGCGGCTTGATCCCTTGGGAGAGGGAGTACATAGACAACCATATTGGTGCAGCCGAGTTTGGAGAGACGACGCATTGGTGCTCATGTTGGTGTCGGCTCAGTGTTGGGAATACTTCGTCGAGATGGAGAATTGTGAAAACGGCGAAGGAATTGTGAAAAATGTGAAGAAAAACCCAAAACAGACTCCACCACACCCTGGTGTGGTGTCTGCCATGAGTGTGGCAGAATCTGCCTTGTCTACCATGAGTGTGGTGTCTGCCACACCCTGGTGTGGCAGAATCTATCCTATTTACCATGGGTGTGGTGTGTACCATACCAGGATGTGGCAGACTCATTTTTAGAATCCTAATCTATTTGGGATTGTGTTTTGTTATAAATAGAATCACGTTTTTTAGGGTTTCTTAAGGAGAGAAAAGGAGAGAATTAGCAATGTTTTGAGCACTTTCAGAGGGAGATATTGTGAGGGAGTTGAGAGCTTTGGTTAGGGTTATATTTGAGTGATTTTGTGAGTTGTAACCCGTTGTATTTCTCCTCCATATAGTAAAATCTCCCCCATCCTCTCCCCGTGGATGTAGGCAATTGCCGAACCACGTAAATTCCTGTGTTTGTGTGTGATTTTGGTCGTTATTTTATGAATTGCACTCGTGTTTGATTTTGGTTTTCTTCTCTCATCGCTCACCGACTCGTTTGCTTATCGAGCACGCTTCCGCACGGCGCGCGACATGAAATAGTTCCAACACTACAATAGCATGCCCTCATCCTCTTTTGTTTAGTCTGAAATCTCTAAAGTATTTTATTTTAAAGGACTAATTAGACCGGCCTAGTACGTTCATAACTTTTAGCCAAACATCCCACTGTTATATTTTGAGGAGCAAAGGTTTATTACCTCAGAATAGCGCTCAACCCGGACTTACCGAGGTTCTAACATAATTGAATTTGGATCTTCTCCACTACAAAAAAGAGAGAGACCACTACTTTTAATCTCAATCGTTAATTACTTAATAGCCGGTTATGATACAATCTAAATCTAACACTTACCATACCCCGTGTATTGCACTCATTCCTAATTTGCACTAAAAGAAAAAATTACAACCACCAACTAGATAATCAATTGTTATGATTATGTAGTGGTCCATCCACTACTTTTTAGATAGTGAAGAGGATCCGAATCTAACAGAATATGGGTGGGCACGAGCATGTGCCCCATTGTGGAGGATACATTTCCCCTACACTTCCTGAAATTTCCAAGCAGAAACGAAGTGCAGCGGGGTTCCCTTCCATCCAACTAGCAATGCCTTGCTGTTCATCGCCAGGGTGCATGAATTATCTTCAACAAAGCGCTTGATAAGGAGGTGAGCTTGGTACATTGACCATTCACTGAGATCAGCCTCCCTGAGTCCAAATCTTCTGAAGAACGCTCTCCATACACAAACCCCCACCTGCCTCACTACTCTCTCACTTCCCTCCGCCGCGACTGTGCATTTCATTCCCTGAGATAACACTCCTTCAATCATCAACCTCCTCTCATCGCTCTTCTCCATTAGACAATCAAAACATTCAAAGTAGGCGCCATAGAAGAACAAGGCTTCGGTGAATCTTTTGATGAATGAAGGTGAGTTGTGATTAGCTTCAACGTCTATGACTGTCACGAGGCACGGCTTTAGTTTCCGAAAGACTCTCATAGCGTTATCCAAGCTCTCAGGCCTCATGATCAAATTATTCATGTCCAGGCTAGTGTAGATCCCGACCACCTCTCCTATTTCCAACTCGAACATGGATTCTGTCATCTCCTTCATGTCCGGAATAATCACCGGCTTGAACTTGAAAGGCAAACTCAGACTCTCAGCAAAGCTCCAGAGCCTTTTCCCAGTCATACTAAGAATCTCTTCTGCTGCTCCCACTGCGCTGATTGTTACTGACTCTATCGGGAGTGAGCGTCTTGTTGCTAGGCCGTGTAAAAAGAATGTCCACTGCTGGCCATACTTGATGGAGAGATCGATTATGTGGATCCTTCTTGCAGACGCTACGCTATCTAAGAGAGCTTGGATCGCTGTGAAGTGCAAGACCTGAGTAAACGGCAGAGTGTTGTTGGCAATCAATTGAACTGGATGATTTGTGAGCACTGCCTTCATTAAATCTCGGGGCATCATAGCTCCAATTTCCTTGTTGCCTTTTGACGACATCTCCCCAGTTTCTCGATCAATCCTCTCTTGGAGTGCATCACAAAAATAGTACACAACCCTCTGTACTGCACTACCGTACTTTGAGGAGGACATGGTGCATTGACAGAGTAAAGCTTTCGCCCGATTGTACTGTTCATTGCTCACCTTCTCAGCTGCAGACAGTAGAAGGCCAACAAGCTCAACACCCTTGAGATCGTCAGCGCCAAGGCTCGATAGCGATAGCCCAAATGGAAGCCTAAGATTGGTAGGATGTCCTGCCACTAGAGCAGAAGCCTGGATGTAGAGAGCAGCAGCCACCTTCACGACTTCTTCGGTGGATAGTTGTGCTCTTCCTCCTCCAACCGAGTGCATGCTCAGCTTTCTACTCAATCCCTCGCGGCTTGGTCTGTGACCCTCCGGTATTTCCAACAACGTTAACGATGGTGGAGCCTCTTTGTCGTCTGAAGTGTATCTGGAAAAGAAACCATCCAGTCCCCTTCCTCCTTCCGTTTCCGCTGAAAGAAATTGGTCTGGTTTTGTAGCACAACCATCGAGGAATTCTTCGAAGGGATGGTTCTTGTTTGAAGTATGCCCCTCTCGAGTGAGGAACGGATCGGACATGTTGACGGCTGAACAATGATCTGTCGAGCAATATCTGCTCTATTGAGGATAACATCCAGGAAATTAGATTAAATATTTCTCTCTAGGCGTTAGATACAAAGCTTAATGAGCTGT
This sequence comes from Asparagus kiusianus, assembly GCA_022839385.1. Classification (NCBI taxonomy): domain Eukaryota; kingdom Viridiplantae; phylum Streptophyta; class Magnoliopsida; order Asparagales; family Asparagaceae; genus Asparagus; species Asparagus kiusianus. Next base: position 293,180 of record BQKN01001074.1, on the reverse strand, counting down.
GCTCAAAAATGCAATAAAGCTTAACGAGCTGAGAGTGATGGCCATTTACCAACTGCTTTGGCTTTTCTGCTGGAGCTATCAACTACGTAAACCCTTTATGTGTCAATTAACATTTGTTAATGTCATTTCAGATCCCATCAGGATCATCTCTCTATCTTAACTGTCAATGATTGTGACTTTGAAGGAAATAAAAGGTCTTTCTTGGATCAAACAATAAAGAACAGTGGTAAGAGTGTGCACTGTTGATGCATCAGTTCCCAAATGCACTATGGATTAAGCCTTACAAGTTGAAATTACTCTTTAACCTACTCTCAAAGGTTCACTACACCATCATACATCTACTATAACCCAAGGTTATCATGCAGGAGAGAGTTGAACCTGTTAGCATGAAGGCTGGCGACTTGGTCCTATTAATTAGCCCCAGATATTAATTGTATCCTTATGAATGCTGGCGATCTAGCTTATGGAAGTTGATGAAGGCCAAGGAATGTTGGGGTTAATTTACGCAATCCTTTTGCATGATTTTGCAATAATCTTCTGGGGTTAACGAGTTGATGGAATCTATATTACCCTTATCCATGAGAATAAGAAATGTCCTTAGGCAATTATCGTAGGAGCTTGGTTACGAATTCTTGGTGGGTAATAATTTTTGCTTAATTTGGGAAGGTTTATAAGAACTTGTATCCAGTTTCAGTGATAGGGTGACTTTTATCAGATATATTGGACTTTTGTATCTCCAGTGGCGTAGCCAGGAATTTTTTTTGCCCTGGGCGAGTTGGCGACGGCGAGGATTTGGTCGGAGCGGTCGTCGGAGAGCTTGGGATCGGCGTCGAGGCTTGAGCGGTTGAGGGCTTGCTCTGGGAGGCGAGGAGGATGTCGGCGATGACAATGACTTGGTCGGGGCGGTCGTCGGAGTCTCGAAGAGCGTGGGATCGGCGTCGAGGCTCGAGCGGAATTGATGAGGAATGATCATTCTCATTCAAGTGAGAATCAAATTAGTTACGTAATTTCAAATTACACCCCCATTGAAAACAAAAATAAATCTAAAAATCTTGTCTCATTGAGCGACATAACCAGATTAATAACATGAATACGTATGAACAATTGATTAAGATGTTTTTCCTTTGGCTTGCATTTATAGGGAAATAGATTCTAGGATAGAAACACGAAATATTGCTTATTTTTAGAATTTAGAGAAACACTGAGTCTCTATAATTATAAAGAAAAGCTCAAAAAATTGCAATTACGTACATTGGACTTGTTAAATTGAATTTAAGAATTCTATTTAATAATAGAAAGAATGACCCCTTAAAAGACAAAATTTCGGAGCCAAGAGGGGGAGTGGATGAAGGTGAGTGCTTGGCTTCCGATCGATTGACTGGACCCATTGGACCAAAATGCTCTCTTATGAAATAGATTTTGACCTTGGACCTTGGCAGTTGGGCATGTGCTTTGTGGGCTGTCGGGTCTTGTTGGCTCAAAGGCTTTAGGAACCGGGGAGTCATATTAACCTATGGCTTATAAGAGAGCATTAAAATTATTTTCATTTTCTTGTCCTGGGCAGCTGCCCAGGGCAAGTCCTTAATAGCTACGCCCCTGTGTATCTCAAACATCGTACAGATACAAAGACCGAACAGCTCACATAAAAATGAAAATACTTTTATCTAGCAAGTACTCTTTTGGCTGATGGCTTGGTGTCATACATTATTTATGCAAAACAATCAAACTATTGATTCTCACATTGCAAAAATTTACAAGATGCAAAAGTTTAATATACTTTCCCAGAGTGTTGGTGCTCTGAAATTATACAAAATCCGTGAATCTAAGCGGTAGAACGTTGGTAGAACGTTTAATTGGATAACTAGTTTACCTTGCTTTTTTGGTATTTGACTTTCTTTAGCATTATGATTCTCAAATGAGTATCTATTAATCTATTTATGTGGAGGGCATATCCTCCCTCCCCTCGCACACACAAAAATAAATAAAATAAAATAACAAAAAACGGAGTTTTTTTTTCAATATATTAGAAAACAAACAATTGGTGAATTCCATGAATCATAGTTGGCTGGATACTAAGCGGGTGTTTGTTTCACCAAAAAATTTGGCATTTGGTATGGATAACAAGTTTTGAGATCAAAAATTAAGTTTTTTGTATTTTGGGATTCCATATATGGTGTTTGTTTTAAGAAATTTTTTAGAATATTGAATCCCAAAAGTGCAAAAAGTGCCAAACTTTTAGAATTTGCCAAATTCTCTCAATTGGAGAGGATTTTGACAAATCCCATAACTGGGTGTGCTTACCTCTCAATTGGAGAATATTTGACAAATCTCAGTTATGTCTTTTTATGGGAGGTAACCTAACCAAGATAGCATATTCATCATATTACAAAATTATGACATTTAGTAATGCTACAATTTGAGCTTGTAACAAATAAAATATTACAAATTATAGTATTTCAAATCCCAAAAAATTAATGAAACAAACAACATTTTAGAAATCTCACCTCATAACAAAATACATATAGTTTTCAAATCCCATGGTAAAATCTATATCCTAAAATTATAGGGTTTGAAACAAACACCCTCAAATTGTCCTATGTAGCTAAAAAGTAATCAATAACGGTGTTAGGTAGTAGCTGGTAGAAGTTACAGATGGAGGCAACACAACAATACTTTTAATGAAACCAACACGTACTCTTTATTTCTTATTCATGATTCTGAGTCTATATAATATAAGAGAAATTCCTCAATGGCCCAAAATATGGGACCAATAGGGGGGACAAGTGAGGTGTCCCCCTCCTATTGGATAATGAGTTGGTCATCATTAATGATGACCAACTCATTATCCAATAGGAGGAGGATATCTCACTTGTCCCCCCTATTGGTCCCATATTTTGTGTCCATGTAGCAAAGCTCATAATATAATCCTTTGTGTCAAACGGGCCTTAATTGAAGTTAGGTGGTATTAATTACCGAAAAAACTTAATTGAAAATTACATCCATGTGGTTGATTGCAACAAAAGGCCCTCTAAAAATAATTTATATATGTATAAATTATTAAAAAATCAAAGGTGACTTTTGTAAAATGACCCTATTCTAAAGATGATTTGAGGTGGGTT
>BQKN01001074.1:249901-280320 GCA_022839385.1 Asparagus kiusianus | reverse complement strand
TACTTCTTTCTTATTATGGTTATCACCATTATTAGATAATCGTTATAATAATAATTATCAATATCTTATAGTCTAACTAAAAGTTATTTAATAGTAAAGAACATTCTTGTAAGCAATTATCAATCAATGATAATAAGTTTAAAATAAATAAATAGTATTTATATCTTTAAAGGGTTGTTCTACAGGGACCCAAATCCATGGGACCAGTAGGGGACAGGTGAGCTGTCACCTCCTGGTTCCATGATCTACTGTTCATGAACAGTAGATCATGCAACCAGGAGGTGACAGCTCACCTGTCCCCTCCTGGTCCCATGAATTTGGGGTCCCCATGGGATTTTTCATCTTCAAATGCATAAATATATATTTCATGATTATAAAAATTTATCACACGTTATTTTATCAAAATATCTCATTTCACAAAATTGTTCCTACTTATCCCACTAAAGTATCCCACTAGCGAAAAATTATTCTACTTTAACAATTATCTTATTTTGCATGAAAATATCCTAATTGACTAATACCCCCTAACTGTAATATAAAAGGATAGCTCGCAGAGCAAATACCAAGGAAGCTAGATTTGTAACCCTGTTACATACATGCTTCAAGCTATGTTTGCTGCACGTCTAAGAGTGACAGCCCAAGTAGGAGAGAAGATGCCGACGTAATAACTTACATCCATGAAAAAAAATTCAGATATTTTTGAAAAAGGAAATAGGGTTATTTGTATATGTACCCCTTACATCATGGTTATTTGTAAAATATCCACCAAATCTTAGTATTTGTAAATTTACTCATGAAATTTACCATGACAAGTGACAACCCCAGTACTAGAAAAAATAGCAACGTAATAATTGACATTCATGAAAACATTAGTATTGTTACAAAAGAAAATAATATAAAGAGTAGGAGGTGAACTTATATCAACTTAAGTGGACAAGAGGCTTTTGTCCACCAAACTTTCTATCCACTCATATATATATATATATATATATATATATATATATATATATATAAAGTCTCTTCATATCTTGCATGGATCCCTAGGTACCATCAATGAATAGAAAGTTTGGTGAATGGTCCACTTAAGTTGACTTAAGAATTTCTCTAAAGAATAGTAGACTCTTTCAGAAAACATTCACCCTGACCCTCTGTGCATCAAGGACTGAGGCAGATAACACCTCAATTTCTAATCAGAACGCTGTCTACAGAGTAATAATTGGCGTTATAATAGTTCAAAGCTTCACATATCGTTACCAACTTATTGCATGAAAAGAAAGAAGACCAAATCAACATAATTGAAGGAGCCTAGATATTAATCATCTTCAACAACACTGATCTCGACCTTCTTGAGCATGTCATGGAAGGCCCGAGTTAATCCTCTGCTCGTTTCCAATGGCGCATCTTCCAGAAACCGCCAGCAATGAGACCAAGTGTGAGGGCAATGCACGTCTCCTCCACCACACTAGGTCCTTTCACGGTCATGTGCAACTACCTCCAGTCATCCTCTCCTTGAGCTGAATACAAGAAACAGGCAAGAAAATAGTTGAAGGTTAGAGAATAGGATTTGGCAATAAAACGTGCACTAAAAGCATTTTAACAACCTTGATTAGGAAAAAAGCTGCTAGGACAAATACACAGTAAATTCAACTACTATGGATATCTTTGTAAATACACAGTAAATTCAACTACTATAGTCCATCTACTTGTTCTGCAAATACACAAAAAGGGCTCGACATTCTCGAGCCTTACGCATTATAAGCACTAATTCATAATAGAACAGCCGCTCTTCCCCACTCCCCTACTCCTTCAATGAGTCCATAGTCTCATTCACAGCACCCTTCAACAATGGCTCCCTCATCATATACATGTTAGGTGGTAGGTATGTATGTACATAATCCCTAGTAGCACTGCACATCCTCATATAGGAGTCGGTGGTGATGGCATGAAAAAGAATGTCATTCTCATATGCACTCTAGCCATACGCTTGTGGACTCAATCTCTCTTCTCCTTCGTATAAGCTTCTTTCTCCCCGGGCTGAAAAATCTTCCCCTACCATCTCTTCGCTAGCTCAGGAACACTAGCAGTATAAGCATTCATTGACCCAATGATCGGCTCTCTAGACCTCTTTGAAGATCCCTAGTTGTAGTAGTAGTAGAGACAATGTCTTCTTCTTTAATCACTGTCGCATCCGACCAGTCGAATTGTGCTTCATCTTGCAACTCCATGATATAGGTCTCCTTAATTTTCTTCTTCTTAGAATTGGCAGCCAATGCTTCTTGCACCTTCTTCCTAACATCAGCCAAAATCTTGGTATACATTATGCAACTGTTTTCTTGGCGGGCAAGATATAGCTTTAATCTATAGTGCGAGCACAATCTACATTGCACCAAACATAAATCTGTTGGATTAGGAAGAAACCCAAACTCCGAATCGATGTCTCCTGAGTTTCTTTAACCTTTCGCTGGGGCTTTCAGGGGGCAGAGGTATAACCCGCTAACCCCTTAGGAGGAACATCGACATTCTACATCACAATAAACAAACCATCCCTAGTTTAAAATTATCAAATCATGACAAAGAGAAGATTCAAACAAATCACATAATTTTAATGAACTAGCTAACAGTGAATTAAAAGGCAACCTAAACTAATCGATAAACTAGCTAACAGTGAATTAAAAAACAATCTAAACTAATCAATAAACTAGCTAACAGTGAATAAATTGTGAATTAAAACAATAATTGAACTAAATGTGAACAAAATTAACTAATTATAAATTGTTAGGTTTTTGAACAAAAACTGCGAATTAAGCAAAATTAACTAAAGACAAAATTAACTAAAATTGAACAAAAATAGTGAATAAAATAAGAAATGGTGGGAAAATAGCAAAAAATTTAAAAATACCTTCAATGGAGAGAGAAGAGGGGAGGCTCACCAAAGGTGGCTGGAGAGGGAGAGGTGAAGGGAGGTTGCTAGGGTTTTTCAGGATATCAGAGAGGGAGAGATGAAGGAAGGAAGAGCACCGGAGGGGGGGATCGGAGAGGGAAGAGTGCCAGAGGTGGGATCAGGGTAGGAGGAGCGCCAGAGTGCGAGAAAAAGATGCGGAAGGAGCGCCGCTAGGGCTTTTTGCAGAGAACGGAGGGATAAAGAGAGATTGGGGTGGGGGGGGGGGGCAGGGTTTGTTTAGTTTTTAGGGGGAGGGGAGTCGGGTTTTAGAGTGCGATTACGGTCGGGTTTTAGACATTTAGGTTTTCTTAAGATAGGCAGTCTACCTGATTGAGCCTCCTAGCTCTAGGCATTGCCTAGGTGGTCCGCTACCTAGATTGGTTGCTCCGGCCTATTTTTGGAGGCTGAAGGGCTGCCGAAGACGCTTTTCAGAACACTACAACTTTTTCGTCAACTTGATAAAAATTTGATGAGGTTATATATAAACAGAATGTATTCATGTTTCTTTTCCTCTTCCATGTGTGTCTTGATGCATCTATGTTATGGTGAGCAAGGTAAATCATTTATCAAAGATCATGATGCCTTAACGCATCCCTGATATTTCAGTCACAAAAGCTTCATATGGATAAATCACCATTCGAACTTTTTCCAATTGATCCGCCACTCGGAATTTTAGTACTATTAAATGTATCTAATGCCGTGGATGATTGTTATATATTTTTTATTCTGATTCAAAATATTAGCTCCAGAGCTTCGGATTTTTTTAGCATTGTCCACTGCTTTACATGCATCCTATGTTTGATGTTGTGAACGTTCAACGTATTTCAGGGTTATATAACACCTTAAATTGGTTATAGCTCGATTTCCAAACAAATTTTAACAATTCCTATATATATAATGCATGAGAAACATGCTCTCGTACCATCTATTTTAGCCACATGAATAACACAAAATATATGATACAGCACCACAACCAATGTGCTGCAGATTATAATGAAAACATCTTTCTATAAGAACTAGCTTAAAAAGATAATGACTGTATGCAGATTAGGAGGGGGGGGGGGGAGGAATGAATGAAAGAACAGCTTAATCAAACACATTACTCACATTACCTCCAAACATATATCCATGATAAGAACACCGTCATTTCTTCAACTTACCAGGATAATCAAATCCTTACATAAAACTAAGCCTCTATAAGCTTGATCTATAAACTAAAATAGTATTTTCCACATACTTCAAAGAAGCTATAAAATTATATATAATCTATAATTGCAAATAATTGCAAAACACAATTAAGCGAATAGATCAAACTGATTTCTTCCAATTCTGCAAAAGAAAAAAAGCAACTAACCTTTAAACTCTGCTCAAATATTAACCGATTTGTCACATAATAAATCAACAACACAATTCCAAATAAACTTCTGATAGCATATATTGTGCCTTTAAACAACCAGTAAATATCGCTCCTTTACCATCGCATCTTCATTAAACCATAAATCCTGGATTAATCTAAAATCTCTCCAAACTAACGACACAATCAATTTGCTCTCTTTAATGCCCTGTTTGGATGGAGGGTAGAGAGGGGGAGGGGAAGAGAAATGCAGCTTTCACCCTGTTTGGGAGTTTTTGTAAGGAGGGTAGAGAGGAGGAAGGAAGGGGAATGGAGGGTAAAATCGCTTGGTCCCCCCTCCCCCGATTCGGGTGGTAGAGGAGGGTAAAGGGAATGATTGTGTGTGTAATGACATTTTTACCCCCATCTTAACAGATAAAAGGGATGATGTTGTGAACCCTATTCCTAAGCCACCTTCTCCAAGCTCTCTCCCCCTCCTGCGCTCTCTCTTCCCGTGAGCTCTCTCTCCCCGCACGAGCTCTCTCTCCCGGCGGTCTCACTCCCTGCGCGGTCCCCCATCATCCGGCGCCATCCCGCGCAGTTCCCCCTTCATTCAGCCTCGTCGACGTTGATCCTTCAGGTTTGATCTTTATGATGATTTCTCTTCAATTACACACAATTTTGCATCTGAAATTTTCATTTATTATGTGGATTTTGTAAGATCTGAATTTTTCACTTATTATGTAGATTTTGCAAGATTTTGTAAGATCTAAAATCAATAAGAATGAATTGTTGCTCACTGTAATTATCAGATGTTTTTTCACTTATTATGTGGATTTTTGCAAGATTTTGTAAGATTTCTTGGATTGAGAATTTCTACCAGAAAATTTTGATCTTGATGAGAGATTAGCTGACTCAGTTTGTGTTTAATAGCAAAACTTTTATTTTGGAAGCTATTAGTAAAAGTGTGATGCTTCAGAATGAATTCACCTCAAGCTGTAATTACATCGCCACTGCTTGCTTTCTTGGATTGAGGTTTTTACATTTTAGTGATTCTACCTAGACGAAGTTGATCTATCGGAAGAAACTTTCTAGAAGATACATATTTGACAAAGACTTTCTCATTAATAACTATTACTGATAGATGTAGCTTATTGTTTTGGTCTAGGACTATAGTGTGTACTCTTGGAGATTAAATGCTCTCCGATTGAACATCATTTTTTATTAACTGATACAATAAGCACACACTAGTTTAAACATTCTCCAATTTATTATCCTATTTTATTAAAATAATGCAAGAAGATCAAAGCAAACAAGGGTTGTAAGATGAGTTGTTCTGTAGTAAAGTGAAGTCTTCTACTTCTCTAAAATTTCTTCACCCAAGATTGTACTAAGCTTTATAGCATTCTGATACAATAAGCACGCACTAGTTTAGATGTTCTCCAATTTAACATCCTATTTTATTAAAATGACGCAAGAAGATCAAAGCAAACAAGGACCGTAAGATGAGTTGTACTGTAATAAGTGAAATCTTCTAGTTCTCTAAAATTTCTTGATTAAAGATTATGATAAGCTTGATAGCATTCTGATACAATAAACATGTGCTTGTTTATGAGTTCTTATATGTTTCCCATGGAGATAGTTCTGATTTATCTTGTTTAGGAGTTTTGATTGACTGGTTTCATGTTTTCTAGCAATTCTTTTATTACTTCAGAAATAACACATAAATGACACATAAATGACAGATTGTTAGGAAACCCATACCGATTACCATTGACATATCGATGGAAAACTTCCACAGTCCTCAAAAGGGGAATGGGTGTCGCTTCTAAATTTATCATTAATTTGTGTATAATTAAGGATTCTTAATTTTCTAACCTAATTGTGTTATTTTCATATCCTCACATAGATAATGGATGAAGCATGGGTCAAATTTCAACATGCATGCAATTCCGCAATTGGATATGTTCTTTGTGTGATTGCATATTGGTTCATACAACAAAGAGAAAATAGAAGGAGATTAAATAGTGAACCCCAAGAACCTAGAGAAGTAACTAATATGGTGCGAAAAATATTATCACAAAGGGTTGTATGTAGGGAAATGATCCGAATGAATCCACCGGCTTTTCATCAATTATGTGGAACATTAGAGAGAGATGGCGGGCTTAAACGAACTCAAAGAGTTACTATTGAGGAACAAGTTGCAAAATTTTTATATATGCTGGGACACAACGTAACTACTCGTGAGGTTAGGGAGAGAGTGTGAGTCGTCACTTTCATAATGTTTTAAGAGCTATGATAGAGTTGGAAGAGATATTTTTAGTGCAACCCAATGGAGCACAAATTCCTCCAGAGATACTCAACAATCCAAAGTTTGATCCATATTTTAAGGTGATGATAAATTTCACAAACTCTTATCTTTGCATAGGTTGTTAAAATTAGAATTTAACTAATTACTTCCTATATTGTCAGGATTGTGTTGGAGCAATAGTGGAACACATATCCGAGTAAAGGTTTCACCTACTGACGCTCCTAAATATCGTGGTAGGAAAAATCATCCGACACAAAACGTGTTGGCTGCTTGCACATTTGACTTGAAATTTACTTATGTCTTACCTGGGTGGGAAGATACTACATCTGATTCTAGAATTTTAAAAAATGCTTTACAACGACGATTTTCACTTAAAATCCCTTAAGGTAATCATTAATCCTGAATTCTCTACCGATGACAATGAAACATTTTTTTATAAGTTATTAATCATAATGAATTTTTTTTAGTAAAATATTATCTCGCTGATGGTGGATACATGTTAAGAAGTGGAATAATTCCACCCTATAGAGGGGAACGCTACCATTTGAATGAGTATTCAAGAAATCCACCAAGGACTCAACGTGAGCTGTGTAACCTAAGACACGCGTCACTTCGCAATGCAATTGAAAGAGCATTTGGTGTATTTAAAAAAAGATTTCTCATTATAGCGAGCTCAAATGAACCGAATTATGGTGTTAAAGTACAAAATCAAATCATCCAGCTTGTTGTATTTTGCATAATTTTTTAAGGGGTACCGACCCAAAAGATTATTTCCCTGAAGGGGAAGAAGGTGATAATGAAAACCCATCGGTCGAAGATAATATGGACGAGGATAAAGATGAACAAAGAGGGGAGTGTTTAAGAGATTCCCTTGCAGCTTCTATGTGGCAAGATTATAATACATGATTAATGTAATATATATCTTGCTTGGAGTCTCCATTTGTTTTGAACTTGATACTTGGTTTAATGTTTAATATTTGTGTTGTTTATGATGATTGTAAGACTAATGTTTTCTATTTCTATTGTACTTGATGATTAGACTTATTTATGATGATTGTAAGACTTATTTATTTTTCGTAAAAATAGTATAATCACCATTCAGATTCCTTTCTTGTAAATAATTTTCTTGTATATTGACTAAGATTATTGTGTAAAATTAGGAATGTCAAAAAGAAGGTATACGGATGGTGATTCTTCTAGGGGAAGATCTCTTTGATGTGGAATTCTGCTATGGATGAGAAGTTAATTGAAGCTCTTTTGCATCAAGATGTAATTAGAAATCGAGTACAGTCCGTCTTTTTACCAACGGCTTACAATCAAGTAGTGGTTGAACTCCAAGAAATGTTTCCCAACAAGCCATTTGATAGGGATAAGGTGAAAAATCGTATTAAGTATTTGAAGACAAAATGGGCAGCTTGCTATGACTTGTTTAAGAATTCGGGCAGCGGCTTTGCTTGGAATCGGAACACTAATATGTGGAGTGCGGAACCTGAAGTGTGGGATCCACTAATTCAGGTAATATGTGGGTGCTTTGAATTTATTTGTTGTATCAAAGATTTTGTTGGCTTAATCTTTTATAAGGAGAATTATTGTGCTAGTCAATAATAAGAAGTTGGAGGATATGGATGATTTTGTTGGCCAGAACAGAACCAAAAGATGCCGAGTTGGATTCGGATATAATGGTAAATTTGAGATGAAGCACACTTAATGGTGAGACTGAAGCTCTAGGCCAGAACAAATTCCCATGCTAGCTTCGATTTTGCTTTATACCAATTTGAGCAAGCCTTCAAGAAGAGTCGCCATTTTTTTTACCTGTATAACATTCAGAAGCTAGCATACCTGAAGAAAGTGCTGAAATTTTGTCAGCATGTACTGCAATCTGATTGCTAGTGAATGCAAATTTGAGATGAAGCACACTTAATGGCTCTTCTGCATAAAATGGTAATTTTAAAAGGTCCACCATAAAAAAAGAAATATCTGGACTCATGTAGTTTAGTAGTGCATAACTTATAGGAACAAAAACTTGGTTATGAATGTGGACCATGGTTGCATCAAACCCGGTTCATATGCAGGGAAAGAATACTGAAAGGGTTGGAAATAGTCTTCCCACAGAGCAACATCAGTACACAACTACACAAGTAGTATTACTGATTGTATCCCAAAGAGCAACATCAGTACACAACTAAAATTTATTGAATGTTGGTTATATATTGACGTTTAATTATACAATAAATATGTCTCTTTTATCTGTTAATAAATAACTCTCCTAGTTCCTTTTTGTACAATTTTGTTCTTTTTGGATAATTCGTTCTTATGCTATAACACTCTCATTATAGGCTCATCCAGAAGCTGCTGAATGGAGGACCAAGCCTATTCAAAATTACGATAAACTACTTTTGCTTTTTGCAGCTGATAGAGCAACAGGAGAGCATGCCGAAACTGCGGCTGAGATACGAGAGAGAAGGCGGGCTTGTACTGATACTAACGAGGTTAATGTTGATCTTACAATTGATGGCATTGATGAAATGATTTCCAGGGAGGAAATCATCTTGGAGAATATTGATGGTAACCAAGAAGCAATTGACAAAGAAGACTTTCATGGGGCTACAATGGAGACTAGATCAACAGCAAATTCACTAAAGAAGATCAGAAAGTTAGAGGATGTTGGTGCTGAAAAAATTTATAATGGCATAGAAAAAGTGGCTGAAGCAATGCTTGCAAGTGCTGAGTTATTCAACAAGGCTCAGGAAAAGACTATAATTAAAGCGGATGATATTTGGAGTCTTTTGGTTGAGATCGGTATCGACGACAAACACATTGATGATGCATATATATTCTTACTTAATTCTCCAGAGAATCTAAGGGGAGTACTTGGATGTCCAAGGGGGAGGCAGAAGCAAATACTCATGAGGATGATGCAGGGCATCTATACCACCCCCACCTCATTATTAGCTTCCTACCTACTCATCTTTAATATTTTGGTTTTTCACTTTTGATAGATACTTTTGGGTATTTGGTGGCAATTATGGCTTCTTTTCACAATTTTGTTATTGTATGGTAATTAGAAACTTGTTGCCGAATTATGGATGCTTATGGCAAACTTGGAATATTAGATGACTATTGTAACTTCTTGTCACTTTTTGGTCATTGTATGGCAATTACAAACTTGTTGCCGATTTATGGATGCCTATGGCAAACTTGGAAAATTGGTTGGAGAATTGTTGTTTATGTTTTGATAAGATATATAGTGTGTTTTGTCAATTTGAGTTGTGTGTATTGATTTGATAAGATTATGTGTTATTAGTATAAGGTCATTTGTGTAAATTTACATATATTTCCTTCCCTTCCCTTCCCTCTATTATTACTCCCAAACAAGCTATATTAATTTCACCTTCATTAACCTTACTCAACTCCCAAGCAACATATTACAATTCCCTTTCCTTCCCCTCCCTTTGTTTACCTTTCTTTCCCTTCCCTCAGTGAACTCCCAAACAGAGAATAAAAAAACACAACCGATCATAACTCCACAGATTCAAGTCACAGCACAAGAGTAAAAGAGGTACCTCAGCAGAGCATCCAGCATTCGAACTTTCACGAGATAGAAGCCCTAATGTGAGCGCATGGAGGAGAGACGAGGGCTAAATCCAACGATTCCAGGCTGAAATCGAAGCCCTTGGAGCGCTGAACCCGGATCCAACAGCAGTGGACGACGATGGGGAAAAGAGGAGGAGGAGGAGCGGCTATGGCCATGGCGATGGGAGTTTGGGTGTCCTAACGCATGCGGGAATTTTGGGAGAGCAGCGAGATATGGGAGGGGGAACTCGGCGATGGATTTTGATTCGAGAGGGAGTTTATATGAAGTTAGCCCGTTAAGAAGCCCATAAAACGACGATCCCCACGCGCCCTCTACAAAAGCGAAGCACAAGAAGTATTGTTGGGCCAAAACGGTATTAACAATCCGCCGCATTAACTGCAAAAGCGTCAAAATTGGAAACCTGGGCTTTTGTCAAAACTCGCAACGGGCCCAATACTACTATGAGCAGCTCCATCAATATTGGATCCAAATAAAAACACCTCCGTCTACTGCTGCAGCCAGCTTTACCCACAGCGTCCAGGTCCTAGAGAATAATTAAAGCTGCAATCCAAGGAGAAAAAACAAAAAATAGAGTGACTCACGCTCATGGAGAGAGAGAGAGATAAAGAGAGAGAGAGATGACAGTACTATGCGTCACTTTTTCAGCTGTGGCGTGAAAATAAGTGGGCTTAATTGCACTTAAATACCCCATAGGTTCCCTATGTTGCCCTCATATACCCTCATTTGTGTTTGTCAGCACTTATATACTCTAAAATTTTTATAACTTTCGCTCATACACTATTTTCTTGGTAGTACTTAATAGTTTTCACATATTTAAAGGTTTCCAAACGTGCACTTATACTATGTTTGGATGGAAGGTAATGTGGGGTAAGGGAAGAGAAAATGAGAGTTGTCATGTTTGGGAGTTTTTTTAAGAGTGGTAAGGGAGGGAAAGAGAGGGAAAATGGTTCAATTTTGTTCTCCTCCAAATTGAGAGGTAAAGAAGGGGAAGGGAAGTAAAGTAAAATTTCATAATGAAAGGTACATCTTGTAATGAATTAATGATTAAGATTCATTTACTTCCCTCCCCTTTCCATAATTAGAACTCTCAAACAAAATAATTTAAGTTCACCTATATTTCCCTTACAAAACTTCCAAACAAGATATTATATTTCCCTCACATTTCTTACCTTTTCTTTCCTTATCTTACATTTCTTTCCTTCTTTTAGTGAACTCCCAAACATAGCATTAAAGAGTTAGGACTCTTTTTAAACTTCTCACATATTCATATGTCAACCACGTTCGTTGATCAAGCAATATATTTGCTCACAACATAGCTCATTTTTCTTGCATACCTTCTCCAATAGTGGAGATGATCAAGACCATTTATGTTCTCAATTTATTCTTAAAGCTATATAATAGAATTGTTTATGTCAAAAAGTTAATTTGCAAGTAGGGTGATATTAAGAGAAGATTAGGGGTGATTGATCTCCTTTGATAGTTGATAAAATATGAGACACAAATCCCTACATGAGTAGCAAACGCTAGAGGCCCTAGAGGGAATTCCCCCGATGTGCCCTTTGGTGCTCAAGTCAGTGATTGATAAATTCAATATGAAGAGAAGTGCATATTATGGATTAGGGTTTAGATCATTCAGACCTTGGAATGTTGGAGATAAGATCACATTTTATAGGGGAGTGTGGGGGCAAACTAATAACCCAACTCAATCGATAGAGCTGGCGTTTTTACTTCTGCTTTATACGTGTTGTCCATTGGCTAGGGAAATCTTCGGTAGCCGTTCTCACCGCATTTTATGTGATAGTGACAGGACAACAGAGTATGCGACGTCCAAGGAGTCATCATGACGTGCATTTAATGCAATGGCCATAAGGTGTCAGATTATGAATGTTGTTCGAGAAGTCACCATAACGTCCGACCATGCATTTAATGCAAGAAGTGTTGTCAAGAATGATGGTCGTCTCTTTCTTTGTCTTAGGACTAGCTTTCTTTTGTGGAGTGGTTGAGTCTGACCTAAATATGCCTTTTGACTCGACTGGACTATCAGTTAAGGTCCGCTTGTTTGGTCGGGTTGTGTCTATTCTCGGGTCAAACTTTTAGGTCACATGATCTAATTCATTCGATTGACATATGTTCTCCTCTCAAGGGCTTATCAAAGTTGTGATTTAAAGGGTACAACATATATATGAGAATCCTAAAAAAAAGTGAGGATACATAAATGCGGAAGTGGGGAAAACTATATGGTGTTTAAGCGCAACTAAAAGCCAATAAATGGAGCAGTCGACTCGTCTCCATCTGACTCACGTACGAGTGGCAACCAGGGATGTGACCGTACCCGAGCTAGCTATGCGTAGGTTTTGGGCCCTCTGGGCTTTTGGCTTGATCCCTGCGCGGTGTTGGGACTCACCCGGTAAGCCAAAGGAACAGAAGATTTTGCTTGTGGTCCTCCGCCGCCTATTTGGATTGCAGCTAGTTAGTTAGTGGTCCATGCAGAGACATTGATCCTAGCTAGAAGGTTTTTGGGACTGAATGTTGGTTAGTTAGTGGTCGCCCACATTAGGATCCGCGAAAAGGGGGGATGCATTGGACCACAAGTGCACTTTATCTCTGACTCTGTGATTTAAGTTAAAGCATGTTTTGACAGGGATTTGTAGTTCTGAGATCAGGCCCTTTTTTTTATTTTATTTGCAGACTCTTTAAAAAGTATGAATCAAGGGGTTTTCTTATAGTTGTAATTTGTCGCTCAAATCTATTCTATTTTTAAATTGGTGACCCAAATCCCATCTATTCTAAATAAGTCCTCCGAGCCTATATATTCTATCGTATAAGTCCCTACAGTTGAAACATTTTAAACTCCGTCAATCCTGACTTCCCTAGATATTTTATGCTTAATACCTGCATCGGGTGCAACACTGATTTCTCAATAGACAACAAGCATGGGAACGGAGAGAGAGAGGAGAGTAAGAGGTGGAAGAATCAAAGCACAAAGAGATATTATAGCCATAGGTCAAGCTTCTCAGAACTCTTGGGGAATTTTAGTCCCCTCGCGTACTATGATCTCTGCAACTCGGAAGTTAACCCACAATCAATAAGATAGAAAACAACCGCAATCAAGAATAAAGAACACCGAGATTTACGTGGTTCGGTTGACTAACTTCGATCTACGTCCACAGGGCAACAATACGAGAAATCCACTATGTATTAGGGAGAACTACAAGAGGAACCACTCAACTCTCGTCTCTCAATCTTTCAACCTTACATACATAATCAACTCTCATATTCTTTCCAAAACTCTCTCCTTACAATCTTTTGAACGGACAAAGACTATGAAACCCTCTTCCAATATTATAATCTTTTGCACGGATAAAGACCACGAAACCCTCGCCTTGCATAATATTCTTGAATCAGGCTACGCCATATGCTAACCCTAGATTATAAGAATATTAGCTCTCTCACTTCTCCTTGGTTTTTCCTCCAATAATAGAAGAATATATATAGGAAAACAAAAAACCCAATCTCTAGCCTAACTTCTTGATTAGAATATGATTCAAACTCCTAATCATGATAGGACACAATCTCCTAATCATGATAGATCTTTAACCCTATCTAATTCTCATGAAAATATACAAAGAATCAAAGACATAATCCCAAAAATCTCCATCTTGGATTTGATTCCAAACTCCCTAGAAGATATATCATCGTTATCTTGAACTTTGCCTCTCCTGCTAGCGTCTTCTATTCTTTTGCACTTCAAATCGAAGCAGCTGCACTCATAATCATAATACATGCACTCTAACTAGGATGTCTCGTGATCCTCGCTATCGTCTGCCTTGTCGTGGCGCCTCCACCTCTCTTGTGTGCATCAAAAGATCTTCACCACCTCTAACATCAGAAGAAAATTAACCATGCTTATCGTCCTAACTTGAGCCTGATAATAGCCTTCCCTCGTCTCAAACTATATCGGTGCACCTCTCCTACTCCACACTACGAGCCGGATGCCGCTATCTCCTCTATCACTTGGCTTGGAATATGAGCTCTCATCATCTTCAAGTCCAATGCCATAATCTCCATCAGCATGTGTGTCACTCAGTCATTCATGCTTGAAAGCTCCACCTAATCTGTCACTGTCTACCTCGAGTCTACATACCAACCAACTCCTGCTCCCGTAATAACTCTGAATAATATATGCTGATAACTCTACTTCTAGAATCATGTCTGATTCTCTACACCAGTCTCATCTGTCACATACTCGTTTGCCCTATCTGTCATTAGATCTGTCTTGGTACCACCATCAAAACTTATTAGCACTTTCTGATCAATCTGAGCATAATTTAAAAAATCATACCCTTCCATCACGTTCAGAGCACTCCAAAACCTACAAATCAACTCCTGGAACACCAAAATCTGTCTCTAAACTCTCGATCAGAAGACAACTTAATCTTCCTTTTTTTTCCTTCATCTTGATTCTTGTAACGCCACCGATCTTCACCTTAGTACGACGCATATGTAGGCAATAAATATTGCCTTTACATAAGAGAGCTCAAGCCTCACCTGTTTGAGTACGCTTGCGTGCTCAAAGCAAGCAAAAGCTTGCCTGATGGCTTGAGTTGCCAGCATAAGTCAAAGCTCGCCTGCATTAAAGAGGCCAAACCAAGCTCATCTGTTTGTTTGGCTCGCCTGCTCGAGCCAAACCTCGCCTGTTTGTTTGGCTCGCCTGCACGAGCCAAACCTCGCCTGTTCGTTTGGCTCGCCTGCACGAGCCAAACCTCGCCTGTTCGTTTGGCTCGCCTGCACGTGCCAAACCTCGCCAACCGTGTATGTTTGCTTGACTCGCCAACATGAGTTAAGCTCGCCTGATTATCAAGCTCGTCAGCACGAGCTCGACCTTGCCTGAATGCTTTGCTCGCCCGCACGAGTCAAGCCCGTCTGCAGTGAGTTCGCCCACACGAACTCAACTTATCAATGAACGCCAACTCACACGCTCGAGGGGCCCACCAGCCGACCCCACCTGTTCCCTAAGCTCGCCTGCAAGCTTGCCTGAACATTCAAGCAGCTCTCAAGCTTGCCTGCAAGCCTGTCAGCCCTGCCTGAACAGTGCAAGTGGTTGCTTTCTCATGGGAGTGGGTCCACTCACTTTCCACGTCTTGGGTAATGAGGCATGGCTCCTATCATCCCTATAGTGGTCACATCCCATAACTATAGAGGGAGTATGCTATTCCTTACTCCTATTGGTGGTCACTTCCCACAAATCAAGGGATGGCTCATGCCTTCCCTTGCCTATTTATAGGACCCCTTTCGCTAACATGATAGGAAGTTCAGCCAACAATTAGGGGGAGAAGCTTAGCATTTTTAAGACTCTTTAACTAGGGGCTGGATCATTTGTAGACTTGGTCTTAAGGCTCTTGGCTTCTTCCTTTTGGAGACTAGCTAATTGGCTCCCTCAAGGCTCTTCAAACAGAGATCTTTATTGGCTTGCTTGGTAGAACCTCCCTAGCTATAAGCTTGGATTGTTAAAGTAGACTCAATCTGAACTCTCAAATTTAAGACTCATTAGCTCTCTGCAAACTCTTGTATTGTAGCCCTCTCTAAGCTTTCGGCCTTGATACTCATCAAGCTTGGGTATAATCGAACTCAATCACACAAGAGCTTCAACTGCATACTGAAGCTTAACCATAATTTCGATCAGATCGTCCAAGGGAAGCAAACTCGATGCAAGCATTCGAGCGAGACATCTTATCGATACCGAAGAACCCACATTAAACAAGAAGAGTCTTCTCTTCGCTTCTGTTGTAACTTAATTTTTTGATTTGTAATAAGCCATTCTTATTACTACAAATCTCCTCCTTTTTGAAGAAATAAATTTTACCCGCCCACAGTCTATCTTGCGAACTTGCTTACGGATCCATCATCATGGCTCTGATACCACTTGTTGGTGAATTTTAGTCCCACTTGTGTACTACGATCTTCGCAACTCGGAAGCTAACCTACAATCAATAAGATAGAAAACAACTGTAATCAAGAAGAAAGAACACCAAGATTTACATGGTTTGGTTGACTAACTTCGATCTACGTCCATGGGGCAATACAATATGAGAAATCCACTATGTATTAGGGAGAACTACAATAGGAACAACTCAACTCTCAATCTCTCAAACTCACATACATAATCAACTCTCATATTCTCTCTAAAGCTCTCTCCTTATAAATTTTTGAACGAACAAAGACTGCGAAATCCTCTCCTAATGTTGTAATCTTTTACACAGATAAAAACCACAAAACCCTCGCCTCTTGCACAATATTCTTTAATCAGACTATTCCCTCTGCTAACCTTAGATTATAAGAATATTGACTCTCTCCCTTCTCCTTGGTTTTTTCTCTAACAATAGAAGAATATATATAGAAAAACCAAAACCCTATCTCTAGCCTAACGTCCTAATTAGAATAGGATTCAAACTCCTAATCATGATAAGACCCAATCTCCTAATCATGATAGATCTCTAACCTATCTAATTTTTATGAAATTATATAAATAATTAAAGACACAATCCCAACAAGAACTCTTGCTACTCAACAAAGCAATAACTAACGAGCAAAATTGAGCAGTGCATTTCTGCGACATAAGTGCAAAAAGCTAAAACATTAATAGTTTATACATGCATTTGTTTAAAAATACACCATACTTAGCCACGAAAATATAGCAAGTATAGCAAAACATAACCCACTTATTAACCTGCTAAAATAAATAGCTGGAGTAAAATAAATATTTTATACCACAGATATTGCTAAGTGTAAGCTACTTATGAGATGGCGACATGTGTCTTAATTGCCTAACTTAAGCATCATAACTCTAACCTAACCCTGGTCTCATGAGCACTGGTTCCCCTCCTTAATGCACCTTGAGACCCAAGATAAAAAACATTCTCACTCGGAAAGAAGAAGGACCGAGACGAAAGGCGTCCTAACTGGGACTCTCTTAGAGGACCGAGAAGAAACACATCATTACCCATAGTTTCCCTCTAAAGACAAAAGCATCCTCATTCGCACTCTCTTGAAGGACCAAGATGAAAGCCTTCTCGACTCGGACCCGACAATGCATCTCGAACCACAGGAAAACCTATTTCCTTTGTCTTCCCCAGCGATGTTACCTACTCAGCATCACATTAAATGCATGGTCAGAGCCTGTTTTGCATTCTTTTGATATTGTAATTGACTGAGATTACAACAGAAAGAATAAAAATGAAATGAAGGAAAACTTTTCTTTTTTCCTAAGGCTCTTTTCTTTGTGCTGGTGGAGCATTGATCTTATACTCTGTTGACGCACCGATTAAGATTTAAGGTCTTTTGTTGTGGGTGCAAGCTTAGCGGTTTGGAAGATATCTCAACCTTTTCTTGACACTTTCACTTGATTGAAGTGCCAATGTGATGATAAGAATCTTTCTCTGCGTGTGAGTTGATCTCTCAAGGATTCAGTTTGATCTCTTAGATGAATAGACCTTCTTAGATTTTTCAGTTCTCAGATTCTCTCCTCTTTTATAGGCTAAAAGAGAGAGTTAATGACCCTTTAGTTATGGATTAAATGGCCATTAAAGTAGGAGATAATGAAGAGCTATTATTCTCCAAAACTAGCTCCCAAAACGGCTATCTGGCGAGCTTCATAGGCTTGGTGAAGTTCGCTAAAGACGTGGACGGATGCCGCTGAAGTCATGAGCGAGGGTCCCCGTGGATGTGAGCGAGTCTTCTTAGAAAGTGGATGACTTGGTTCACTTGAGTCGGCATGGGCGAAGTTTATTAGTTAGCAAACTTCACCCATGAGTTTAAATTTAACACAAAATTTGACTCTAGGTTTGGTCGACTGATGATGCCTTTCGATTTGGCATGACGAGAAGGGACGACTTGACCTGGCGAGAAGAGATGACTCCTTGCGAGAAGGGCGAGAACTACCGCCTTTTTAGTCAGCTTCAAAAGTTCTCAACCCAGACTAGATAGAAGGGACACCGCCTGGCAAGAAGGGGCAACTCGGCCTAGCCAAAAGTGTTTTAGTAGCCGACTCGCTTTTGATTTGGTCGAGTTGAGTCGATATGGGCTGTCTGGCGAGGTTCGATTTAATTATTAGGCAACCTTCGCTGTAACTTGTTGTGGGCTTAACTTTAGGCTCATTTGAAGTGTTTAGCCCATTAGCGTTCACTTCTTAGATCCAAACTAATCATTGGCCTAAGTAAAAATACATTTTGACCGTCTACAAGACCACCAAAGTTTTCAAGAACATGTATTTTGATTTATAGTTAGGGTTGAAATACTTTAGGTAAATTGCTTGAGGTGTACTATTAAATGTGGCTTGAATTGTCTTATGAAACTTATCTTTATTTACCTACTTAATTGTCGAGGTGTACTATTGAACGTAGCTTCCATAGTTTTAGACTTATATTGAAGGTTTGATGATGCTTTTACTCATCCAAATCCATGCTTGAAACAAAGTTCGCCTTTTCTATTATTGAGGCGATGTTGGGAAATCAACGAATTTCGACTGATTCTCGGTATGAGCGAAGCTCGCTCAATTTTGGGCTCCTGGGCAAAGTTCATCGACTAGCAATATTCACTAGTTGGCAATAATCATTTTATTCTGAGCTGTATTGGCGAAACTCATCAATTGGAGATGTTTGCTTGTTGGCAAGGTCTGTTAAGATTTGCCTTTGGATTTGTGCTGTGATTTGTAACTGAGATCACTTGATTAAAGATTTACGAGATTTTGATTGAGTTTTAGACTAAGTTTTAGCCTCTTTGTTCAGTTCAATCAAATCTTAAAATATGTGATTTTCTTAAGAGTTAGAATTTAAAAGAGGCTATAAATAGTAGCCTTTCTTCTTCTATTTTCACCGCCTTCTTTCCGTTCTTCTTTCCCATATTTAAGTCTCCATCGCTTAGACTGAAGATGCTCCTCGATAGAAGAGCTAAAATAAAACAGCTCTAACAGAAGCTTGCCCAAGTGAATGTCAATCAAGCAGATGAGCTTCGCATACTACGCCGTTTAGCGGATTTGCTGTCGGTGAGAAGACGACACTTGAACAGATCATCAAGAATCAATTGATCGTCTGGGGCGAGTTGAATCACGATAGAGATGCATGAAGGTTCGAGTGCCACGCTCTTCGCAAGACCGTTCGGCGATTGAAATAGCGCTTGAAAAAGGATCATTAGATCTCCACGGGCAAGGACTCCGATAGTAACTAGGTATCACAAATATGAACTTAAATCGTAATTAGACGTTGTGTGACTGGCTCATGCCTGACGTCGAATTTTAATATAGGAACATGCTTCTTCCTCTTAAAATGCTTCACTTAGAGGAATAGGGAAAGTTCTTATCTTCATGAGTAAGCATTTAGTTCCCCAAGTTTTGTAACATCAAAGGAACAAGGGCTATAACTTGGTGCAGCTCGTGTCCGTTCCTCAATCATCATATTACTCATATCTTAGGAGTATATGACAATAGAAAATAACAACAAATACCCATCATCCTTATAATTGGATAGTCTGATGGTCGTCTTCATGTAGTAGAGTTTTCGATCAATAAAAATAAACTTTTTGTTTCTTGAAATTGTCCATCTTTATATGCTTGATCTTTATGTACTTTACTTTTGAAGCGATCTTGAACTCTGCATGACTCTGTATGGAGTCAATGTGTTTGGAAGCGAAACTCATGCTTCCCTTTACTGGCGAGGGTCAAATTGAGGCTCACCCAATGAGGTGTCGAACAAAATTGAGTTAGACTTTTCTCAATTTTGGAGACTTAGTAGAATTTTTGCCAAGTCATTTTGGCGAGGTTCACTATATAGGGTCTCAAACAAATCGAGTTAGAATTTTCTCATTTCAGAGACTTAGTGAAATTTTGGCAAGTTATTTTAGCAGGGTTCACTTTAATAATCTGCTAAATGGGGTCAAGTTCGCTTACTTGAGAAACAGGCATCTGGGAAAAACTTATTTGTTGGATGAGACGAACTTTTTTAGAAGTTTAATGATGGTTTTGTTGGAAGCTTTAGCTAGACCATTAGCAGCTGGGTTATATGGCGTGGAAGTCATATATTGAATTATGAGCTTATTGAAGAATTTAAAGAATGGTCGACTGAATTGAGAATCGTTATCATGAATGATTCGTCTAGGAATACTGAATCGATAGATCATGTGATATCTCAAGAATTTGATCACCTTGAAATTTCTTGACTTCTCTGAGGGGAGTGACTTCGGTTTATTTAGAGAAGTAATCTGTAATGGCCAAGACGAATCGATAGCCCTTAGTGGAGGTTGATGTAGGACGTCAGCATGGACTTGACACACGTGACATCTTTTAGTATATACTACCACATCTGCTATCATTGTCGACTAGTAGTAACATAGATGATGAAGTAGGTCCTGAAGTTTGGGACCTGATTGATGAGCATCGCATTCACCGTCATGGTCTTGCTTTAATGCTTCTCGAGCTTCACTTGGTGATAAGCATCGAAGCAACACACTGTCGAAAGACCATCGGTAATAACGTCTGCATGGCAAAATCATAAAAGAAGCACAAAGATCTTCTTTAAATAGAGACTGATAGCTTTGGACTATCAGGTAGTATCTTGTGTAAGATGTAGTCGATAATCGGGAGACGCCAATCATTATATTCGAAATGAGTTGGCATGTCATGCACTTTGTTAGTTTGAGAATTTACTCTGGGGAGCATAATTGAAGGCTAGCTACTATAGCGTGCCTAGTAGATTTGGGAGCCAAGACAAGTGTAGGTGCAAGGGATGCCAAAGCATCTGCATGGGTGTTCTTGAGGCAGGCTACATAGTTGATGTAGAAACCTTCGAAGGACCGAGAAAGCCTTTTTGTCACCACTTTATGGTAGAGTATGAGGTTGTTGTGGTGAACCTCATATTCTCCTTTAATCTGGTTTATGATCAGCTTGGAATCACCATGGGCCTCAAGGTATTTAACACCCATATCTTGAGTAAGTTGCAGGTCAATTACAAGGGAATTATATTTGGCTACGTTGTTGAAACAAGGCTCTATCAATGAATAGGCCTGAGGAAGGACATGTCCATGGAATCGATCAACACTACCCCCACTTCTGTGATAATTTCACCCTTATGGTCTTGAAGCACCATTGAAGCACAGTTACCATAGCTGATGGTCTGAAGTAGTATTCGACTCAAAGACTTTATCTAGAATATCTTCATAGCTCCAGATGAAGACATCAATGTACTCTTGAAGGAGAACTATGTGTTCTTCCTTTTCAGTGATGATAAACTTTCGCTGATGAAGATGGGTTTAGGGTTGATTTCATTACCTATTTTGATTTGATCCACTTTATCCTTGGTCGGTGGTTCGCTGACCTCGAAACATGACTTACATTACTTCTCAAGTTGCTTTGCCCATGAATCATTTTTAGGACTTTCGAAACACTTCAGATTTATTGAGATCCATGGTTAGGTCTTATGAGACCATATTTGCTGTGAATTCACTATGCAAGACTCCAAAGCTGATGCCAAAATTCCAATTGGATGTTTCTGAAGAACTATCAGAAAGTCATCAGATAATAGTCCTATTTGTAGTTCCACTTTGGGAGACACGTAATTAAGTCCTTGTTTGGTTCAATTATAATAATCAAAAACTTCACCTCCCGGTGTAAATAGGGTTAAAGGGACTCTTAGTCCTCTTGATAGGGGGTAAATAATAACCAAAGTTGTAAGTACACAACCATCAAGTTATAGTATAAGAGATTGTCGAATCTCACAAGGAAGATGTTATAGGAATTAATCAAAATTGGTTCTTAAGTGTGGTCGGTGTGTGAGTGTGTGTGTGACAATTTAGGAGTGATGAAAGTGATTGTTACGAGATAAAGAGAGCGGATGTGATAATATGTAAATAAAACAAAACTAGATTGAGAGAGGAGAAAGAAAGATGAAGAAAATAAAGGAAAATAAAATCAATAAACAAATAAAGAAAATCAAGAATAAAGAGGAAAATAAATCTATGCTACAAAATAGATGAAAATAAAGATATAAAAGTAAATCTACTCTATAATGCGTTAAAATAAATCTAAAACAAGAGAGTTTTAGTCCATTGAATATCTAAAATAAGAAAAAAATTACAAGAAAATAAAAGGTAAAAGAGAAAATTTACATTACAAGAGGGTTCTAGGCTCTTGAAAGTAAACTTTCATCTTCATCTTCGTCTTCATCTTCATCATTAAACAAAGAGAAGAAAAGAAAAATATGAAGAGGTGAAAAAATTTCTTTTATTAATTGTAATAAAGTTATAATTTTGAAAGGTTTTCTCAATTAAGAGTAACCATCATCTCTAAATAGAGTTATTACAAAGATTTTACATTCAAACCCCTCACCATCTACTCCTATGTATAGCCTACAGAAATGAATAAGAACCCTTAGATGTTACTTAAAGATCAATGATTAAATCTTAGCCATAAAACAATTTCTGTTGTGAGCCAATCGGTTGACCAATCGGTTGGCCGACCGATTGGTTTGCAACAGATTTGGTTTTTTGTGATTTCTTGACCCAATTTCTTTATGGATCATTAAGCTTTCTTAGGCCCTCTTTTTTATTCATATTTGGGCTTTAATAAATAATAGAAAATTAGGGAGTTTGATTCTTTGGGCTTTTATTTATTAGTTGTTCATTAACATGCAAATTAAGACAAAACACGTTTATTAGTGACATTTTATTTAAATAAAATGGATAACGAGGGTATAAAATATGATAAAAATATGATTATAAAATACCCCCACACCTAAACTTTTGCTAGTCTTCTAGCAAAGAAAGAAAACGAAAAGGAAAAGAGAGAAAAATCCTAGCTTACTTTCATGAAACTCTTGAAAGTGCTGACCCTAAGTCTAAAAGTGCCTTATTAATAAAGGTATTTCCAATGAAACATGAGATGGTTGGACAACTTGGATCTTTATGTTTCAAGGGTATGGATTTTAAGAGCATATCACTGATATTTGTAGCAAGAAAGACTTTCTTCAAAATATTTTTTGTTCTCTTCTTAGCGCACAAATCTTTCAAAAACTTTGCATAAGAAGGAATTTATTCAATTACATCTAAGAGAGAAATGTTGACTTTAATCTGCTTGAAAGTTTCCAATATCTTCTCTTCCTAAGGGGAGTTTTTCCTAGGCCTAAGTTTATTTGGGAAGGGAGCAACTGGTTTAAACCTATCAAAATTAAGCTCAAGTTCGGGTTCACGCTCTTGGTCCTCGGAATGAGGTGATTGCTGAATAGAGTTAGCAGAAGGAGAGAGAATTTGTTCAGGTTCAAGAGTTTCACTTGAAGGCATGCTAACTTTATTATCGACTTGCTTTCATGATTGTAGTGAATTGATTGTATTTACTTGAGCTTGGTATCTTGAACTTAATTTAGTGTCCTTAGGGTTGGGCACCGGTCGACTTGAAAATTTTTCTTTCTCTCTCTTATTCATAGCACTAGCTATTGATGTTAATAATCACACAGATAACGTAATAGGGGTGAGGTTGATTAAGGGCTGCTAGCTTCTCTGAATATCTGCTTTTGGGTTGAGCTGCTCTTTCCTGCACAAATAGTAACTCATAAGAGGAGGGGGACTAGTTCCCTCGTTATTCCTTTGACGATCAAGTCAGTGATGTACTTGAGTGGGAAAGTGGTGAACTATGCAAGTATTTAAGTGTAGTGGAGTAGAGAAAAATTCCGGGAGATTGCTTACCTTCACATTGAGAATAGTTTTCCCTCTCATAGTCATGTAGGAGGGGCATTTTAGTCTTTTCGTCTAGGTTAAAGCTGGCAACTGACTCAGTGTCGACTTTACAAGTATCGACCATGGAGTGATCATGGAATAGGCATGGTCATTTTGGCATTAATGAGATGAGATAGGTGGCGTACGAAATCGGCATGGTCTGATGTGTCATAAATAGTGCTGGGGATGGAGAAATGATGGTGCATGTAAAGTATTTAATGTAATGTTGATGCGCTGTCAGTGGGGGGTTTGTTGGTCGTAAAAGAAGGTTATGAATTTGTATTGATTAAATTGTGTATTACAAACTATAAGTCTTTTACACAGAAGAAGAGAGAATTGATTTGATCTCTCTTTTGTTTAACATGGGGTCTTTGGGGCGAAAGGATGCTTCGCTTGATGCTTGAGTCGAGTTTGCTTCTCATTGATGATTCGAATAAGATCACGGATAAGCTTCCTCATGTGGTAGAAGGTTTGTCGGAGTTTGAGTACCCAATCTAGTATGCTTGAAGGCTAGAGATGCTAGATTGCTAGAGGCTAAATGTCTCAATGCTAGCTTCCTCTTTCCTCTTTCTCTCCTTTTTTGGTAGTCATTAGTGGCTATTTATATAGGAGAATAGTGGGTAACCATCTCCTATGAACGTGGGAAGTGGGCACAGCCACTTCCACATTTTAAGCCTTAGTGGCTGACTTGGTCAAGCAGTGCAGGCGGACTTAATGCTGCAGCCAGACTTGAACATTTCGACGAACTTGGCAACCTTGCAGGAGAGTTAGAGCATTCAGGTGAACCTTGTAGGTGAAGTTAAGTGTTTGGGCAAACTTAATTACGCACGAGCCACCCTGACAAAGCTTGATCAGTTCAGGCGAACTTAACTCTGCATGAGTCATTCAAGCGAAGCCAAGTCAACAAGTAGACTTGGCTTTGCCAGCGAAATTGAGTATTCAGGTGAACTTGACTTCGTTCAGGTTAACTTGAATGCTCAAGCGAAGTTTAGTCTTGCACGCGAGCCTTTGAGCTTCTTTGCTTGTTCCAAGTTGATATGTTTTATTGTACAACTCGTGCATGTCCAGACATTGACCAAAGGCTTCCTTTGTTAGGAATAGAGAAAATTTTATTTACCTACGAAACCCCTTTAAAGTTTTTTGATCTCCGTAGTGGTTTAGGGTGGGTTCTAAAATAATTTGAATATTTAGACTTGCAAAATGATCACCATTCACTGATTCAGGCGAAGTGGGGACCTTTCTGGCGAATTTGTTCATTCTAGCAAAGTTGAGCTCTACAGGTGGAGCTAGAAACTTTAGGCGAGCTAAAGGTTGATGCAGACTTAGCATTGTAGGTGAACCAGGCAGCTGCAGGCGGACTTCAGAGTTCGCCTGGCATAGCGGAGTTTGCCAGTCGAGGCAATTATGGCCTACAAAGTGCATTAAATTCGATTTGATTTGGGTTTATCGAGTTACGCGTTCAATCTGAACCATTACATCTTTTGGAAAGCAAATCTGGACCGTTACTTTTGGAAATTAATCTTGACAATTACATCTTTTCGTGAATCAATCTGGATGGTTGGTTTTTTCCTACCTATATAAAGGCTTGTTCTTCTCTAAGTTTTTTCCATCGGAGTTCAAAAGAATCCTTCTCTCTCAAAAATCTATCGAGCGATTCGTTCTTTGTTGCAATTTTCTCCATGGTGCCCAAGACTAGAGCCGTTGTTACTAAAGGGAAGGGAAAGGCTCCCGCCTCTGCTGCTCCTCGCGTTGCTCCGTCCTCCTCAGGTAAGATGCAAAGACTTCATCTTTTTTCTTCTTTTTTTGTTGTCTTTCCTTGCATTCTTTCACTGGTGCACAATCATAGGGTT
The DNA here is from genome assembly GCA_022839385.1 of Asparagus kiusianus. NCBI lineage: Eukaryota > Viridiplantae > Streptophyta > Magnoliopsida > Asparagales > Asparagaceae > Asparagus > Asparagus kiusianus. The sequence goes on along the minus strand of BQKN01001074.1, from coordinate 254,535 downwards.
TAAAGAAGATGAACATGTGAAGTTCATTCTTTTGGTGAAGTCATCCATTCAGGCAAACTCCGTTGTTCTGGCGAAGTTCGATAGTTCTGGCGAACTTCGTTGTCTGGCGAAGTTCGTTAGTTCTGGCGAGCTTCGTTGTCTAGTGAAGTTCGTTGTCTGGTGAACTTCATTGTCTAGCGAAGTTAATTCCTTCAAGCGAACATCCTTAGTTTGCCTGCTTAGCAAAGTTTGCCTACATGGTCGAGTTCACCTGCATGGCTTAGTTTGCCTGTATGGTTTAGTTTGCCTGCAAGGAAGAGTTGGTGAAATTTTTCATTTTATTTGAGATTTCTAATGTCTCTTGTATCCTTGTTTTGTAGTGGTTTACTCTGGAGCTGCCATCCCAAGGGTGAGCTCCATTGGCGACGCCAGTAGGGTAGGGTTACTCCCGCGGTCTTCCTGGTCTTCCTCATTCGTGAGCCTATGTCAGTCTTTTCTCTTGATAGTTCTACAGAGTGTAACCAACAAATCACTGAAGGTAACTGGCTTACCCTTCGAGAGCTCATCACAGATGCCGTAATGACAGACTCTAAGCGTAGGGAGATAAGGAAGCCTTCCTTCCTCTTTGGAGATGCGAAGACCAACTTACCTACCTCAGATCTTGGTGAGAGTAAGTGGCTTCGTGTCATAGATAATGTTCGCAATCATGAAGACCAACCTACCTGTGACACCCCTAGGTTCACACAAGGCTGCAGTCCAAGGTGAAACTAGAGATGTCAAACCTACCATGCACCCTCACTGCGTAATAACACGTTTCACCAATTATAGTAATATCCTCTAGTGGAATCAAATAAAAGCGTAGGTACAAAACAGGCAAGGAAATAAAATACGACGGTAGACATGATAAAGAAAAAGATATCCCATAAATAAAGATTATGTCTTAACTGTAATATATCTGACAACTGAAGTAATGAAACTGTCTCATCATAACTCAAATATGGAAATCGTTCTAAGGCACAATGCCTTTACAATATGGAAATAAACTCTAATGTCTGAATAAAACTTAAAGTCTACTATGGAGCCTCTAAAAACTCATGTGACGGTGACTATGCAAGAACTCCGTCATCCTGTGACTCTTCGTACCTCTATACCGCCTGAAAGAAGAGAAAACAACAAAAAATGATATAAAAAGTATCAGAGCACTACAACAAGATCACCTCCATCCGCCCCCAGGAGAAAGGCCGCTAGATGGAGTGGAGCCTCTATCTATTAAGCATAGTCTACCTAGATTATTTTTTCCTGTATCTAGATGGAATTAACATTTAGGAAACTATAACACAAGATGTAGTACGTCGAGCGAAATAATCCAAACAAGCAAAATGTATATACCATTGTCTCAAGTTGTAGATATCTAAACATTAATACCGAACTAAAAGACCAACTAATGAAATCAACAATTAGAAATTCACAACACGAGACTGGTACGTCGAGCAAAATAATCTAAACAAAGAAACACTCATGTATATACCATATGTCTCAAATTGTGATTCACTAATCATTAATCCCAACTAACAAGAAATAACAAAAATAGTAAAGGAATTAAAAATATCAGTATACCGTATTTATAATATCTTCCACTATCACTGGGAAGGTAAAATATATACCAACATATAATCCCGCATACTCCTAATAGCAAAGTATTTTGGTTTTATATTTCAAAAAATGGCTCGTACTCATATCTGACATCCGTCCAAAGTCTTAGGCTATCAATCAACAATCTCAATGTAATCAGACTACCCTGTAGTTATCCTAATAGTATACAAGACCCATTAGTCTCACCGCGATCTCAGTACGTAGCATGAGTATGGAACGGCCTACCCTATAGGTATCCAAATAAATGGCTCATAAGCCTCATGAATAAATGGCTCGCAAGCCTCATTGCACCCTCGTGCTCATTAACGATATCCAAATCATATGTAACAATGTCTAATCCCGACATACACAACTCAACTCTTTTCAAAATACCCTTTTGGAATAAACAAGTATGTGTATTGATATTGTACTTGTGTATTCGTAAATTTACATGTATAGAAGTGCGACTAAAACCCCGTAAACACACCTCAAATAAATATCAAACAAAGTTCAGGAAACAGCCTTTAGTAGTTGACTACTTGCCAGAGTAGTCGAATACTTGCCAGAGTAGTCGACTACTTGCCAGAGTAGTCGACTACACTGAGTTCATCCGAACCTGCAAAATTCCAACCAAGCGTTAGTAGTCGACTACTAACACTATTAGTCGACTATGCTGTATTGAAACAGATTCTATGAAACGCATCAGGTAAGGAGTGGTCGACTACTCTCTCCGTTAGTCGACTGCTCCGCGTTGACAGAAAACAAAAGCTCAGGTTTTTGACATGAAAGTAATTTATTCTCAAACTTAAACTTTCTTAAATTTCATGTAACTTTGGGGAAAAGGTTTTTGTCCGTTGAATATAACTTTCATAAATAAAATTACATAATTCAACTCTTGAAACATTCACTAGTTAAAATTTAACATCTTAATTATTCATATTCTCTCATAAGACATAAAAAACACATGAATAGACTTGAGCATGATTATAATGAAAACTTTAATAAGAAAACTGATCTAAACATGTTCATGTCACTATGATCTAATAATCTAAGGTTTAAGTATGATAAGTCTACAAGAAAAAAAATCTAATTATACATAAATTAGGGTTTTGCACATGATATCAAATTTGATTTAAATATTAAAACAAAATTAATAATTTCCCTAACTATCATAAACATGTTTCAAATCATAAACAGTAAGAAAGCATTAGATCTAACATAGATCACAAATCAATTACCAAAAAATCTACCTTTTTATTACATGAAAGCATGAAAAGGAATAAAAACATCGATTTAATCACTTTAAATCTTGTAATTACTAAGTGTGGAGGAACGGGTGAAGATGATCTTGCATTAGATGCTGTTGTAGCCCTCTACCTTGTGTGTGCAAGATCTTCCTTCAATCCCCGAAGCCACAACTCCGCCGTCCTCACACAAATACCTTGAAAATCTCTCAAGAACTCACAAAGAAAGATTTAGGGTTTGAGGAGGGAGTTGACTACTAAACTCACGATTAATCTATCTAAAATTAGGGTTTAAACATTTGTTTATATATGCATAACAACCTGGGTTCGGATATAAATCAAATCCAACCCGAAACCTGAAAAGAAAAACTAGAATTAGCCTCGATAGGCATCTACTTGCCCGAGTAGTCGACTACTAAGCTGGTTAGTTGACTACTCTGAGTTGTAGTCGACTACTAACAGCCCAGAAACAAGATTCGTTCATGTTTTCGTGCATGATCTCCATCTATACTCACGTATATACATTGGATTGATCTCAAATCAATCCCTAGCATGTTCAAACATTAGATTATATTATTTATCACCATATAACATACTTATTATTATTTATCACATAATATTCAAATTTTCATGGGGTTTTACATTCTTCCCCCCTTAAAAAAATTCCGTCCCTAAAATTCCGTAATCGTATCTTAGGAATTAATAATATGATAAAAGCACTAAGAGGGGATAATCCAAACAAGAAACCCTCCCGTACACATCTCGTATTATTAATCCCCTAATATCAAACATCGTAATATTTATACTTAACCATCTCAAATGCGAGTATTTTCACTTACCCTAACTAAAGGGAACTAGTACGTCGGGTGAAAAATCCAAACATGGAACCCCCATGTATATACCATGTGTTCCGAATGATTAGGAGGTAAGTGCTAATACCCACATTCTAGCGTTAACTATAAATATGTCCATAATCAAATCATAAACAAGAGTAGATCAAAATCAATCAATCAAATTACCTTTTCAAACAGATGTGGGAAGTCGCAACGCATATCCTTGTTAGACCCTAGAGGGGGGGTGATTAGGGTCTAGTGCTAATCTAATCCGATTTAAATGCCAATTAAAAATACTTAACAAATATATTCTTGCAAGATAGATATACAAAGAGTTATGTGCAAGAATATGCAATATACACAAGGTGATATATCCTATATGATAGAAATATATGCAAGGATATATAAACAACACAAGGGTAAATAATCTAAACAAGAGAGTGGATGATATAGAAATGAGAAATGCACAATGGCGATATAAGATATGAATATAAATATGAAAGAACGCCAAAGCACACTCAAACAAGCAATATGATCACGGAGTTCGGACCTTCCGTCCTCCGTCTTCGCTCCCCACTCCCGGGGAGAAATCCACTATCACAACCGGGTTTTCTACGCTCACCCGAACAACGTTTGCACCTCACAGTATCGGTTTTCAACGCTCACCGATCAACGTCATTCCTCACACCCGGTTTTCTAGTTCACCGAAAACTTCACAACACACTCGGTTTTCTAGCTCACCGAAAACCTTACAACACTCACAACATAACAAATATAAATTTGTTCTCTACAATAGATGAGAACATAATTAAGCACAACTCAAAGTTACAAACTCTCACCACCCAACTATACTATGTATGTAAATACTAAAAGCTCAATGTGGGTGTGTGTAACAATGGGATTTAAATAAAAACTTAACTCAATAAGAACTAGCAATAAGATTGAT
>BQKN01001074.1:220246-249891 GCA_022839385.1 Asparagus kiusianus | reverse complement strand
TAACACACATAATATAAAATCTAAAACTACATTACCCAAGTAATCTTAATCTTCAATTAAGCTTGACTTGGTACACTTACGGATGAAGCTTGAACTTGATCTTTAACTTGAATTGTATGTTGCTTCACTCCATAATTCCGCCAACCTCCATTGGATATCATCGTGTAGGCGCAATTCCATCCATCCTCCAACAACGTTGTTTGTCTATAATAAATAAAAAAACACAAATACTAGACAAACAACATTAGTGGTAAATTGTTTGTTAAACATCATCTAAACAAGAAGGCCAACAATCCTCTTCGCGCTCCCAAGAAGCCTCTTCAGCTCCTTTCCGGTTGCATTGAACTTTAACAAGAGGAATCAATTTGTTTCTAAACTTCTTTTCCTCCTTAGAAAGAATACACACTAGAATTTTAATAGTAGTCAAATCGTCAAGAATCTCCACTTCTGGCGCACCTATCACCCGCTACTGTTCCTCTTCACGTAGATGCTTTTTAAGCATCAAAACATGAAAGACATCATGTATACTCGACATCGATGCTAGTAGATCTAGTCGATATGAAACGGCTCCAATACGCTCAACTATCATGAATTGACCAATATATCGTAGGGCAAGTTTTTTCCATCTACCAAATCGTTGAACTCCATTCATTGGTGATACTTTCAACAAGACATAGTCCCCAACTTGGAACTCTAATGATCTTCATCTCTGATCTGTATAACTCTTCTGACGACTCTGTGCTGCAAGAATGTGCTCCCGAATTATTGCTATCTTTTCTATAGTCTACCTCACTAGCTCAGGTCCAAGCAATAGACTGTCCTCTAGTTCTGTCCAATATATATGTAATCTGCAAGGCCTCCTGTACAATGCTTCATACGATGCCATTCCGATAGTAGCTTGATAACTTTTATTATATGTAAATTCAATCAATAGGATGTGGTCCTCCCAGCTACCCCGGAAATCTATAACACATGCTCGTAGCATGTCCTCCAACACCTGATTCATCCTCTCTGTCTGACCATCTATCTGGGGGTGAAAGACACTGCTGAATGATAACTGGTTGTCGAAAGTCTTCTGAAAACTCCTCCAGAAATAGGAGGTGAAGACTGAGCCCCTATCTGATATAATCATCTCCGGAACTCCATGCAATCAAACTATCTCCCAGATAAAAATCCTTGCATATGTCTCTGTTGTATAAGTCATCTTCACTGGGACGAAATGTGCTAACTTCATCAAACGATCAACTATCACCCAAATAGAATCATTCTCCTTCGTCTTTGGCAATCCAATAATAAAATCTATAGAAATATCTGCCCACTTCCACTCCGGAATGGGTAAAGGCTGCAGGATCGTTGTCGGTCTCTGATGTTCTACCTTCACCTGCTGGCAGGTAAAGTATCTAGCAACATATTCTGCTATCTCCCTATGCATACCACTCCACCAAAATCGTCTCTTCAGGTCCTTGTACATTTTTGTTGTGCCAGGATACACTGTGTACTTGGTACAATGTGCTTCATCAAATAATTATTTCTTTAGTTCTGCATTAGATGACACAACTAATTGGCCCTTCATCTGAAGCCTCCATCTATCCCAATGGTTCAATCAGCCTTTGGCTCTTTAAAAATCTCCTCCTTTTGGATTTAAATCCAAGAGTCATCTAGCTAAGCCCTAACCACTCTATCACTCTAAGATGGTTGCACAGACAAAGCTTCCAAAAATGCACTACTCCCGCCGATCTCTAGCCTAAAATCAAACTGGCTAAGAGTATGAAGATCTTAATACAATGAGCACCTCAAAGCCGTAATCCAATTCCGACGCTTCCTGCTCAACGCGTCTGCTACTACATTAGCCTTCCCCAGATGGTACTGAATCGCAAACTCGTAGTCCTTGATGAATTCGACCCATCGTTGCCGTCTCTGATTTAGCTCGTTCTAAGAAAAAAGATATTTCAAACTCTAATGGTCCCTAAATAGCTCGAATTGCATCCGTATAAATAGCGAAGACCACTGCTGCTATCTCCAGATCATGAATGGGGCAATTCCGTTCATGAGTCCTCAATTGCCTCGAAATGTAAGCCACCACTCTCTGGGTCTACATTAAAACACCTCCAAGACCCGATAACGACGTGTCTGTGTCGACAACAAAAGTCCTATCGTTACTCAGAATGATCAACCCCGGCGCTGATGTTAACTTAGCCTTCAAAATCTCAAAGGCCTCCTGGTAATCCGTGCCCTAAACAAACTATACACCCTTCTTCGTAAGGTGTGTAAGTGGCGTCGTAATCTTTGAGAAGTCCTGAATAAACTTCCTGTAATAGCCTGCCAATCCTAAAAAACTACAAATCTCTGTAACTATCTTCGGCGGCTCCCAATCAAGAATGACCTCCACCTTAGTCGGATCTACTGCAATGCCCTCCCGGCTGATAGCATGGCCTAAAAATCTAACTTTTGATAGCCAAAACTAACATTTACTGAACTTAGCATATAACTGATGCTCCCGCAAAGTCTACAAAGCCAAGCAAAGATACTGCTAGTGCTCTAGCTTCGATCTCGAATAGATAAGGATGTCATTGCAAAATACAATCACAAACTGGTCCTAGTATGGATGGAATACCCGGTTCATCAAATCCATGAATATCATGGGTGCATTGATTAGCCCAAAAGGCATGACAAGAAACTCAAAGGACCCATATCGAGTCAGAAAGGCGGTCTTGGGGATATCCCTCTCCCAGACCCGCAATTGATAATAGCCAGAATGAAGATCAATTTTAGAGAAGTACTACGCTCCCTGCAGCTAGTTGAACAAATCTTCAATCCTCGGCAGTGGGTACTTATTTCGGATGGTGACTTTGTTCAACTCATGATAATTGATGCATAACCGCATGCTACCGTCCTTCTTCTTCACGAAAAGGATCGGCACTCTCCATAGAGAATGACTCCGACGAATAAATCCCTGAGACAAAAGCTCATCTAACTGAGTCTGTAGCTCCCTCATCTCAGCAGGTGCCATGCAATAGGGTGCTCGGGATATAGGTGTTGTGCCTGGCTGTAACTTTATGCAAAACTCGACCTCTCTTACTAGAGGCAAACCCGGTATGTCCTGAAAGACATCTTAATAATCTGAGACCACATGCGTCTCGCTCAAATCGGCACTACGATCCCGCAACATCACCTCCTCGATGTACGTTAGAAATAACTCCGCAATCTGGTTGCCCTATGAGGTCGCTACTATCAACTCAGACCCATCGGACGCCTGCAAACTGACTGTTTTAGCAAAATAGTTGATAATAACATGGTAGGATGATAGCCAATCTATACCAAGAATAACCTCAAACTTTGACATCCGTAAAATAATCAAATCAATGATGAACTCGGACTCATCTAGACTAATGACACATCTCCTACAAATACTCTCCAATAGGGATACCTCCCCTAAAAGAGTAGAGATAGATAATGAAACATCTAAAGGATGTGCAACTAGCTGCAGTATATCCATGAATGCACGAGAGATTAAAAAGTGTGAAGCTCCTGAATCGAACAAGATCTGAGTGGGAAAGGAATTCACTAATAAAGTACCTTCCACTATAGTTCTACTAGCACCAGGATCACGTGGTACGACCGCATACACCCTACCGGTGGCTGGAAACTGCTGCACTGTTGGTTGAGGAATATATAAGACTATCTATCCCTCAGAGATCTCGTGGATGGCTCGAATCTGGCCTGTCAGCCCCTCAATCCTTAGAATGGCAGGTGGTGCCTCTATCCTCTGCTGTTGCTGCTGCTGGCCATGATTGCGGCCCTAAAACTACTGACCTTCATCACGGTTCTATTGCTGACCGTGTCCTCATCCCTGCTATTAGCCCTGGCATCTACCCTGCTAGCCTCCTGCTGGTGCAATGCGATAAGCCCTGGCCTTATGGCTGATCTTGTTGCAGTTATAACATGCACCCTAAATATTATGCTGTTGCGGTGCTATCGAACCATGCTGAGTTCCTTTCTTATGCTGACCCTGCTGCTAATGATGAAATCCCTTACCCCACTGCTGGGGTCCTCCAGATCCATTAAAAGATCTCTTTCCCTTGCCCTTGTCATTTTGCTATCCAGACTTGGCATTACTCTCTTTGCTCTTATGAAACATCACAGTCTCAGTCTCCTGTGCTGTGGCTGTATCGGTCACCTCCCGTACTGAATGAAATCACATAGATATGAGATATCAATGTAGACTCGGGTGAAGTCCCATCAAAAACATCTGAGCCTATCGCTCATCATTATGCCACATGCCCGTGAATCTAAGTAGAGCCATGAACTTACTCTCATAGTCTGACACAGACATGTCTCCCTGCTCTAGCTGAGCTAACTCTAACTCCTTACTGGCTTTCACTGTAGCTAACACATACTGCTCATTAAAAAAGTACACAAAAGTCTCTCATGGAATCGTCAACCTCTATACCCCCACTATGCAACAACACGTTTCATCAATCATAATAATATCCTCTAGTAGAATCAAATAAAAGCGTAGGTACAAAACATGTAAGGAAATAAAATACGACGATAGACATGATAAAGAAAAAGATATCCCATAAGTAAAGATTATGTCTCAACTGTAATATATCTAACAACTAAAGTAATGAAACTGTCTCATCATAACTCAAATCTGGACATCGTTCAAAGGCACACTGCCTTTACAATATGGAAATAAACTCTAATGTCCGAATAAAACTTAAAATCTACTATAGAGCCTCTAAAAACTCATGTGACGGTGACTATGCAAGAACTCCATCATCATGTGACTCTCCGTACCTCTGTACTGCCTGAAAGAAGAGAAAACAACAAAAAGAATGACATAAAGAGCATCAGAGCACTACAACAAGATCACCTTCATCCGTCCCCAGGGGAAGGGCTGCTACATGGAGTGGACCTCTATCTATTAAACACAATCTACCTAGATTCTTTTCCCCTGTATCTGGATGAAATTAACATTTAGGAAACTACAACACAAGATGTAGTACGTTAAGCGAAATAATCCAAACAAGCAAACCCTCATGTATATACCATTGTCTCAAGTTGTAGATATCTAAACATTAATACCGAAGTAAGAAAAGACCAACTAATAAAATCAACAATTAGAAATTCACAACACGAGACTGGTACGTCGAGCAAAATAATCCAAACAAGGAAACCATCATGTATATACCATATGTCTCAAATTGTGATTCACTAATCATTGGTCCTAACTGACAAGAAATAACAAAAACAGTAAAGGAATTAAAAATATCAGTATACCGTATTTATAATATCTTCTACTATCACTGGGAAGGTAAAATATATACCAACATATAATCCCGCATACTCCTAATAGCAAAGTATTTTGGTTTTATATTTCAAAAAATGGCTCGTACTCATATCTGACATCCGCCCAAAGTCTTAGGCTATCAATCAACAATCTCAATGTAATCGGACTACCCTGTAGTTATCCTAATAGTATACACGACCTATTAGTCTCATCGCGATCTCAACACGTAGCATTAGTACGAAACGGCCCCTATAGGTATCCAAATAAATGGCTCATAAACCTCATGAATAAATAGCTCGCAAGCCTCATCGTACCCTCGTGCGAACGAACTACCATACTAAGCATCCAAACTCGACTCAATGGCATGTACATATGGAATATTGACGTACTAACTCGTGTAGTATTGAACTAAGCTCATCAACGATATCCATTCTATAAATAATTTGTGTATATTAGTATATTAAGGCACTATCCCGTATAGTGCTGACCTATGCTTATTAACGATATCCAACACATATGTAACAATGTCTAATCCCGACATACACAACTCAACTCTTGTCAAAATCCCCTTCTGGAATAAACAAGTATGTGTATTGATATTGTACTTATGTATTCGTGAAATTACATGTATAGAAGTGCGGCTAAAACCCCGTAAACACACCTCAAACAAATATCAAACAAAGTTTAGGAAACAGCCTTTAGTAGTCGACTACTTGCCAGAGTAATTGACTACACTGAGTTCATCAAAACCTAAAAAATTCCAACCAAGTGTTAGTAGTCGACTACTAACACTATTGGTTGACTACACTGTATTGAGACAGATTCTGTGAAAAGCATCAGGTAAGGAGTAGTCGACTACTATCTTCGTTAGTCGACTACTCTGCGTTAACAGAAAACAAAAGCTCAAGCTTTTGACGTGAAAGTAATTTATTCTCAAACTTAAACTTTCTTAAATTTCATGTAACTTAGGGAAAAAGGTTTTAGTCCATTGAATATAACTTTCATAAATAAAATTACATAATTCAACTCTTGAAACATTCACTAATTAAAATTTAACTTCTTAATTATTCATATTCTCTCATAAGACATAAAAAACATATGATTAGACTTGAGCATGATTATAATGAAAACTTTAATAAGAAAACTGATCTAAACATGTTCATGTCACTGTGATCTAATAATCTAAGGTTTAAGTATGATAAGTCTACAAGAAAAATTCTAATTATACATAAATTAGGGTTTTGCACATGATGTCAAATTTGATTTAAATATTAAAACAAAATTAGTAATTTCCCTAACTGTCATAAACATGTTTCTAATCATAAACAGTTGTTTGGTGGAAAATTTGAAGTAAAAGAAATGAAAGAAAAATTGATTTGTATTCTCTCAAAATCGATTACAATTTGGATTCCGATTATAAAAGAGAGGAGAATGAATTTGATTCTCCCCTTTGTTTAAGACTGGGTTCTTCACGGTGGCGATGGAGTGCCTCCTTTGAATGCTCGCGTCGAAATTGCTCTCCGTTGACGATCTGAATGTCTTGATTCACTGGAACGATATCTCCTCCTCATGATTTGACGTTGTGGAGGACTTGCGTGGCAAGTTTTAGAACTCTGAACGAGTTTGAAACTCTATCAAAGAGTTGATTTAACCAAAAGTTGGTTATAAGCCAAGGATGAAGAAGCTCCTCGTTGCTGATCTCTAAAGCTCCAGTAATTCCTCCCCCCAAGATCTCTTCTTTACTGCCTAAGAGAAGGATGAAGGATCCAGCCCCGAACTGAATTGATTCTCAGTTATTTATAGAGGATTAAGGGGTATAACCGCCCCCTTAATTCGCTCCTAAGTGGGGCTAATGGGATGTAACCACCCCCCTTAAATCACTCCTGAGTGGAGTTGTGATCCCCTGAGAAACGGTTTTGAAACCGTTCAGCTCGTGTTTGAACGTGTCAAACGCAAATCCTGCATTCTGGCATGAATTCTGCACTTAAACGCAACGTCTAGAGGCTCGGACGCAGCGTCTTATTGGAAGCTACGTTTGGCAGCTTTGAAGCTGCGTTTGGCAGCTGTGAAGCTGCGTTTGGCAGCGGACGGAAGCTGCGTTTGGCAGTAGACGGCAGCTGCATTTGGTAGCGGATGGCAGCTACGTTTGGTAGCGGATGGCAGCTGCGTTTGGCAGCTTGGAAGCTGCGTTTGACAGCTTGAAAGCTGCGTTTGTGCTTCGTTAGTGGCCGAGCTTGAGCTGCATTTGAGCTACATTCGTGGCCAAGCTTGAGCTGCGTTCGTGGCTATGAACGCGGTGCATCTTGATGCTGGTATGCGGGGAGGACTTCCACAGCTTGATTTGAAGAGACAGTCGATTTGTAGTCTCTTTCTGTCAGAGCACTGCAAAGATCGTCGTTTTGTAATCTTTGCTTTAGCTCTTTGATATGTGAGAGTCGTCAGATTGTAACTCCCAATGTTGATTGTGAAGACTATTGATTAGAGCTTTCATCAGATGTCGTGAAGGTCGTCAGATTGTAACCTTCAGCGATCTACGTGAAAGTCTTCAAATTGTAGCCTTCTGGAAGTCGTCAAATTGTAATTTTCATCATTGGTGTTTTGATGGGGAATCAGCTATCTATTGTGATTTTTAAACAGCCTACAGAACCCCCTCTAAAGTTTTTGAAAGTTCGCGGTTGACTGGGACGAATTTTCGGAATACTTTGGATCTCAACTCTGATCTTGGAGCTGTTGATTCCTTGTCACAAAGGATTGGTTCTCTACACCCGCTTCGAAGGCATCTTGGTTGAAGGGATTTGCCACGAAGGACCTGTATGAAGGTATACGCCATAATCCTGCTTCTGGAATGTGGGGGTGGATCCTGCATTTTGAACTTGAGATGCGGGTCTCACCCTTGCATGTTGAATTTGGAACACGGGTGTGACCTCGGTGTTCGGATTTTGCATCGCGGGTCTGACCTTAACATTTTGACTTAAGACATGGAAGTGCCTTCCGTGCATTTTTGACTAAGTCTTTGAGACTTGTCTTTGGCTCATCTGTTTTAAGTCTCGGCTCACATCCATTAAGCTGATGGGCCTACAAACGTGCATAGGATTTTTGGCAAACCCTCAGCCATCAACGGATTTGATAAGCCTTTACCGACTACCATTTGAGTCGGGCTAGCATGTGGATTGTCTAAATCCGTTCCACATGTAACGTTGTGCTAAGAGAATGAACCCTCTTAGACTTGATGCTATGATTTTGAATACATAGACTTTGTCATTTTTACGAAAAAAGACTAACTGGCAACACGTGTTAGGCGTTGACTTATCCCTACTTAGGATTTAGGATAAAATTCCCCATGCGTGTAAGGCATGGATTTTGGCGTTATTAATAACGACCCGCTACGATATTGAATACGTAGGTTTTGCTATTATTACGGGAATAGGCTACCCGACAACATGTGTTAGATGCAGACTTATCTCTAATTAGGGATCAAGATAAAATCCCCCATGCATGTGAGGCATGGATTTTGGTGCTACGATGTTGAATACGTAGGCTTTGTCCCTATTTCTTCCTGTGTTATATTTTTACTTAAAACACTGAAAGAAAATTGAAAACGCCAGAGGTGTAGTATTAACTTGGCATGAATTTTCACTTAGAGTGAAATTCGGAAATTTTCTTTGTTATCACTAGGATAATTCCAGAAAATCTTTAATCCACTGGGGATTTTATAATGAAAACTTGCTATTCTTGTTGAAAAAGGATTAACAAGTTCATTGGGGGGGTTTGACTGTTAGAGGTGTGATGTTAACCTAACAGTATTTTATGGGCCTATCGCTCTATTGAAGAGAGTCGATAAGTTGATTTGGTCGGGAATTTATTACGATCGGAGCAACTTTGTGGACTTATCATCCTATTGAAGAGGATTGATAAGTGAATTTTGTCAGAGGTGTGATGTTAACTTAACAAGAGAATGTTGCGATCGGAGCAACTTTGTGGACTTATCATCCTATTGAAGAGGATTGATAAGTGAATTTTGTCAGAGGTGTGATATTAACATGACAAGAGAATGTTGCGATCGGAGCAACTTTGTGAACTTATCATCCTATTGATGAGGATTGATAAGTAGATTGTCAGAGGTATGGTGTTAACGTGATAAGAGAATGTTGCGATCGGAGCAACTTTGTGGACTTATCATCCTATTGAAGAGGATTGATAAGTGAATTTTGTCAGAGGTGTGATATTAACATGACAAGAGAATGTTGCGATCAGAGCAACTTTATGAACTTATCATCCTATTGATGAGGATTAATAAGTAGATTGTCAGAGGTATGGTGTTAACGTGACAAGAATGTGTTGCGATTGGAGCAACTTTGTGGACTTATCATCCTATTGATGAGGATTGATAAGTAGATTGTCAGAGGTATGGTGTTAACGTGACAAGAATGTGTTACGATTGGAGCAACTTTGTGGACTTATCATCCTATTGATGAGGATTGATAAGTAGATTGTCAGAGGTATGGTGTTAACATGACAAGAATGTGTTGCGATTGGAGCAACTTTGTGGACTTATCATCCTATTGATGATGATTGATAAGCAGATTGTCAGAGGTATGGTGTTAACGTGACAAGAATGTGTTGCGATTGGAGCAACTTTGTGGACTTATCATCCTATTGATGAGGATTGATAAGTGAATTTGTCTGAGGTGTGATATTAACGTGACAGGAATGTGTTGCGATTTGAGCAACTTTGTGGACTTATCATCCTATTGACGAGGATTAATAAGTGAATTGTCAGAGGTATGGTGTTAACATGACAAGAGAATATGTTGTGATCGGAGCAACTTTGTGGACTTATCATCCTATTAACGAGGATTGATAAGTAAATTTGTCAGAGGTGTGTATTAACGTGACAGGAAAATATGTTACGATCGGAGAAACTTTGTGGACTTATCATCCTATTAACGAGGATTGATAAGTAAATTTGTCAGAGGTGTGATATTAACGTGACAGGAAAATGTGTTGCTATTGGAGTAACTTTGTGGACTTATCATCCTATTGACGAGGATTGATAAGTGGATTTGTCAGAGGTGTGATGTTAACGTGACAAGAGAATGTGTACTTGTGACTTGCACAAGATTTTGGGAATTAGTGTCTTGCTGGGGAAACTTGCTAGGTGAGTTTATCATCAGGAACGATAAGTTCTAATACTTGTGATTTAAATAAGATTTTGAAGACCTAGTGTCTTGCTGGGGAAGATTGCGATTTGAGCAATTTCGAGGACATATCATCCTATTGACAAGGATTGATAAGTTGATTGTTTAATGTGACAAATTGGGAGTGATACGAGTTGCATTCATACTCTATGGGGGTGATGATCGTCAGAAGTGTAATGTTAACTTGACGATGTGAAAGATTTATTACTCTTAATCTAATGGATTCTAAGTAACCAACCCCCAGTCTTAATTAAGACTTAGCAGGGGAATAAAAAGAGGTAGATAAGGCACATCACCTAGTGGGGCACTATCCATGAAGTCGGAATAGAGGCACATCACCTGGTAGGCCATTATCTGATGAGTTTGACTATCAGAGGTAACTGTTAACGTGATAGTTTTGGTGGACCCGCCATCCTACTTGAAGAGGATTGGTAGGAGAATTTGGAGGAAAAGGATTATCAGAGGTAACTGTTAACGTGATAGTTTTGTGGACCTGCCATCCTATTGAAGAGAATTGGCAGGAAGAATTTGGAGGAAAAGGACTATCAGAGGTAACTGTTAACGTGATAGTTTTGTGGACCTGCCATTCTATTGAAGAGGATTGGCAGGAAGAATTTGGAGGAAAAGGACTATCAGAGGTAACTGTTAACGTGATAGTTTTGTGGACCTGCCACCCTATTGAAGAGGATTGGCAGGAGAATTTGGAGGAAATAGACTATCAGAGGTAACTGTTAACGTGATAGTTTTGTGGATTTCGCGGTTAACAGAGGTGTTCTATTGAACGTAACAACTTAGAAAATTTATTATTCATAATCCAATGAACTACAAATAAACCAACCCCCAGTCTTGAACAAGTGCAGGGGGAAAAAAGGTAGACGTGGCACATTGCCTTATGGGCCACTATCTAACGAGCTTGACTATCAGAGGTAATTATTAACGTGATAGTTATTGGACCCGCCATCCTACTGGAAAGGATTGACTTCAGCAGCCGTGGAATCTTCCGGTTCAGACTGGGAAGAGTGAGCTTGGTTCGATTGTTCAGGAGAAGATTGGGCTTGGTCCGATTGCTCGGGCTGATCCTGCCTACTTTGATCTTCAGCTTTGATCCTGGCAATAATCTTTTGAGCATGCTCACCTTGAGAGATCAGTTGTCTCCAGGAACGGCATTCTGCAACCCTTATTCGAGCTAGGATGCTGGTCCGCAGGTTGTGTCGACAGGTCTCTACTAAGGTAGACTGTGTCATACCTGTCGGGCATCGAAGAGCCATGCTTCGGAACCTCTTGACGAAAGCTTTGACGGACTCCCTCTTCTTCTGCTTAGTGGCGAGAAGGGTATGGATGGAGACTTCTGTATCCTCTTCAAAGAATCTTGACAGGAAAATTCTCTCTAGATCCGCCCACTTTTGGATACATCCTGCGGGCAGTTTCCTGAACCATTCAAAGACAACTCCCTTGAGGGTGCTAATGAACAACCGAGCCAGAATGGCGTCGTTTGATATCACATTCCCAGTCTGTGACTTGAAATGATAGATATGTTGGTTTGGTGATCCCGTGCCGTCAAAAGTTTGTAACGTCGGGACCTCAAACTTTGGAGGATAAGGGGCTGCGTCCCATTCGGCAGGATAGGGCCTGACAACTCCCTCATCTTGGAGCTCGCTTTTGTTGGCAATGGCATTAAGGCGGGCTTCCAATTCTTCTATTTTGGCAGACTGGAGGTTCTGCTCGTTCTCCGTCTCTCTTCCTTCATCAGAGGAAGATTCTAGGTTGTGAGCTTCTTGGTCAGAAGCCGTGTCATCAACCACTTTTCCCTTCCCTTTGCTTGTGTGAGGTCGGGATGAAGACGTTTTTCCTCTCCGGGAGGATTCTTGCCTAGGTGACAAATCTATCTTCTGAGATTTAGCCTTGTCTGCGACGAGTTGAGTCAACAGGTCTAGGAGTTCATTGAGGGTCTTCTGCTGTGATTTGAGCATGGCGTCTTGCTCAGCAACCCTCTTTGAAAGATCTTCAGAATGTTCTGCCATATAGGCGGAGCTCTCATGTTCAACAAAAGAGCTTGATGATTGGGACTCTGCAATGGCTGAGTGTTCATCATCGGAATTGGTTCCTCTGGCTAACCTTTGATAGTTGACAGGGGGAATGGCTCGTGTTTGCGTCCGAGTGCGTTGGTAGATTCCTTCAAACTCGTTAGTAATTTCTCTGACGGTCGGTGAATGACTTGTCTCAGAGTCATCGGAACTAGGACTCGAGACTTTACCTCTACCGATCACATTGATAGTGACCCCAGGATATTCGGTCTCTGGGGTCTTCTTCCTGTGAGAACGTCGTTGTTGGTTAGGCAAAGCGACGTTCGTAAATTGGTCGAACACTAACAGTTAGGCCGCATATGAGCAGCATCGACATCCCGAGAGGACCATAGGAATCAGTTGTTCACATTGGAATGAACGAATGACTTGTTGCATCGGTCTTTCTCTCGATATGAACTCTCTCAAATCTGTTGTAAAGATTCAAGGAGAATTACTCACTGATCGTGAGGTTTGAACTGGAACCCCCAGTCTATGATTGGACAGGACTGGCTCTTGGTGGACATGAATCTGGTTTAGATGCCTTGGATCCATGAACTTTTGACATTTGCCCCTCAATCTAGTCGCGCTACACAGACTATTCGGGGGTCTCGCTGCCCGGTCAGTGAGCCGGGGGTCCAGGGGGCGGCGCGCCCCTGGCCAGGGGGTCCAGGGGGGATGGAATACCCCCCGGCGGGGTTCGGGGCAACGCCCCGAAGCTCCACGGCATATACCAAGTTTGGTGTTGAATTTCGTCACCCGAACGCGTGCCTGAGTTCCAGGTGCTGCTGGTGAAACGCAGTCCTGAGGGCTGCGTTTAACTTGGCTTATGCAGAGCTCGTGTTGAGGCTCAAAAACGCAAAGCTCGCGTTGATTGGAGGATCGACTTTCTCGGAGTTGTGCCCGTCGCTTTGGCACAGATGCAGAACCTTCAACTCGGTGGATGAGTTTGGCTGAAGCTGAGCCTACTCCTTCGGAGGAGGGGCTATTCGAGCACTCTTGGTTAAAGGAGAAGGCCTCCTTCGGCATAGGAGCAACATTTGGAGCTTTAGTCTCCTTGGAGGCTTTGTGGATCTTGTGCATAGTCTTGGGGCTAAGAGATCCGGAGGAGATGGCCTCCTCAAACTTGGCTTGATCAAACTCTACCACGAGAGTTTCGACAATTGTTCCAGTGAGATGAATATCGGATTGCGCCACCACTTCTTCGTCAGAGAAGCTTGTCCCCAGCAGAGTCGCCATCTTTTGTTTGGTGGAAAATTTGAAGTAAAAGAAATGAAAGAAAAATTAATTTGTATTCTCTCAAAATCGATTACAATTTGGATTCCGGTTACAAAAGAGAGGAGAATGAATTTGATTCTCCCCTTTGTTTAAGACTGGGTTCTTCATGGTGGCGATGGAGTGCCTCCTTCGAACGCTTGCGTCGAAATTGCTCTCCGTTGACGATCCGAATGTCTTGCTTCACTGGAACGATATCTCCTCCTCACGATTTGACGTTGTGGAGGACTTGCGTAGCAAGTTTTAGAACTCTGAACGAGTTTGAAACTCTATCAAAGAGTTGATTTAACCGAAAGTCAGTTATAAGCCAAGGATGAAGAAGCTCCTCGTTGCTGATCTCTAAAGCTCTAGTAATCCCCCCCCAAGATCTCTTCTTTACTGCCCAAGAGAAGGATGAAGGATCCAGCCCCGAACTGAATTGATTCTCAGTTATTTATAGATGATTAAGGGGTATAACCGCCTCCTTAATTTGCTCCTAAGTGGGGCTAATGGGATGTAACCACCCCCCTTAAATCACTCCTGAGTGGAGTTGTGATCCCCTGAGAAACAGTTTTGAAACCGTTCAGCTTGTGTTTGAACGAGTCAAACGCAAATCCTGCATTCTGGCATGAATTCTGCACTTAAACGCAACGTCTAGAGGCTCGGACGCAACGTCTTATTGGAAGCTGCGTTTGGCAGCTTTGAAGCTGCGTTTGGCAGCGGACGAAAGTTGTGTTTGGCAGCGGATGGTAGCTGCATTTGGCAGCGGATGGCAGTTGCGTTTGGCAGCGGATGGCAGCTGCGTTTGGCAGCTTGGAAGCTGCGTTTGACAGCTTGGAAGCTGCGTTTGTGCTTCGTTAGTAGCCGAGCTTGAGCTGCGTTTGAGCTGCGTTCGTGGCCGAGCTTGAGCTGCGTTTGAGCTGCGTTCGTGGCTATGAACGCGGTGCATCTTGATGCTGGTACACGGGGAGGACTTCCATAGCTTGATTTGAAGAGACCGTCGATTTGTAATCTCTTTCTGTCAGAGCACTGCAAAGATCGTCGTTTTGTAATCTTTGCTTTACCTCTTTGATATGTGAGAGTCGTCAGATTGTAACTCCCGATATTGATTGTGAAGACTATTGATTAGAGCTTTCATCAGTTGTCGTGAAGGTCGTCAGATTGTAACCTTCAGCGATCTACGTGAAAGTCTTCAAATTGTAGCCTTCTGGAAGTCGTCAAATTGTAATTTCCATCATCGGTGTTTTGATGGGGAATCAGCTATTTATTGTGATTTTTAGACAGCCTACAACAGTTAGAAAGCATTAGATCTAACATGGATCACAAATCAATTACCAAAAATCTACCTTTTTATTACATGAAAGCATGAAAAGGAATAAAAATATCGATTTAATCACTTCAAATCTTGTAATTACTAAGGGTGCAGGAACGGGTGAAGATGATCCTGCCTTAGAAGCTGTTGTAGCCCTCTACCCTGTGTGTGCAAGATCTTCCTTCAATCCCCAAAGCCACAACTCCGCCTTCCTCACACAAATACCTCGAAAATCTCTCAAGAACTCACAAAGAAAGATTTAGGGTTTAAGGAGGGAGTTGGCTGCTAAACTCATGATTATTCTGTCTAAAATTAGGGTTTAAACATTTTTTTATATATGCATAACAACCTGGGTTCGGATATAAATTAAATCCAACCCGAAGCCTGAAAAGAAAAACTAGAATCAACCTCGATAGTCGACTACTTATCGGAGTAGTCGACTACTAAGCTGGTTAGTTGACTACTCTGAGTTGTAGTCGACTACTAACAGCCCAGAAACATGATTCGTTCATGTTTTCGTGCATGATCTCCATCTATACTCACATATATACATTGGATTGATCTCAAATCAATCCCTAACATGTTTAAACATTAGAATATGTTTTTTATCATAATATAACATACTTATTATCATTTATCACATAATATTCAAATTTTCATGGGGTTTTACACTACCCATACCAAGGGATTCTCAATCATGGAGTTGCAGTCACTCTCCGTGCCGGGTGATGGACTGGGAACTGACCCCCACCCAAGATGGAGTCAATTGTGGCCTCTTTACAAGACTGAAGGATGGTTTTGGTATAGATAGGTCAGGGAAATGTGTAACGGTCCTGCACCCTGGTTTGTTACAGAATGACTTGCCCATGGGGGAGATAGCGACAGTGGATCAGACTTTCTGCCATAGCTTTTTCAATACCGGGGGCCAGTTTTCACCGAAGAACTTCCATTCTCCTGGATGGATCCATTCTGCCCCAGGTATGACACTCTGGTGGTCCTGGGTCACATAATTCATTTTGGAGGAGAATACCGATAAGCGGGATACTGAGCTATATACGACCATTAGGGCTACGCAATTCGGCCTTAGGATCAATGCAACGCAGTTTTAGAGCATCCTCGAACTCTACTACCCTGAGACTGACACTTTCTTTACCCCTAATGGAGAGCTAAGCTTCATATTGCATGAGATATAAGAAGTCTTAGGGTTGTTAATGGGGGAATTCCCCTATAAAGAGTATGTCCCCGGGCCTAAGGAGATCGAGCACCTTTCGAACAAGCTTCCCCAGATAGCCGAGACCCTCTAAGAGTTGTTATGCCATTATCACATCTACCTACACAGTGTCAGGGTAGTGGATCATCATGGTAAGAAGAAGAGGAGCCAAGGAATCAACCAAAAGAATTTGGCGGACTATCTGTTCAGAATGTTGATGACAAAACCAGGCCAATTCTTCCTTGGACATTTCCGATGAAACGGTGGTTGCGAAGAGGATCTTAGATTGCAAGTCAATTTTGAACACCCTCAATTCTGATGAAGGAAGGTTCAAGGTAGGGACAACATTCGAGTCCTTCCACCACTAGGCCAAGATTCCCATTCCAATAAGGCACTGCTTGTCGGGTACCTGATGATATGGCTAAAGCATTGCGTGGTCCCTACACACTCTTTTAAAGCAATCCTTGTTGAGGTGGTCTACCCTGTGATCCGCCTGGCTCATGGACGATCTTACGCGTTGCTCCCTGCTATGATAGCATGTATCCAAAGTGGGTTGCGTACTTTGACGATGCAACTCTACAAAGTTGTATATGTTGAGGAAGAACAAGGGGAAGAAGTCGCTAAGACTCCGAACACGAACATCAGCCTCCTGTATACTTATCTGATAGCATGGTATGTGCTGTACTATCCCTGCTTGATGAGTGCACCATCAGTGCGTCGAGAGGGGCAAATGATTCCCTACCTTCAGCGTTTGGAGAAGTGTTCCTTAAAGTACAGTTACATAGCAGAAATGAGGAAGGATCTCTCATTTTTAGCAATTACAAGTTCTTCTGGAGTTTCCCCTATTTCACTAATGGAGGGTATGGCAACACCTTCATGGACATGCCGACGGAGGACAATTTTAGTGCATTATCTTTAGGCATCTTCCATTGGCTCGTCAACATTCGGCCGGGCTACCACATTTATCGAACGGGCTCAATCTGCCACATGGAGTCCTATTTCCTATGCAGTTTCATTTGCTAGTTCAGGTATGACCAACTATATGTGGGAAACCCAAACCCTCGACTAAGGTATGAAGGGAGTCTAATTGACGGCGCCCGAGGATGGTATTGGCACCAAGAGGGATGCACCGGTGCCTCGTTTTGGCTACCATGGAAGAACCCTCAACTCCGATACACTCTGACATATTATAAGTGGTATCAGAGTGCTAGTACATCGCCCGAGGGCTTTAAACCTTCTGAATCATGTCTGAAGGTTATTAAACATCGCTTGGGCGAATCCATTCATACACCGGGGAGAAAGGAGTATCAGCAATTTGAAGAGCCTGAGGAGGCTCCTTCCGAAGGAGCTTCTAGCTATGACGGGTCATACGACTTCCCTGAGCTAGACTTTCCAGCTCAATATGCTCCATCCCAACTCAATATCACCGTAGAAGAAGGGATCGAAGAAGAAGAAGCTGAGGAATTGAACAAAGCAGGTATGTTCATGGAAAGAGTTAGGGGCGTTATCGCTGATCATATGCAAATGCCACAATATGCTATTTCTGATTACGCTCTTGACTTCACAGTTCGGCCAAAGCGACAACGGGAAGCAGAAGCCAGCCTCTCTGAAGAAGAAGCTATGAAGAAGGCACGCCAAGAAAAGGCAATAGTGACTACTGAAGTGGGGGAGGGTTATGTGCTAAGTGCTCCCGAACTATCCTCCGCAATTCAATCTTCTTCAGAGAAGGTTCCCTCGGTTTCCTCAACCGTGCTGACTGACATTTAAGCCTTGAAGGCTCAACCTTCTGCAGAGGTCATTTCTTCTGTAATGGCGGCTTCGCCAGCCTCTGTCATTCTTATAGATATGGCTCAACTGGCATCGAAGGTTATGCCATCAACTGCTATGGCTGCTCAACAAACCTCTGCTAAAGTTGCCACCCCAGTCATTCAGCTGATCGTCTTAGAGGGTAATCATTCTTTCACCCCTCCCCCTTTTTTTTAAAAAAAATTGCGATTGCCTTGCATCCGTTCACTCTTTTATGGTTAATAAAGTAGAAATGGTAGATGCAACTATTAACGTCTCCTCTACAGAAAGAGAACGAGTTGAGCTCTCCGCTAATAGTGAAGACACTACATTCATGGATTATGATGAGGGTGAACATGCTTCACGTCCTTTCCCTGAAGGTGGATTCCTTATCGTGGACTTCGATGCTCCAAGCAGTAGGCTGCCTAAAAATTAATGTAGATGGCTGGTCCTTATCAAATACTGATGATGAAAGTTATAATTTGATGGCTTCCTGAAGACTACAATTTAAAAACTTTTACGTAGATCGATAAAGGTTACAATCTGGCGACCTTCATAAAAACCAATGAAAGCTCCAATTCAGTAGCCTTCATAATCAACATCAGGAGTTACAATCTGATAACTCTCATATGTTGGCCTTCTTGTTTTGATGATATTTAACAAACAATTTACTTCTAATGTTGTTTGTCTAGTATTTTTGTGTTTATTTATTTATTGTAGACAAACAACAAGTTAGAGGATGGATGGAATTACGCTTCAACGATCATATCCAATGGAGGTTGGCGGAATTATGGAGTGAAGCCTGTGCAATTCAAATTGAAGATCTAAGTTCTAGCTTCATCCGTAATGTGTACCAAGTCAAGCTCAATGAAGATCTCATAGCTTGGGTAAATTAGTTTAAGGTTTATATTATGTGTGTTAATTCTATAAGCTCAAACACACACACACACACACACACACACACACACACACACACACACACATATATATATATATATATGATTTTCCAAAATATAGGTGTTTTTATGCAAAATATTATGTTTATGGATTAAAGACTTATTTATACTATTTTCATATATTGTATAAGTCTATAAATCCTTTCTAAAGTGTTTCAAAGTTTTGTTTAAGTCATTTTGACAAAATTAAGTTTTCAACATGTTCATACTTATGTGATTTTGCAAAATGATGAGATTTTATAAATGGGAAATTCAAATTAAAAATTTCTTTTTGTAATTTGTTCATTATTATGGTTACAATCATTTCCCAAAATTTTATATTTTTTAGAATTTATTTGATATTTTTAAAGAGGGTTTAAAGTTAATTTTTACTGTTCATATCAGGTTGTGTGCATGTTATAAGTCTACTCTAAGTCGACTTATTATAAGTCTACTCTAAGTCGACTTGTCATAAGTCTACTCTAAGTCGACTTGTCATAAGTATACTCTAAGTCGACATGTTATAAGTCTACTATAAGTCGACTTATAAATTGTCTTGCTGCATATGTTTTTCCTTCTGTCAAGTCGACTTGTTTAACCTGATAAGTCGACTTATATATAGCCGTTGGCACAGTAACGGCTAGTTTCCAACTTTGTTTATTTTAATGTTTTAAGGGTTTTGGTTGGATTTTTGGGCTGGTTTCTTCAAGCCTATAAATACCCCTTTGCATTAACTATTTCCAACTAACTAAGAGAGTTTTAAACAAGTTTTTTTAAAGAGATTAAAAGTTTGTTTAGTTCGTTTTAAGTTTGGGGTTTGTTTACAAAGGAGGAAGCTTACGTTGTTAAATTGAGGGATTCATCCTCAATCCTCTTCATCCTCTCCTTTGTGTTTATAGAGAAGTTTTTGTAACTCATTTCTCTAGCAAGTTTATTATTGATTTTTATATTCTTATTATTGCTAGTTTGTTAATTGAGTTAGAATTTGTTTATACTCATTTTATCACACACACCCTATTTGAGCTTGTAGCATTTCATGCATCATATATTGGGTGATGGTTTTGTGATTTGTGAGATTGAGCTTACATTATGTTCTCACCCATTATAGAGAATAATTTATTTGCATTGTGCTTAATTGTGAGATCACTTGTAATACACTTGTTCACCGAAAGGAGTGTGTGGTGAGGACGGAGTCGATACCGAGAGGAGTGGCGTCGGTGGCCTAGTGAGAGGTGATAATTCTGAGCACTTGAGGGAGTCGATATGTGAGGACCGACACTTGAGGTTATAGCTTGTGTATGTACTTTGTGAGGATTTGTGAGAGTTATCGGTTGACTTGATAACCGAGTGTGTAGAGTTTTTGGTTAGCTAGAAAACCATATTGTGAGGTGTAAATGTTTTTTAGGTAAGTGTAGAAAACCCGGTATGATAGTGGAGATCTTCTCGAGGTGAGGAGCGGGGACGTAGGTCGTGGGGACTGAACCTCATAAATATATCGTTTGTTTGTGATTACATTGGCGCACTTATTTTTTATGTTCATATCTTATGTCGCCTTTGTATATTGCTCATTGTTTATATAACCCACTATGTAGTTTAGTTTGTTTACCCTTGAGTGTTTTGTATATCCTTGCATATATCTCATAGTATATCTTATTGCTAGGATATAGCCCTTTGTTCATATTACATATTCTTGCTCATAATTAGTTGTATATCTATCTTGTAAGAATATATTTGTTAATAAGTTTTAATTGGCATTTAAATCGGATTAGATTAGCATTAACCCTATTCACCCCTCCCCCCTCTATGGTTCTTTCCTAGTGGTATTAGGGTCCAACATCATATTCTCAAGGAGCCAAGACGAAGGTTAAAAGATGATGATCTTTGCAATGTTCTAGTAAAAGAGACTACAAATTGACGGTCTCTTCAAATCAAAACGTATATATCTTTCAAACCGTAAGGAATTTGGCAAAACGAATAAGAGCAAACTGAACTCTTAGAGTGAGTTTGGTTGGCTCCGTCTCGTCAAAATAGTCAATTTTCATATATAATTTGTCCAATTCTGACTTACGATTTGAAAGTTATGACCTGTTCTTCGTTGCAAGTTATGTTCTGAAGCCCGTCTGCAAGACTGAACTTCGCATGAACATTGGACTTTGCCTGAAGCTCATCTGAAGCTCACCTGAGGTGTCTGAAGCTTGCCTGAGGCTCACCTCTGCATTTCAGAGTCAAGACACAGAGTTCATCTCTGCATCCCAACAACAAAACGCAGAGTTCATCGCTACATTCCAGACTTAAAACACAGAGTTCGTGGCTGCGTTCCAGACTCAAAACACAGAGTTCGTGGCTACGTTCCAAACTCAAAATGTAGAGTTTTTCACTGCATTCCAGACTCAAAACGCAGAGTTCATGGCTACGTTCCAGTCTCAAAACGCAGAGTTCATGGCTACGTTCCAGTCTCAAAACGCAGAGTTCGTGGCTACATTCCATAATCAAAATGCAGAGCCTAACCCTACGTCCCAGGTCCAAAATGCATAATTTGTATGTTTTCAGGCTCAAATGCAGAGCCCAACTCTGCGACCCAGGTCAAGAACGCAGATTTCATGCCTAGAACGCAATTCTTGCGTTTGACTCGTTCAAACACGAGCAAAACGGTTTCAAAATCATTTCTATGATTTGAGGAGATCGCCACCCTATCATTGTAGGCGTATAAAATTGCCTATAGGTCCCTTAGCTTAGCTCAACACGATGATTTAACAAATCAACGGACATTCGAGCGACAAAGCGACGAGGCACGCAAGCAACGGAATACGTTCGCACGTGGAATCAAGCCAACGTTTCGGGGAATCACCGAGTCATCTAAACAGGAGCGAACTCGGTGATATAACGATCGAATCAAGACCAATCCCGGATTCGAACTCAGAAACGGATTAACTGCCATATTTGGAATCAAGTCAATGAGTCGATTCCAGAAACCGAATCAAATCCGAACGACGGAGAACCGGAAACACCGGAAAACGACGAAACCAGCGCACCTGGGGGAACTCGGCCCGAACCGAGCCACCCAGAGGTGGCTAGGCAGTTTTTGTGCCAAAGGCACAGTCTTGAGTGCCTATAAATAGGCCTGGCATTCGTTCATTTGAGGGGACTTTTGGTTGAACTTCTGAAGAGCCGAAACTCTGCCGGATTGTCATCTCAACTCGGAGTTTGAAGGCTTGAAGCTTAGACCCTCGGATTCAGTTTTCGGCGAGCACCCGCGACAAACAAGGCAGGAGTTCGAAGAAGCTGATCCTCAGATCTACATCGTTCTACTCCGGATCTAAGCTTGGTTCTTAGATCCCGAGATTCGAGCGGTCGTTTCCTTGGCGAAACGATCCCTCCCGGCTATTATCTCCTTGGTGGGATAATACCCGTAATACGTTGTAGATCTGCTTGGATCCAGATCTCACGGTGGTCAACGGTAATCAACCCCGGCGTAGGCAAAGAACCCCACAAAGCGAGCAACCGCAAAACAGGAACTCGCGATCTGTTCAAAGGAAAGTTGTAATTTTTTGTTTCTTTCTTTATTTCGATCTCCATTGTAACCGGCTCTTATAAAAAGACCGGATATTTGTAAAACGTATAAAGTTGTTTTCAAAGTTTGTAATGGAATCCTCAATGAAGAAGAACACGATTTTCCACGCGAACAATCTGGCGACCACAGTGGGAGCCAACAGCTTCGCTGCCGAAGCTGGAGCATCGCAGCCGCGGATCTCGATCCCGGTCGTGGAGGAGGTCGAGTATGAATTCGACCAACAGAAGTACGAGGAATACGTCTCCTCGTCCGGATCTACCTCCTCCCCCAAGTCCAAGAAGTTCCAAAAGCTCTCCTCTAGGAGAAAGGTGCGTTGGTGCGATGAAGTTGAAGCCACTAACGACGACCTCACCCCAATCGACGCCGAAGCTGCGTTGAGTGAGGTCCTACCGACCTCAAAGAAGGTCAAATCCGCCATCGAAGGCGTGGTGACTCTCTCCAAGAGAGCCCGCCAGAGGCAGCGTCAACGCCTCGCGAAGCAATTCGCCAAGGCCATGGAGTCCGTTGACGGGGTCCGTTATCACGCAGATCTGAAGAACAAACGAGGCAAGCAGCCTCAACAGCAAATGCAGGGTGGTTCCTCTAAACCATCAACTATGGAGTGGGTCCGTGTCAAACGGAATCGCTCGACTTTGGAGGAGCGCATCCGCAAACGCCGCGCGTTATCGGCGCAAGCACGGGCCAAAGCTGAAGAAGCCCGTCGGAAGCTGCAGAAGGAGGTGGTCAAGAAGCCGCCACCAACACGCAAGGTTTGGAGGCCAAAGTCTGAAGCGGTTCAGGCTAAGGAGCAAAACCCGCAGCCTCCGAAAGTTCGAACTCCGGCAAGTCAACCCAAACAGCCGGTAATTGCCGCAACTGCCCTGGGAGATCCTATAGAACCATCCCAGAAGAAAAGATCAGTTTTGGAGCGCCTCGGTCCACTTCCGAAGGAACGAGGTAAAACTCCAATTCAAGAACGCTTGGGGCCAATAAAGAAACCCCAAACAATGCAACATGCTGGGGGTCGCCGCAACCCTCAACACTTGGAGAAAACCGCGGCACCCAAGCGCACAACCTTGCGCATTCAAGTGCAAGATTCCGCTGAAGATTCATGTCCACGAAGACGCGTTTCGAGGCGTATAACTCTTGAGAGCCCGAAAAAAACAATTATTCCTCAGAAGGAAACGTTGTCATCTGATGACGACAACGTTATACCTGAGAGGCCGTGCCAACACACGATAGCTTGCTCTGACCTTCAAACAGATGAGCTGTACTATCGTGTCACGGGTACGAGCAAATCCAGAAAGAGAAGCCCTCGAAGGTTCGGGACTCAGTGTCCTTGTTCAAATCTCATTCGGGCGGTACTGTCTGAATGCAATTGTGTTAAGGCAGTCCCCGAAAGAGTATCGGTGTTCGAAAGACTTAGCACCGGAGCGTCAAGGCATAGGCGTTTCCAACGAAGGAAAACAAGGGTCGAGGACGGTG
Organism: Asparagus kiusianus; assembly: GCA_022839385.1. Taxonomy (NCBI): domain Eukaryota; kingdom Viridiplantae; phylum Streptophyta; class Magnoliopsida; order Asparagales; family Asparagaceae; genus Asparagus; species Asparagus kiusianus. Next base: position 225,809 of record BQKN01001074.1, on the reverse strand, counting down.
AACATTCAAGGGTCACCGCCAACATGACCAGCACAGGAACAGCGGCTCAGGATAACCCCGAGACGATTCCAGAAACATCCCGACCCAGGACCCGTTTACAATCTGGGGCTATCATTCGCGCGACGTATGGTAGAATCCGAACGAGAGTACCTTCGGGAGACGAAGAATCAGATGCTGGCTCAGCAGTGGCGTCTGATAACACAGTGTCCAGCGAAGGACAACCCCGCGAAGCGTTTATGATAAACGCGGAGCAAGTGGCCAAGATGCTTGAAGATGCCATGGCTAAACAACAGGAGACCTTTCGGTTTGAAATGCAAATGGCTATGCAGAACATGAGAGAAATACATGACCAACAGCTTCAAGCATTAAGGAACCAACAAGGGGAACCAAGTCAGCCCAACCAGAACAACCTGGAAGATGAGGGTACAAATGAAGCTCGCAACGTCAATAACCCTCCCATTAATCCAGGGGGTGGTAACGATAATGCTAGCGAAGACGCAGGTGAAAGCCTGAAAATTAAGAACCTCGAAAGCAAAATCAATACGTTGATTTCTGCTCAAGAGACTAAAAAGACGGGCATTCCCTGTCCTTACCCAAGAGAGTGGGAATCGATCCCATATCCGGCAAAGTTTAGTCTAATCAACTTCACGCCGTTTAATGGGATGGGTTCACCAACTCAGCATTTGATTTATTTCAAATCGCACTTGGGAGTCATCTCAGGTAATGAGCCTCTGATGGTGCGGTCATTCGTTGGCACTCTTCGCGGAGCTGCCTTCGATTGGTATCGTCGCCTCAAGCCAGGAAGTATAAACAGCTGGGACGACATGGAGACCAAGTTCCTTGCGAATTTCTTCGACGACGACACTGAAATCTCTATCGGGACATTGCTCGATGAGAAGCAGAAGGACGGAGAATTGGTCGAAGTCTTCGTCAAAAGGTTCCGGAATAAGGCGATGAATTGCCGGGACCCGATCAGCGAGGAGTTCATCCTCCAAACCTGCCACAACAACCTCTCGCTGGATGTTTTGAAAGCAATGGGCACAGCTCCATCCAAGACATGGAAGGACTTGAAGGTCCGAGGCGAGCAAGCTGAGCGATTCCTCAGGAGGAAGAAGGCGGAGAGAGGCCAACCGGCTACAAATCCTCCGAAGCAGAACTTCAATCAGAAGGGAAAAGGTAAAGCTCAGGTTAATGCTGTTGATGCTAACCAAACCTTTCAATTGCAACCTCAGCAACAGCAGCAGCAGCAGCAACGAGCTCCACAGCAATCACAGCCACATTGGCAGCAGCGGTCTCAAAAGCAAAAGTCGTCGGAGCCGAGGTTTCCCAAAGTCTACTCCTTCAAAGATGACGAAGTTCCCGGCATCTTCAAATATCTGTTGGAGAACAACAAGATCCAGCTGCCGGCGATTGTGGATCATGAAGGGGCCACTAAAGTGACGGATCCGAGGTACTGCGCGTATCACAGAGCGGTCCACCACCCTACGAAGTCCTGCTATCACCTCAAGGACAAGATCCAGGCGTTGATCGATGTAGGAGTTATAACTCCGAAACCAGCCAAGAATGTAGGAGCAAATGCGGTGTCGATCAGTTTTGGGTCAGTACCCACAGCTTGGTTTGAGCCGAAGCGTGTCACCAAAGTTGGGATGAAGACGGTGAATGACGACCCGCACGGACAGCGCCAAAAGGGACTAGTGCCACACACGGCCCCGAACGGCGAAATCCTTTGGGTTCACCCCGACCTGATTGAAGATGAACAATGGGCCAGATCGTCATCCACGAAGAAATCTAAAGGGAAAGGAAAGTCTTGCTACGGAGTTTCCGCCATCCCAGGGAAAGACGACGAAGGAATCCCAACTTTCCCACTTTCTGAAGATGAACAAGAAGTCTTCACCACCAGAAGCGGGAACCAATACCACTTCAACTATCCGTCACATAATGAACAAGCAGCTAAGCTAGGGGTGACAAAACAGGGGCCAGCCAAGACTCTCACAGAGATAGGGGTGATCCCAATACCCAAACCGGCTGAAGAGGTTCGACGACAGCCGGCAGATAAACAGAAAGACAAAGGATCCCAAGAAGTTCAGAACCCGAAGCAGTCTCGCTTCAGTCGTCCGATTGGAGGAGATAAACCGGGAAGTTCGAAAAATCCACGTGTCTTCGACATCATGGCTCAGCTAGCCAACATTCCAGCAAGGATAACACTTTACGAATTGCTGCGGCTATCTAAGGAAACTAGAGAAGCCTTGCAAGAAGCCCTGGCCGATTCAGAGGTGTTCCTTACTCGAGTCAAACCAGCACCCGAGGAACTGGAATTGTCAGCCCAACAATGTAATGTGGCAGCCAAGAACATTCCCTGCATCACCTTCACCAAAGAGGACATGCAGACGAAGAATTTGAACCATGATCGGCCCCTGTACTTCGTCGGGTACATTGGCTCCAGCGAAGTCAACCGAATCCAAGTAGATCCGGGTTCCGCTGTGAGTATTATGCCACTTCGACTGATGCACAGCCTTGGCATTCCAATCAGCAAGTTGGCGTCTACAGGCACAGTCATATACGGATTTAACACCAGCGGGTCGAGACCTTTGGGTAAAATCCGAATAAAGTGCCAAATGGGCGATTTAAAGACGGAGGTCACGTGCTACGTGATTGATGCTGAGACATCCTATAACTTACTATTGGGTCGGCCTTGGATCCATAGTAATGTTATAGTTCCCTCCACTCTACATCAGTGTTTGAAATATGTCGACACTGATGGAAGAGTTAGGACGGTGGTCGCGGATAAGCAACCATTCAAAGGGTACGAGAACTACTTCACAGATTCTCTCCTTTATGGTAATGAATCCGACACGGAACCATCGATCCAAGGCACGGACAGCGGAGAAGAAGCTGATTCCGAAGCCGGATTCGATTACAATGGTGGTTTTGTTTTTAATGACATTGTACCCTTTGTAATCAATCTCGACGACGAACAGTCGTCAGATGGCGGTTGTAACTGGCAACTTGCCGAACCTGAAATAAATAATGGTTTAGAGTACTCCTTGTCTTTTGATGATGTGATAAAGTGATTGTACGATAATCCCGAATTATGTATGCCGCTCCGATCGTCGTATGTAACGAAGAAGCGTCTCCAACACTCTTTCGGAACAACTCAGATTATTCCCGCTAAAATAGGGGGACAAAAAGAAGTGATCTTCGGTAAAGGAGAAAGTCTTCCGGTGCCAGATCATTTCCTAAGAGAGGATGAAGATGGTGACAAATCTGGTTTACATTTATCTAAGTACAGTCCAGAAGCGCGCAAGCTCATGGAAAGACAAGGATATGATTTCACACTCGGAGAAGGTCTATACTTCGATCGAGGTTCCCGTGTCCCAGTCAAAGCGGCATATGTACCAAAGGGTAAACCGGAGGGCTATTATCGTCACAAGAGGGGCTTAGGCTACGTCTCGTCAGATGACGAATGTGGCTGGCAAATCATAGATCAAATTGCTAACAAAGCCAAGGATCGGTACTTGCTAGATTCGTCAGCTAAAGATTCCGACACAAGTTTGGGAGAAATGTTCAAGGCCTTAATGTCGAACATGACTACGGCTGATCCATCTACAATGGAGGATGACGATCAAATGCAAACATGGGAGGACCCATGGGTTCATCACCTGAACATGCAATATGGTGATAGGTTCGAACAGAGAGAGCCACCTACCGAAGACGAGGTAGTCCAAATCAATATGGGTGATGAAGCCAATCCAAAGCCCATATTCATCAGTGGTAGTCTCCCATCAGATGAAAAGGAGGAATTAATTGCCTTGATCAGAGAGTATATCGACGTCTTCGCCTGGAACTACGAAGACATGCCTGGGCTCGACCCCAATGTGGCTATGCACCGCCTCGACATCAAGCCGGATGCCAAACCTGTTAAGCAACAGCAAAGACGGTTTCGTCCGCAGATCATGGAAGCCATCGAGGCTGAAGTTAAAAAGTTGATCGACTCAGGATTTATCCGGGAAGAACAACATCCAGACTGGTTAGCCAACATCGTTCCAGTCATGAAGAAGAATGGCAAGATCAGGATTTGCATCGACTTCAGGAATCTGAACGAAGCATGTCCAAAAGATGATTTTCCCCTCCCGATCACAGATGTCATTATTGACAATACATGTGGATTCGAAAGAATGTCCTTCATGGACGGCTTTTCGGGGTATAATCAAATCAAGATGCACCCGGATGACGAAAAGCACACGGCATTCAGAACGCCCCTCGGTATCTTCTGCTACACGGTGATGCCGTTTGGTCTGAAGAATGCAGGTGCCACATACCAACGAGCAATGACTAAGATCTTCCAGAAACACCTCAGGAAAACAGTTGAATGCTACGTTGATGATTTGGTGGTGAAAAGCCGCAGCAAAGAAGATCACATCAAGGACTTGAGGATAATGTTTGATCTCATGCGGAGTCATCAATTGAAGATGAATCCCACAAAATCCTTCCTCGGAATGTCCAGCGGAAAATTCCTTAGATTCGTCGTTACCACCAAGGGTATACATATCGACCCAGACAAGGTAAAGGCGATAAATGAATTGCAACCCCCGAAGAACCTAAGGGAACTCAGAGGATTGCAAGGGCGTTTGGCGTATATCCGGAGATTCATTTCAAATCTATCCGGGAAGTGCCAACCATTTTCGAAGCTAAACAAGAAAGGCGTATCGTTTATTTGGGACGATGCTTGCCAGAAGGCATTCGAAGATATCAAGGCATATCTAATGAATCCACCTGTTCTTGTTGCACCAAAATCAGGTAAACCGTTCTTGATTTATATTAAGGAGATGAACCATTCGATAAGTGCTTTATTAGCACAAGACGATGATAATGGTCACGAACAGGCAGTCTATTATCTAAGTCGGACCTTGATAGGTGCCGAATCTCGATACCCGATGATCGAGAAAGAATGTCTTGCATTGGTGTTTGCGGTACAGAAGATGCGACATTACTTAGTTGGCCAGACGATTTACGTCATCGCTAATGTTAATCCGGTACGGGTATTCATGACTCAACCAGGTTCGATGAATTGGCGGTTAGCAAAGTGGGCCCTTCTCTTGTCCCAGTATGATCTACACTTCAAACAGCAGAAGTCGGTCAAAGGACAAGCGATTTGTGATCTTTTGGCGGCAAGCCCGACAACAAATACAGTCGAAGTATACGATGACTTGCCAGATGAAACCCACGAGGTTAATACCACGTCACACCAACAAGTATGGCAGTTATATTTTGATGGTGCCTCGAGAGCAGTCAATAAAGCAGTAACCCCGGGATGCCCTAAGGTCACTTCTGGAGTTGGAGTTGTCTTAGTTTCCCCAGGGAAGCACGTGATGCCTCGAGCTTATTCGCTGACGAGTCCATGCTCTAATAACGTAGCCCAGTATAACGCACTCCTCATAGGACTCAGTTTCGCCAAAGAGCTGGGGGTCGAATATCTCGAAGCCTTTGGGGATTCTCAACTAATTGTCAACCAAGTTCGTGGGGAATATGAAGTCAGAAACCCAGATCTGATTCCATACCACCA
>BQKN01001074.1:148428-219846 GCA_022839385.1 Asparagus kiusianus | reverse complement strand
TGGGAGGACCCATGGGTTCATCACCTGAACATGCAATATGGTGATAGGTTCGAACAGAGAGAGCCACCCACCGAAGACGAGGTAGTCCAAATCAATATGGGTGATGAAGCCAATCCAAAGCCCATATTCATCAGTGGTAGTCTCCCATCAGATGAAAAGGAGGAATTAATTGCCTTGATCAGAGAGTATATCGACGTCTTCGCCTGGAACTACGAAGACATGCCTGGGCTCGACCCCAATGTGGCTATGCACCGCCTCGACATCAAGCCGGATGCCAAACCTGTTAAGCAACAGCAAAGACGGTTTCGTCCGCAGATCATGGAAGCCATCGAGGCTGAAGTTAAAAAGTTGATCGACTCAGGATTTATTCGGGAAGAACAACATCCAGACTGGTTAGCCAACATCGTTCCAGTCATGAAGAAAAATGGCAAGATCAGGATTTGCATCGACTTCAGGAATCTGAACGAAGCATGTCCAAAAGATGATTTTCCTCTCCCAATCACGGACGTCATTATCGACAATACGTGCGGATTCGAAAGAATGTCCTTCATGGACGGCTTTTCGGGGTATAATCAAATCAAGATGCACCCGGATGACGAAAAGCACACGGCATTCAGAACGCCCCTCGGTATCTTCTGCTACACGGTGATGCCGTTTGGTCTGAAGAATGCAGGTGCCACATACCAACGAGCAATGACTAAGATCTTCCAGAAACACCTCAGGAAAACAGTTGAATGCTACGTTGATGATTTGGTGGTGAAAAGCCGCAGCAAAGAAGATCACATCAAGGACTTGAGGATAATGTTTGATCTCATGCGGAGTCATCAATTGAAGATGAATCCCACAAAATCCTTCCTCGGAATGTCCAGCGGAAAATTCCTTAGATTCGTCGTTACCACCAAGGGTATACATATCGACCCAGACAAGGTAAAGGCGATAAATGAATTGCAACCCCCGAAGAACCTAAGGGAACTCAGAGGATTGCAAGGGCGTTTGGCGTATATCCGGAGATTCATTTCAAATCTATCCGGGAAGTGCCAACCATTTTCGAAGCTAAACAAGAAAGGCGTATCGTTTATTTGGGACGATGCTTGCCAGAAGGCATTCGAAGATATCAAGGCATATCTAATGAATCCACCTGTTCTTGTTGCACCAAAATCAGGTAAACCGTTCTTGATTTATATTAAGGAGATGAACCATTCGATAAGTGCTTTATTAGCACAAGACGATGATAATGGTCACGAACAGGCAGTCTATTATCTAAGTCGGACCTTGATAGGTGCCGAATCTCGATACCCGATGATCGAGAAAGAATGTCTTGCATTGGTGTTTGCGGTACAGAAGATGCGACATTACTTAGTTGGCCAGACGATTTACGTCATCGCTAATGTTAATCCGGTACGGGTATTCATGACTCAACCAGGTTCGATGAATTGGCGGTTAGCAAAGTGGGCCCTTCTCTTGTCCCAGTATGATCTACACTTCAAACAGCAGAAGTCGGTCAAAGGACAAGCGATTTGTGATCTTTTGGCGGCAAGCCCGACAACAAATACAGTCGAAGTATACGATGACTTGCCAGATGAAACCCACGAGGTTAATACCACGTCACACCAACAAGTATGGCAGTTATATTTTGATGGTGCCTCGAGAGCAGTCAATAAAGCAGTAACCCCGGGAGGCCCTAAGGTCACTTCTGGAGTTGGAGTTGTCTTAGTTTCCCCAGGGAAGCACGTGATGCCTCGAGCTTATTCGCTGACGAGTCCATGCTCTAATAACGTAGCCCAGTATAACGCACTCCTCATAGGACTCAGTTTCGCCAAAGAGCTGGGGGTCGAATATCTCGAAGCCTTTGGGGATTCTCAACTAATTGTCAACCAAGTTCGTGGGGAATATGAAGTCAGAAACCCAGATCTGATTCCATACCACCAGGAGGCCATCAGAGTGGCAGATTCTTTTGAAGAATTTTACATTGAATACATCCCGCGTCTTCAGAACGCTTATGCAGATGCACTGGCAGCACTAGCAGTATCACTCGCGCAACCGCCCGAAACTGAACTGCTAGTCACAGTAAGATCACACCAACTCTGCGTACCTATATACGATATGGATATTGAAGAGGAGGAAGATAGAAACGTAAACGCTAAAGAGGTGAACTCAACCCAAATCGGGTCCGGGTCCCGAGATTGGCGCTTTCCCATTATTGACTACGTCCAATACGGCATTTTACCAGAGGATGTAAAAGAAAAAGAATCTATCCGCCGAAGAGCACCACGGTTCTTTTACAATACCGAGACCCGTACGCTGTATCGCCGGGGGTACGATGACCTGCTTCTCCGATGCCTTTCGAATGAAGAAGCAAAAGAAGTTCTTAAGGAAGCACATGAAGGAGAATGCGGTGCGCATCAGCCCGGTCCCAAGCTGTATGATCGAATCAGAAGAATGGGATATTTCTGGCCAACAATGGTTCGTGACGCGATTGAGTACGCTCGAGAATGTCACGCTTGTCAAGTACATGCAAACTATATGCACCAACCACCGGAGCGGTTACACACGTCAACCACGTCCTGGCCATTCGAGACATGGGGTATGGACATTGTCGGTCCTATCTTTCCTCCTTCAGTAAAAGGTGATCGATTCATCCTCGCTATCACCGACTACTTTTCAAAGTGGGCTGAAGCCATTCCGCTTAAAGAAGTAAAGACGAACAACGTCATCAACTTCATCAAGCATCACGTCATATACCGACATGGCGTGCCGAGGCGGATCATTCATGACAACGGTCCGCAATTCATAAGCAACGCCTTCATCCGGTTCTGTGACAAGTTCAAGATCCAAGATGTTTCGTCAACACCTTATTACCCTGCCGCTAACGGATTAGCTGAGGCTTTCAACAAGACGATCATCAAGATCTTATCAAAACTTGTGAAAACCAACAAACGGGATTGGGACGATAAACTCGGCGAAGCGCTCTGGGCTTATCGTACTACCATACGCACACCTACGGGAGCTACTCCATATTCGTTGGTCTACGGATGCGAAGCTGTGCTACCGTTGGAGATTCAAATCCCCTCCCTTCGGATCGCTCTCGCAACGGAGATGACGACCGAAGAACATCATCAAAAACGTCTTGAGGAACTCGAAAGGCTGGACGAAAAGCGCTTGGAAGCTTAACAACACATCGAGTTCTACCAGGCTAGGATATCCAGGGCTTTTGACAAAAGGGTTCGCCAAAGAAGCTTCAAGGAAGGAGATCTGGTCCTCGCTGCTCGCCGACCAATAATCCTCACCTCCAAGAAGAAAGGTAAATTCGAACCTAAGTGGGAAGGACCGTTTGTAATAGACACGGTCTATTCGAACGGTGCTTACCGCTTAATTTCTTTAGAGGGTAACAGGCAATTAATGCCAATAAATGGGAAGTTTTTGAAAAAGTACTATCCCTAGTACGTTCAGGACAACTCATTTATCGGGAAGTTCCTTGAAGAATATTACACTTAATATTCTAGAGGATAACCCAATTTTATTTTTACCACCAAAATCCCTCGCTGATCAATTTCAATTGACAGTGAGTCCACCGAAAAGGTTCACTCTCAGTTCGGAGTCCCCTTTCGATGAACGAAAGAACTCCATTTCTTTTCTCTTGGGTTCAACCTTTTTATGGTTGTAACTCAAGTTGAAATTTCTCTTCGATAAACGAAGAACTCATCTTTCGATCTGATAACCAATCCTATAAAGGAAAGTTTGTCAGTATCTTCCAGATTCTCGGAGTGGAGATCCCACTTCTAGTTTCCTTCTTGCACTGGAAATAGAATATAAAATTCTTCCTTTCCAGAATCAAGGAATAGAATATAAAATTCTTCCTTCCTTGTTCGGGGAATAGAATATAAAATTCTTCCTTCCCCACACCAACTCTTTTTCCAAGGTTTACCAATTTAGGATTCATCCTAGGTATTTTATCCCGAAACCTAAGCAGGGATAAGTCTGCGCCTAACACGCGCTGCCGGTTTAGTCTTTTTCCGATTGAAAAAAGACACCAGAGTTCGATTCTGGGGTATTTTGTCCTGAAACCTAAGTAAGGATAAGTCCGCACCTAACACGCGCGGCCGGTTAGTTCTTCACCGTTAAAAAGAACACCCGTCCGCATATTCAACATTGTGGCAGGTTGTTATTAATAACACCGAAATCCATGCCTCATACGCATGGGGAATTTTATCCTGAATCCTAAGAAAGGATACGTCGACGCCTAACACGCGTCGCCGGTTTGGTCTTTATCCGTAGAAAAAGATACCAGAGTCTGACTCTGGGGTCTTTTATCCCGAAGCCTAAGTAGGGATAAGCCAACGTCTAATACACGTTGCTGGGTAGCCTATTCCCATAATAATGGCAAAGCCTACATATTCAAAGTTGTAGCACAAAGTCTAAGGGAGTTCATTCCTTTAGCGCAACGTCACATGCGGAACGGATTAAAACAATCCGCATGTAAGCCCGACTCAAACGGTAGTCGGTAAGAGCACACCAAATCCGTTGAAGGCTGAGGATTTGCTAAAAATCCTAAGTCAACGTCTCATACACGTTGCTGTTTAGTCTTTTCACATGAGAAAGACGAAGTCTACGTATTCAATATCGTAGCACTAAAAGAGTTAACTCTTTTAGCTTAACGTCACGTGCGGAACGGATTTAGACAATCCGCACGCTAGCCCGACTCAAACGGTAGTCGGTAAAGGCTAATCAAATCCGTTAGAGGCTGGGGGTTGGCCAAAAATCCTAAAGCCAACATCTCACACGTGTCGCCGGGTAGCCTATTCCCGTAACAATGGCGAAGTCTATGTATTCGATATCATAGCACAAAGTCTCAGAGAATTCAATCTCTGAGCATAACGTTACATGCGAGCGGATTTAAACAAATCGCGTGCTAGCCCGACTCAAACGGTAGTCGGTAAAGGCTAACCAAACCCGTTGATGGCTGAGGGTTTGCCAAAAATCCTATGAGTATTGTGGTCAAAATTTCAAATGGAATGACGAATCATAATAAAGATAAAAAGGGAATTCACTAAAAGAGTCAAAAGTCAAATCACTCAGTAAACAAAATCAAACATCAAGCCCGTGGCTAAAAATCTGCTGACTGAACTTAGACAGCTTATCATCATAAGCTTGGCTAAGCTCAGCCCTAAGGGACTCCTCAGTGGCGGCCGAAGTCTTCGCAGCAGTCTCTTCTGTCTCGGATAGCTTCTGCTTCAAGGACTTCAACTCATCAGACAAAGCCGTACAGGTCTGCTGGTCCTGTGTCTTCGTCATCTGAAGAACATCAAAAGTCTCCTCCTTTTCGCGGAGTGCTCTTCTGAGCTGGTCTATCTCGGCCGCACAGGAAGTGAGAGAAGAATCAAGCTCGGCAAGTGAAGATAACCTGGTAGCCAGGCCAGTCTCAACTCGAGCTACTCGGTCTCGCTGCACCTGAACCTCGAGATCATCAAGAAGCTGAGTCTCGCGCAGTGACTGTAAACGAGTATCCAGCTCAGCAGCGATGAAGGAAGAAGCACCGGTATCTCGAAGCTCACGAAACATCTGAAGCTCACGCTCTAAGCAGTCGAGATCATCAACTATGGCCTTCGCCAAATCTAGGTATCCTGCCTCCCTTATCAAATTGATTCTGGAATTAAGGAAAGGTTTGAACTGGTGAAGGGAAAGTCCGCTGTGGAAGAGCTTGCCAATCATAGCCTTCACAAAGGAGAAGAAGGAGCGAACTTCTAGACAGATAACGATCTTGTCGGGATCGTCGTCGGATAACAACTCCTTCACTAACACATGAAGACGAGAAGAACGCCCTATACAAAAAAGAGGGAGAAGTCCGTTGAAAGTTTTAATGAGAAAAAGGAATAACACTCTTCAATGAGTTAACTTATACCTTCTTCCTCTTGAGCCGCTGGGGGTAGTGGAGGTGTGACGGCTGTAGGTGCATCAACTGGTATAGTTGGTCTCACAGCCGGCTCAACAGGGTCTTTCTCAACAAAAGCTCCTGCCAGATTCAAAACGGAATTCGCAGAGGCATTACATTATAGTTGCATTAGTCAAGATTGGCTAGTCCTATAATTAACTCAGAAAGAAGCATATACCTTCAAAGGAACCATCCTCAGGGTTTTCAGCGAAGGCGGGCTCAGAAAACATATCCCCAGGTAACTGGTCATCGATCTGAGGAGAGCTGTATATGTAGCGCATCATAGGAGTGTCCGCAAACAAGCTTCCCTCGTCGAAGTCATCGATGGAGAAATCTGACATAAAAGAATATCAGTGCCAAAGAAAAGTGAAGAGACTACAACTAATGGAAATGAGTTACCTCTCACGAGAGCATCGGCCTCTTCATTCCCAGGATTCGCCTCCTGCAAATTATCTGAAGAAGCAAGAAGTAGAGGACAGTTAGGAGATACACAAATTCATTCGTGTATCATCTAAAGAAATATGTTGTCAGTGTTAGATGTACCTTGATTCACGGAATCAGGTCCTACATTGACTTCCTCTCTAATGTCAGCAACCCCTGTAGGCCTCTCTACAGGGGGTGGTGGGTCAGATTCATCGGGAGATACGGGAATAGGATCGGGACTCATCTCATTCTCCCCACGCACTCCTATATAGAGGTGGAAAAGTATAAGTCAATGTGCTGAATAACCAAGAGAATGGTTCACAGGATGGATAGTACCTCCGTCACCGGCAGGATCAGCGCCAGCCAAGTCCATATCAGAAGCTCGGGAAGCTGCACGCAGCTTACGGGCTAATCTCTTCCGCCTAGCGGTAGGGATCGAAGGTCTCGCCTGAGGAGGAGGATGAAACTCTCCATCATGATCAACTGTGGTCCCTGAAACGTCAAACCATAGTCAGTTTCAATATTTTTGGAAAATAAAGGGAAAAGCTGAATCGCAAACCTCGCTCAGAAGAGTCATCATAATCTTCGGGATCCCCGCCTGAAGCCTCGTCTGTGGAATGGAATGTCCTCTGGCCCTCTTCATCAATTCGGCGAGTCTTGTTCCGCGCCCTCTGTGCACGAGCGTTCTCCCGAATCCTAAGGGAATCAATCTGAGAAGCCTTCTCAGCCTCTATCTCTGCAATCGGCTTCACGGGGACAGTCTTGTTAGCTGCTAGTAACCACTTGCAGCTCAAGAAAGTGAGGTTCAACTGCCGATCAATACTCGGGAGGCTGAACTTAGCACCAGTACAGCCAGTCACGGTCCACAACCATGCACGAAGACCGTCTACCAAACCACTATGGGTCCGAACCTGCTGACGAGGATTCCCGATATAGAGCTGATCATAGCCAAACTGGCGAGCGAATCGGCAGGGTAGATATGGCTCTATGAAGCACTGATCCCTCACCCGAAAAGTCAGATAGCCAGGCCTGATGTTCACCAACCAGTTGAAGCAGCCAATGTCTAAGTGAGTCCGATACTCTCTCGGCCTCTCATCATCTATCAAGCACTCGCCGTATCGGCCGGAGAACTGCGGAAAACAAGTGGAGAATGCCCAACACTTGTGGACCTGCAGCTGCTGTCTGACATCAGAAAATCCGCGGCCCTCCCACCTGCCATTCTCAAGCAACTGTAGCAGTGGAACAGTGTGGTCTATGGCGTTCGGCACCGACATCATATCCGAGCGGTGGAGGACGAACCAAGCCATCAGATAAGCGTACGGAAGCTCCACCTTAAGAGTGGGAATCTGACCTGGCAAATCGGTCTCCTTCCGTGTGAAGGCACTGGAAAGCTGTCGAAGTCCTCGGTGAATGTCAGCTACCATCACCGGAAGAAGTGAAAGCTCTTTCTTATAAGCAAGCTGAACGGCCGGGTAGAGCACCTCTAAGGGCAATGCATCACCAGACTGGTATGGAGCCACACACTTCTTCAACCAAATAGCGAGATAACCGGCAAGAAGAGTCATCGGCCGAATCGGAGTGGTCGCATGCCATAAGAAAGATCTGAATCTGGTCTTCGCAGGGAAGCTACCCTCAGGACTGCTAGTGGTGTAGGAGTGAGCATCAACCTTCTTCAACAAACTGTTCACCTCTGAGGGAGTAAGTGGGGCCAACTCACAAATAACCTCGCCAGAACTGTTCTCCAGGTTCTTGAATAAATAGTTCGCAAACTGCTTCAGACTCACGGAGGCCTTGGTCCTTTTCGCTAAAGGCTCAGACTGTGCCAAAGCAACGTGATAATGACAAGTGAGATCCCATAGAGTCTCATAGCGATCAGGCATGCGATCCTTCAACTGGTCCAATTCACGATTAGAGGGAAAGTACTCCTGGTATAACATCTGTCCCATGGGCAAGCCAGAAATCCGGTGCATCTCATGAAGAGCCAAACCCAACTCCCCCTGCCGGGTCAGAAAAGTGTTCGAGTCTGGATTATATAGCTCGAACAAAGCACAAAAATGTCTCAAACTGATAGGCAAGCCATACATGGTGGCACGAACGGCTGCATACAAACCGCAAGCGTACAACTCCTCGCCCCATCGGCTCAAAACGTATGTCGTCATGCGACTCCACCAAGACTTGTCCGAAGAGTGGACCCAACCATAAATCCTGTGATGAGTCGCAGGCATCTCCCGTCCTAGGGCAGCGAGACGATTTCTCAAGGTCAAAGCAGTAGCGAGAAGCTCGTTACGTGGTGGTGCATCTAGTCCCAATACTCCAGGATGTAATCTGGTGATGTGACTCCTGCTCGAGCCAGGAGCTGCCTGATGGGTGATATAGCCACAATGGACGCTCTCATGATCCTCCGTCAAGCGCCACGACATCTCCCGTGTCACAGCCTGACGCCTGAGCTCAGTCAATGAACGATGCCGAGGAATCTCCGGCAAGTATATGAAGCCATTGCCGGTCTTGTGGAGCCACTGCTCAGCGTCAATGAATACGGCTTCTGTGTCATCGACGGAATCACCAAACAGGAAGTCGCTCTTCCGAAGAGGCTGAGTAGAGCTGGCATCCTTCACAAAAGGCGCATCTGTGATCAGCTGACGAATGGTTCGATGATTACCTTCCCTCACCACCTGGGCAACCTCAGTCGACGTGCCCGGAGCAAACTGAGGAGTAGCTAAGATAGGAGAAGGATCGTCGGAGATCGAGTAATACTCGCCACGACGCCCGCAGACTGCGTGGGACGAGAATGATCCAGAAGGGTATCCCACTGCAAAGTGAACAGTTAAACACTGGTTAGTCCCGATTATAAAAGGAAATTGAACTCATCTTACAAATAGTTAAGATAGAGTCATTGCCTTATAAAGGGTGAGACGATTTGGCCATATTGTGCAATTACAACACAGGGTATGTCAACAACATATCCCTGCCTTATAAAGCACAATGTAGCGTCAAATCGCCCCCTTTAATTTTAAGATATGGTTTTGACCAAGCAAAACATATCTTTGAAGCGTCGATCCTCGCCAACGAGAATCAAGGCTCTTCCCGATTGTCTCGCCAAGGAGAACAACGTGGGGTAAAATGGATTAATTTGCAAATTTTCAAGAAAGAGGGGTTAATTTGCAAAATTCCCAAATATGCCAAAAGCGTCGATCCTCACCAACGAGAATCAAGGCTCTTCCCGATTGCCTCGCCAAGGAGAACAACGTGGGGTAAAAAGGATCAATTTACAAATTTTTAAGAGAAAAAGGGCTAATTTGTAAATTTCCAAATACTGCCAAAAATAGCTCACCAGCATAGGAGGGAGGCGCGCCATCAGCCGACATAGCAGGAGAACGACCTCTCGAAGCACGCGACATGACGAGCTGCAAAATAGATTAAAAGAGGTCAGATCTAAAAAAAAAAAAGATCACTTTTTATCAGATCTACCCCCTGAAAGAGAAGCTCGAGGCGTCAAATTACACCCTCAACCCTCACATATGATCCTACAAATGCCTAAATTAAAATTGAGCATGAAAAAGATCATAATTGTGGAAGATTTACCTGAAGAAAGGCTCGAGATCCAACGAAGATGAGACCTTTTTGGAAACTCTCAGCACGCGCTCGAGGGGTCTGAAAGAAATTCTAAATATGGAAGTTTTGAGAGATTTTTCAGTCCAAGATCAAAAGGAAGCCTAGATCTAGGACAACTATCAAAGTTTCGAGGAGAAAAGACGCTCGAGGGAAGGAAAAAAATCAAAAAAAGGACAAGGGGGGGGGGGGGCGGCCCTAGAGAAGAGGAAGAAAAGAAAAGAAAAAGAGAGAAAAATCCCTCTTTTATAGCCTTGAACCAGATCTGGCTGAACCAGACCAAACCAGGCTGAACCAGACCAAGCCAGAGTGGACCAGACTGAGCCAGAATGAGCCCAAATTGAGCCTGAATGAGCCAAATTGAGCCAGATTGAACCTGGCTGGACCAGACCAAGCCAGAGTGGATCAGACTAAGCCAGAATGAGCCAAATTGAGTCTGAATGGACCAGATTGGACCAGTTTGAACCAATTTCGAACCAGTTTGAACCAATTTCGAACCAGTTTGAACCAAATTCGAACCAGAATTCAAATTGGAGCTGGATTAAGCATCGAAATGACTTCAGATCAACCTACGGTTCAGTTCCTCGCCTATTTAATCCCTCTCTCACATATTTGGAAGGGTTGGAAAGATTTTGAGCCCAAATACTGCCTTTTTTGGCTCATTTTCAAGCCGGTTCAGCTCATTTTGGGCACGGAAATACTCCGATAAGGTATACGAGTATAAACTATTCCCTATTTTTATTGAGAAGTTCCTGGAGAGTATTCTTCTAAAAATATTCTTAAGGATAACTCAATAACACGACGCCGGACAACGCGTCGCAAATGAAGACTCAACGCCAACGATCGAGGGTTTGTTGCACGTTGAACCAACCGACAAAAGCTAAAGATTGGAAAACTAGGAATCGACTTCAAGTTCAAATTTCGACGACGGTCAGACAATAAATGCAGCACCGGAATCCTTACAAGCATTCGACAAAGCACCGGATAGCCTGAAGGAGCGAAGGAATACAGAACGAAAGTCGTTCCAGGTCCCGTTACACCGACAAAGGATAGGGACAATCACATCCAAAATATTCCAGACTCCTCTATAAAAGAATGAGGCTGGAACATTTTGGAGGGGGTATCTGTAGGCGTATAAAATTGCCTATAGGTCCCTTAGCTTAGCTCAACACGATGATTCAACAAATCAACGGACATTCGAGCGACAAAGCGACGAGGCACGCAAGCAACGGAATACGTTCGCACGTGGAATCAAGCCAACGTTTCGGGGAATCACCGAGTCATCTAAACAGGAGCGAACTCGGTGATATAACGATCGAATCAAGACCAATCCCGGATTCGAACTCAGAAACGGATTAACTGCCATATTTGGAATCAAGTCAATGAGTCGATTCCAGAAACCGAATCAAATCCGAACGACGGAGAACCAGAAACACCGGAAAACGACGAAACCAGCGCACCTGGGGGAACTCGGCCCGAACCGAACCACCCTAAGGTGGCTCGGCCCAAGCCGAGCCACCCTAGGGTGGCTCGGTGGCCGAGCCACCTCAGGGTGGCTCGGCCAAGGCCGAGCCACCCTGAGGTGGCTCGGCCAAGGCCGAGCCACCCCTGGGTGGCTCGGCTATGGCCCAGCCACCCAGAGGTGGCTAGGCAGTTTTTGTGCCAAAGGCACAGTCTTGAGTGCCTATAAATAGGCCTGGCATTCGTTCATTTGAGGGGACTTTTGGTTGAACTTCTGAAGAGCCGAAACTCTGCCGGATTGTCATCTCAACTCGGAGTTTGAAGGCTTGAAGCTTGGACCCTCGGATTCAGTTTTCGGTGAGCACCCGCGACAAACAAGGCAGGAGTTCGAAGAAGCTGATCCTCAGATCTACATCGTTCTACTCCGGATCTAAGCTTGGTTCTTAGATCCCGAGATTCGAGCGGTCGTTTCCTTGGCGAAACGATCCCTCCCGGCTATTATCTCCTTGGTGGGATAATACCCGTAATACGTTGTAGATCTGCTTGGATCCAGATCTCGTGGTGGTCAACGGTAATCAACCCCGGCGTAGGCAAAGAACCCCACAAAGCGAGCAACCGCAAAACAGGAACTCGCGATCTGTTCAAAGGAAAGTTGTAATTTTTTGTTTCTTTCTTTATTTCGATCTCCATTGTAACCGGCTCTTATAAAAAGACCGGATATTTGTAAAATGCATAAAGTTGTTTTTAAAGTTTGTAATGGAATCCTCAATGAAGAAGAACACGATTTTCCACGCGAACAATCATAGAGAAATTTATGGGGGGTGGTTACACCCTATTAAACCCTCATTAAGGAGAGATTTAAGGGGGTGGTTACACCCCTTAATCCCTATAAATAGAGGGAAACTCAACTGAGTTCGAGATCTCCAATTCTTTCTCTTTTCGGCAATAAAGAAGAGATCTTTTAGCAGAACATCTTTAAGAGAGATCAACATTTATCCTTGGAGAGCTCAGAGCATTCTTCGGTAATAGGAGCTTTCTTTATCATTGGCTTACAAACCGATTTTGGTTAAATAAACTCTTTCATAGAGTTCTAAACTCTTTCATAGAGTTTTAAACTTGTTCGGAGTTATCAACTTGTCAAGAGTTTCAAACTTGCTTTGCAAGTTCGTCCAAGACTTCGAGTCAAGAGGCTAAGAAAACGTTCCAACGAGGTGTTTGGATCATCAACGAGAAGTAAACTCGACATGAGTTTCAAAGGAGGCATCTCATCGACACCAAGAATAACCTAGATTAAACAAAGGGAAAGATCTCCGTCGACCCGTCTCTCTTTTATAAATCGGGAGACCGATTGAGAAGATTTGTAATTTCTTTTCTAAGTCTGGTTGAGAGAAGTTGTATCGAGAGAATTGTAATTAATTCTTTTTCTGAACTTGTCATGGAGAATAATAAAAAAATTTGATTCTCTATTTTCTTCTTCATTTTCCCACCAAACACAAGCCCTCCTCGCGGACAGGCTTCTGAGACTGTCGCTTCATCTCAAGGTATCGTGAAGTGTAATTTCTTAGATCCATGAAGGTTTCTCTACTGAATGTGCTAACCCTTTCTTTATAATCTTTACCATAGTTGATACGACCCCCAAAACTCTTGAAGCATCAAAACCAAAACCTAAGTGGGCTGGTCTATTGGCTTCCATATAAGAGGGGGCTTCTATTTCATGGAGAAAGATATCTAGGAACTGCTTGCCTTCCGCTCCGGTGGTTCCAACATTTTTGATATGGCCTCTGAAAGGGTTCATTTAGCCTTAGAAGAGCGGGAACGCTTCTTGGAGGAGACCCTGGCCAAGGAAAGTCAGCTAAAGGATAAGGTGCATTGAGTTACTGAACTGCACAAGGACATAATGGAAGAGTGTAGGAAAGCTACTTTCATCCTGGAGGACTTAGCCCAATCCATATCCAACACAAAGTGCGTTATAGTGGAGGCACAGGAATACTTGGTGGATAGAGAACGAGCACACAAGTCTTAGTAGAGTTGGAGGAGCTTGAGGGTCAACAGAAACAAGTTCTTGGTGAACTTGAGAACAAAGACAAAGCTCTAAAGGTAGTGGAATACTAGCTAGCTAACACCGTCCAACTTATCGAGGAAGATATTCACAGGCAAATCATCCGTGAGGTTGAAGAGGAACTTGCCAAGGCCATACGAGAGATACATGCTCGAATGCGCAGCCTCTGAGCTGACTCACTTTTGTATTAATAACCACTTTTGTAATGAAGATCTTCATTATAAATAAATTCAGAGTCTTTATCGAATTTCTGTTGTTGATATCTTGTGAGTTTCTATTTTATTTGCTCTGTTGATTATTAATTAGGATTTTTAGCAAACCCTCAGCTATCTACATATTTGATTTTACCTTTACCAATTATCGTTTGAATTGGGCTAGCCATACTATTTTCCTCAGCATGGTGAGTTGTCGAGGAGTCTCTTAGGCTTAATGCTAAAATCTCTCCTCTTAGTCGTTCAAGGCATTGGATTAAGAATTGAGTATGATACAATGGTTAAGTTATAATCAAATTTGGTTGTAACAACTCAACCTGGAAGCTTGAAAGCGAGGCTCATCGCATAGTAGGCCTGCTATTTTAAGAAGTGGTCATTTACGGGAATGACCGGAGGAGTATGATGATATCGTTAGTGAAATAATGATCTTAGATTTGAGTATTGACTCATTGCTTGGTAGGTCACCATTTGGAAATAAGTGGGTAGATATGGCATGTCGCTTGGTAGGCCACTATCAATGAACAATGTTATTTTTTGGAATGACGGTGTGGAAACAATAAAATCATTTAGTGACATTGGAGTATAATGACTATGATCAGAATAGAGACACATCACATGGTAGGCCACTATCTTCGATCATTCTAGGGAGATAGAACATTCAGAAAAAATTAGATAGTGAATCATCGAATGGTAGGTCACTATTCTGATCGAGTGACAAGTAGGGGCTCATCACATGGCATGTCACTACTTAACGAAGTATTTTCAATAGGGATTAAAGAGTTGACTATCAGAGATAACTGTTAACATGATAGTTTTTGTGGACCCGCCATCATATTGAAGAGGATTGGTGGGAGAATTTAGAGAACAATAAGGAATAAAATTTTCACCTTAGTTGACCTCGTGGGAGTTGAAAGAATTTTAATAACTTTAACAATGTCGAAGGTCAGGTTTCTCGATATTGTTAAGGTCAGGTATTATAGCTGCATCCATGATGTTCGAACCGGCAACGTTGTTGAGATTTGGAATGATCTCTTTTCCTTTTGTATGAATGTAAAAGTCCTCGTCCATTGTGAAGACCTTTGAAGGGAAGCGGCCGATATATAAGAAGCCTATAGGTAGTACTTCTTCAGAAATTTACCGTTGATAGGCATCCTGATCTTGTCGTTATTCTGATTGACAAGGCGATATGCCCTATTCGAGTAGATCGTATCCACTATGAATGGTCGTTCCCACTTGGGTTGGAATTTTCCCTTTCTCTTGGAGTTGAAGATCATTGGTCATTGAACGGCGAGGACTAAATCTCCCTCTTTGAAGATTCTGTGCTTGACTTTCATATCGAAAATCCTGGATATTCGAGCTTGATAGAGCTCAATAGGCTATTGAGCTTCAAGTCACTTTTCATCTAATGCCTCGAGCTCTTTAAGATGTCGTCGATGACTTTTTTCAGTAGTCATCCCTATTGCAAGTGCGATGCGTAGGGACAAAATTTGGATTTCCAGAAGTAATACGACTTCACAACCGTATACTAAGAAGTAAGGTGTGGCGCCAGTTGGGGTGCAGATTGTAGTGCGATACGCCCATAAGCTTTCATCGAGCTTCTCATCCCAATCACACTTACTAGTGGATGTCAGCTTTGTCAAGATTTTAACGGTCGTCTTGTTGAAATCTTTAGCTTGTCCATTTGCCGCTGGATTATAGGTAGTTAACGCCAGTTTCTAGATTCTGAACTTGTCACAGAGCCAAGTAAACGCATGACTAACAAACTGTGGCCTGTTGTCATGAATGATATGTCTTGGGATGCCGTATCTGTAGATGATGTGATGTTTTATGAATTTGACCACATCACTGGTTTTGATCTCTCTTAAGGGAATGACTTCAGCCTATTTAAAGCAGTAGCCTATTATCGCTAGAATGAAGTGATGACCTTTTGCTGATGGAGGGGATAATTGTCTGATGATATGCATCCCCCATGTCTCAAATGCCATGATGTTGCCCTCGGATGCAGGTCTTCTAGCGGTTGATGCATATAATTGGTATGGATTTAACACGCATGGCAAGTCTTGCATAAGCTACAGCATCACCGATCATCTTGGGCCAGTAATAACCCATTCTTCGCAAGCGATCCCAGAGTATAGGTCCAAGTTGGTAAGCTCCGCAAGTACCATCATGGGCTTCCTCCAGGGCTTCTTGCGCTTTTTTTCTTGACAGACATCGTAGTAGTATGCTATCATATGACCTACGATATAGCATCTTCGTCATCGATTTGTAGTAGAACCTTAGTGCATGTCTCCGAACAGACTCTCACTCTTTAATGTTTTCAGGGAGTATGACGTATAAGACATAATCAATGAGAGGAAAATGCCAATCTCTCTGTTCAAGTTGACTTGTAATCTGCTGAGCTACATTCACTTACAGAGCATACTTCGGTCGAAAGAGTTGCCGACTTATGACAATGATGCGCTGACTGATCCCTGGCGGTTGGGCCAAAGTGGCTGCAAGTGCCGCCAACGCATTTGCATATGTATTCTTGTGACACGGCACATGGTCGATGTAAAAGTCTTCGAACAATTCGGCTAATTTGATAGCCGCTTCATGATAAGGAATCAAGTCGTTATGCCTTACCTCGTATTTCCTGATAATCTGATTGATAATGAGCTTAGAGTCGTCATACGCTTCAAGATGTTTTACCCCCAATTCCTTATCAAGGTCAAGTCTGTAGGTATCAAAAATTACTATAGGTTCTCGCACGTAGTTCGAAATGAAGATAAGGTGATAAACGCTATTATCCGAGTCAGAGAGGATTATCCAAGCCAAAGAAAACTATCCGATACTATAAAAAGAAGTGAAGGAACGAACGTGAAACATTAAAATGTGTGAAACGATGGAGCAAATACAATCAGGAGGGCTCTAGAGTGACCCACACGAAAAAGGGAAGTTTTGACCATGATGAGATTTGAATCCAAAAAATATTAAAAGACAAAAGTTACAACTCTCTTTGTCATCTTTCCAAAGCATCTTGAATCACTTTATTCTAAGGTCGGACGAGAGAATTAAAGCTAAAATACTAAAGATAGTATAAACTATCTCAGAAAATCCAAGTCACTTGAAAGTGACTCGCGCTTAGGTCAGCTCCCGACATGTTTTCTGATAATATTGGTTTCTAGAACTCCTTGGAGTCTTCTATAAATATGTTGGGTTATCCTTAAATATGTCAAAGCTATTACACAACAAAAAAATCCACCTAAACGGATAATAACGGTTGTTCTTCAATCTTATCCACAAACACAACGCTTAAAATCTATAAATACACCCCTAGCACCCTCATAAAGGTAGATCTGAAGGGAGCCACAAATTTTAGAGGAGCTAGGGTGAGGTTCTGACAAATTTGAGCATAAAGAATGAGAGTTGGAGAGATCTGAGGCTCATTCCCCTTTCCTCCGGATCAAACTTGGTTTTGATCTCAAGAAGAGTAGTAATCTCGCTGGTCAAGATTATTTACTTCTGTGAATACTTCATTTGTGAAGTAAGAGCATTGAATTTTCGTTCTGTCAACCAGATCTGATCCGCGACGGTCCACGGACTAACACGTCTCCAGCACAGGCAAAAATCCTACGTAAGCAGCGGGTGATAAATGTCATCTGCGTGTTTTTGAAGAGAGTTATAATTTTTTATTTTATTTGTGTAAGCTAGTAATCTTATAAAAAGATTAACTCTTTTGAATCTACAATTGATAAACAATTGTAATAGATTCTACAAATAAATCAATTTTCACCACAAACACGCTGGCGATCAAAGTGGGAGACAATAGTCTCGCTGCCGAGACGTCCACGTCACAACCGAAGATAAAGATCCCGGTTGATTTAGCGGTCGAGTACGAGTTCGACGAAGCCAATTTCAAGGAATATTTCTCCTCGCCTTCATCAAAATCCTCCTCTCCTTGTAAATGTAGAAAGATATTGTCTTTGAAGGAGACGTACTCACTGATGAAGGCTACAGTGATATTTCTCCAATCAAGGAGTTTATCCAATCAAAGTACATCAACTCTGACGAATAGAGCTTGTCAGAGGTGACACCAATGCCAAGCTCGTCAAATCGCCAAGACATTGGAATAAGTCTACGGGGTTTGATATTACGCAAACTTAGAGTCCAGGAGGTGTCAAGCAACCGAATCACTTCAACAGCGTGTGGCTGATAAATCCTCCAAGCCATCGATGAAAGAATAGATTCATGTCAAAAGGAATCGTTCAACCGGGAAGGAGCGTATCCAAAGGCGCCGTGCACGTGCCACACATACTCGCACCCTTTTACAAAAGGCACAAGGCATGAAGAATGAATAGGTGGCCAAAAAAACTACCAAGACCACGCCAAGTCTGGAGGCTAAAGTCCAAAACGGCATCAAAAATAACTCCGATAGCAGCCGAAAAGATTAGTAGTCCCGAGCCACTTCAGGGTGACTCGTGCCAAGCTCGAGTCACCTCATGGTGTCCCGCGCCTAATTCGCCTTCTGTTGCCATTTCTCCGCTTCTGTCAAGCCTCGTTCCTATTCCAGTTGATCCCGTACCTCCGGAGAAGTCTCACAGCAGTGTTGACCTATCTAAATTCAAGGTTACGATAGCGGACCATCTTGGTCCTTCGTACAAAGATCGAGGCAAAGCTCCGGTGAACAAAACCCAAGTAGTTCCACAGGCTGGGGGTCGTACAAACACTCCCGTCAAGACAAAGGCCGTTCAAAGGTGTCCCTCCGCCTCCAAACAAACCGAGGAACCTCATTGTACATGTTCGTGGGCCGTGCACAAGAGGAATCCTAGCATCGATCGCCTAGGGATTCGTATTGAAACCCAGGAGCTCGTTAAGGTTCCACACTCACAAGGGGGTGGTCATAAACGTGTGACTCCTGATACGACCTTGGATCGTTCGAAGGAAACAACAAATCGTCCCGGGAAAACCAACAAGGTTTTTCATTCCCAAAAGAAGACGTGTCCTTTAAAAGATAATGTTATGCTTGGGGCATCACACCAACAAGCGATGGATTACTCCAATGAGCTGCACCATCAGGCAGGGGGTGCGAACAATTCCTAAAAGGATGGTATCCGAGAAACCAGCTCTCACTGTCTATGCGAGAGATCTATCAGGGCAGTATTATCAAAATATAGCTACCCCAGGACCATTTTAGATAGGGTCTCAGTATTCGAGAAACGTGCCATCGAAGCATCGAAGCCTAAGTCAAGACATTTCCATGAGAGAAAATCCACCTCCCAGGATGATGAATTCCCTGAAGTGACCATCAACATGGTTGACAAAGGAAAGTCTGTGATTGCTTCAAATGGCTCTAATCCCGACTTTTCTCTCAGAAGAAAAGTCAATTCAAGGTTAGCCCAATGAATGTCTCGGCTCCATCTAGAAGTCATCGGACATAAGGATTACCCAAGGATGCATGAAGGACTATCTTTGGAAGACGAACTGTCAGATACTTGCTCTGCATTTGCCTCCAACGATATAATATCTAGCATGGGGGAAGCAAGGGAGTCGTTTACAATCACTCTAAACCTAGTGGCTCTAATGCTTCAAGAGGCTTTAGCTCGACATCAAAGGAACTCAGAGCTAAAATGAAAATGGAGATGCAGTTGATTATGCAGTAGATGAGAGAGTTACAGGCTCAACGACTTCAACCACCACCTAAGTCCAGTCAGCGGGCTGAATTCAGTCACTGCACTCAGAACGTCGCAGTTGATAGCAATCTAGAAGTAGACAAAATCATCATGGCTGATGCACCCCTCAAAAATACTAGGGGTGGCCTAATCACTCAGACCTAAAATGATAATGGAGATCTAGTTGACTATGCAGTAAATGAGAGAGTTACAGGCTCAACGACTTCAACCACCACCTAAGTCCAGTCAGCGGGCTGAATTCAGTCACTGCACTCAGAACATCGCAGTTGACAGTGATCTAGAAGTAGACGAAATCATCATGGCTGATGCACCCCTCAAAAATACTAGGGGTGGCCCAATCGCATCCCTCAGTAGCACTAGGAGTGGTTCAATTGCACCCCTCAATATCGATGGGGGTGGTTCAGTTGATCTTTCTTAACATCCTCCAAAGAAAGATGCAGGCGAGGACAACAAAATGATGCAGGAGCTGGAAGATAAGGTTAACGTATTGCTATTGGCTCAAGAAGTGAAGAGGGCCGGCATTCCATGTCCATATCCAAGAGAGTGGGATTCAATCCCGTACCCGATGAAGTTTAATCTAATTAACTTTACGCCGTTTGACGGGAAAGGTTCACCCACTTAGCACCTAATTTATTTCAAGTCCCACCTAGGAGTGATCTCTGGGAATGACCCTCTGATGATTCAGTCATTTGTGGGCACCCTTTGTGGGGTAGCCTTCGATTGGTATCAACGTCTCAAGCCTGGGAGCATCAACTGCTGGGACGATATGGAAAACTCGTTCCTCAACAACTTCTTCGATGATGACACTGAAGTTCGATCAGAGTTCTTCTGGATGAGAAGCAAAATGATAGTGTGTTAATTGATAGTTTTGTCAAACGCTTCCGTAACAAGGTAATAAATTATATGGATCCTATCACAGAGGAGTTCATCTTGCAAACATGCCACAATAATCTTTCCATCGATATCCTAGAGCCTTAGGGATCATACCATCCAAAACTTAGAAAGAGTTAAAACTATACGGTGAATAGGCCAAATGCTTTGTCAAAAGAAAAAAAAAGCCGAAAGAGGCCAACCGATGGCTAAAGCACCTACAACTGCTATCGACATTCATCAACAACAACCTTGGAGGCAACAAGGGGCTCTTATTCCGAAGTTCCAGGATGAGTATTCTTTCAAAGATGATGAAGTTCTAACCATCTTCAAGTACCTCCTCGCTAAGAACAAAAGCAAGCTACCACCGATTACAAATCAGAAGGAAGCAAACAAGATTTCGGATCCGAAGTATTGTGCATATCACAGGAGGGTTCATCACCCCCACCAAGGCTTGTATTACTCTAAAAAATAGCATTCAAGCCTTGGTTGATGCTGATATCATGTCGGCAAAATAAGCCAAATGAGAACGAAATCCTCCAATAGGTATATAAGGTTAAACTGCTCTAATCCTCCAATAAGTATATGAGGTTAAACTGCTGCTATCCTCCGATAGGTGTATAAGGTTAAACTGTTGCCATCCTCCAATAGGTATATGAGGTTAAACTGCTCCCATACTCTAATGGGTATACGAGTGTAAACTGTTTCCCCAACCTCTAACAGGTATATGAGGATAAACTACTTCCTCTATTTCCAACGTGAAGTTTCTAGAGAATATTATACATAATATTCTTAAGGATAAGCCGAGATCGAATGATTGTTCAAGTCTATGCCCAACACTCGTTACCAGGTAGCCTATTCCCGTAACAATGGTAAAGTTTATGTATTCAATATCATAGCACTAAGTCTAAGAGAGTTAACTCTTTTAGCATAATGTTACATGCGGAATGGACTTAGACAATCTACATGCTAGCCCGACTCAAACGGTAGTCGCTAGAGGCTTATCAAATCCGTTGATAGCTAAGGGTTTGTTAAAAATCCTATAAGTACGATAGTCACTGACGCACCGGCTTCATCAGTTGGTCTCGTGACTTAAGCACCCAGGACAACATTAATTTCTAGCCAAAACCTCCATGAGGAATCTTTAAAACATTCGCAATGGTAGCCATATCCGCTCCAATAGCTGGTTCTACAACCAAAACTCCCCTATGGTTAAGCAAATAACTAGCGGGATGAGAATTACGAGATCAAATCAGTGTGTTCTATGCTTAAGGGAAGGCCAGGTAGAAACATGTCATCATCTATTTTTTGATTGCCTTTATTCTGCAAGTGTTTGGAATAAGGTAATGGACTGGTTATGTTTCAATTGGAAGTCTTGCAATTAGAACCAAATCATTAACTGGTTCAGTAGGAACTTCTACAGAAAAAAGTTGAAGAGGATGGCCTTATCCGTATCAGTGTACATGGTTTAGCAAGAGAGAAACCTTAGAATCTTCCAACATAAATCAAGAAGTTCTGATCATCTCTTCAGATTGATAAAGTTACAAGTATATACAAAAATTTTGAATGATAACATACCACTTCATATGAAAGATTATATAGGTAAATTGTAATCTTTGAAGATTGGGTTCTATCACCAGTCTTGCGAGAACTAATATCTTGATGTACTTAATTCTTTATACTTTGGTAATGAATAAAAAAATTTCATTGACCAAAAAAAAAAAAATTGCGGGATGTAAGGGTAAGATCCGTACTAGCAGATGAACCAATATCAACGGTTGGTCCTGCAACCTCTACACTTGGGCCTGCCACGCGTTATAATATCGGTTGAGCTTAAACTATGTAGACTTTAGTAAACGTATGAGTATAAACTATGTTAACGCCGGACAACACGCTACAATAAAGGTTAATGCCGATCAACGCAACGCTAGATTCACCAAAATAAGGCTCAGAAAAATTCCAAGTCAAACGATGATCCCTGGATGTTCAATCGTGATTCAGATAGGAATTCCTGACGAAGATGATTAGTTTAACACCGATCCAATGACACGAGCTAATTCAGAAACCAACACCCCAGTTCTAATTTAAGATTTCGATAATAGTCAGACGATAAACGCAGCACCGGATGAATTTTAGCTATTTGAAAAAAATACTGAATAAACTAAAAGATAAAAAAGTCTAAGAATTGAAGGTCGGGCCTATCATATCTAAAGTATTTTAGGCTCCTCTATAAAAGAATGAGCTTGAAACACTTTAAAGGGGGTATCTGTAGGCATCAAAAATTATCTATAGGTTTCCGTACGTAGTTTAAAATGGAGAGAAGATGATGAACGCTATTATCCGAGTCAGAGAGGAATATCCAAGTCAAAGAGGATCATCTTATGCTGTAAAAAGAAGTGAAGGATTGTACGTGAAACATCAAAACATGTGAAACGACAAAGCAAATATAATCAGGAGGGCTCTAGAGTGACTTGCACAAAAAATGAAAGTTTTTACCATGATAAGATTTGAATCCGAAAAATCTCAAAAGACAAAAGTTATAGCTCTCTTTGTCATCTTTCCAAGACATCTTGAATCATTTCAATCTAAGGTCAGACGAGAGACTTAAAGCTAAAATACTGAAGATAGTATAAACTATCTCGGAAAATGCGAGTCATTTTGAAGTGGCTCATGCCCAGGTCAGCTCCCAACATGTTTTCTGATAAGATTGGCCTACAGGACTCTTAGGGTCATCTATAAATATGTGGGGTTATCCTTAAATGTGTCAAATCTGTTATAGAACCAAAAATCCACCTAAACGGATAATAACGGTTGTTCTTCGATCTTATCCATAAACACGGTATTTAAAATCTATACATACACCCCTATCACCCTCATAAAGGCAGATCTGAAGGGAGCCACGAATTTTAGAAGATCTAGGGTGAGGTTCTGACGAATTTGAGAGAGGCTAGCAAGATCTTGGTGAAGTTCTTCAGCATAAAGAATGAGAGTTGGAGAGATCTGAGGCCCATTCCACTTTCCTACGAACCAAACTTGGTTTTGATCTCGAGAAGAGTAGTAATCTCGCTTGGTTGAGATTATTTACTTCTGTGAATACTTCTTTTGTGAAGTAAGAACATTGAATTTTTATTCTGTCAACCGGATCTGATCCGCGATGGTCTACGGACTAACACGTCTCTGGCACAGGCAAAGATCCCACGCAAGCAGTAGGTGATAAACATCCTCTGCGTGTGTTTGAAGAGAGTTGTAATTTTTTTTATTTTATTTATGTAAGTGAGTAATCATATAAAAAATTAACTCTTTTGAATCTGTAATTGATAAACAATTATAATAGATTCTACAAATAAATCAACTTTCACCCCAAACAAAGTCTAATGAGTAGCGCATTGAACTCAGCCACATTATTGGAACATGGCTCTGTTAGAGAGAAGGCTCAGGGTAATACAAGATTCTGGGGAGAGATCAACACAGTTCTCACTCCTGTGATGATTGTCCCTTCTGGGCCAACTCGGGACGCACCATCAAAGAATAATTGCCATATTTTCCTCTGTAAAGTCGCATTGGCTTCATGGGTTTCATCCGACATATCTTCAAATAAGTCAATCTTCCACTCTAGTGGATGAGTGGCCATGAGGTTGTAAATGGCTTGCCCTTTGACGGATCTCTGTGGTATGAAGTATATATCGTATTAGGACAACAAAAGTACCCATTTTGCTAGGCGTCAATTTAATGACTCAGGCTGTGTCATGAATACTCGGATGGGATTCACTCGAGAAATGACATGTATGGCTTGGCAAACCAAGTAATGTCACATTTTTTGAATCACGAACACTAGGGCCAAACATTCCTTTTCCACCATTGGATAACAAAGTTCAGCTCCAGTTAGAGTTCTACTTAAGTAGTAGATAGCTTACGGCAGTCGTCATCGCCTTGTGCCAATAGACCACCTAAAGAGTGTTCCATTGCCTGCACATAGATCAGAAAGGGTTTCCCTGAGACCGAAGCTACCAAAACTAGTGGGTTCGAGAAATAAGTTTTGATATCATCGAATGCTTTCTGGCAAGATTCGTCCTGAACAAAAAACACACCTTTCTTCATCAGTTTTGTCAAAGGTTGGCATTTTCCTAAGAGATTTACAATGAACCTACGGATGTAGGCTAGACTTTATTATAGTCCTCTCAGTTCTTTGAGATTCTTGGATGGCTGCAACTCTTGTATAGCTCGCACTTTGTCGGGATCTATGTGAATCCCCTTTGTTGTGACTATAAATCCAAGGAATTTGCCACTTGACATCCCCAAGAATGACTTTGTAGGATTTATTTTTAATTGATGAGCTCGTTAGTTCAAACATCATTTCCAGATCTTGAAGATGATCATTCTTGCCTGACGATAGATTAGTCTGCAAGTTAAGTCGATAGGTCTCCACTAGGGTAGATTGTGTCATACCTGACGAACATCAGAGATCCATGCATCTGAACATCTTGACGAAGGCTTTGACGGACTCCCTATTCTTCTGCTTAGTGGCGAAAAGCGTATGAATGGAGACTTCTCCTCTTTAACGAATCTTGACAGGAAGAGTCTCTCTAGATCCGTCCACTTTTGGATACATCCCGCAGGCAGTTTCCTGAACCATTCAAAAGCAACTTCCTTGAAGGTGCCAATAAACAATTAAGCCAGTATGATATCGTTTGATATCACATTCCCAGTCTGTGACTTGAAATGATAGATGTGTTGGTTTGGTGATCCCGTGCCGTCAAAAGTTTGTAGCGTCGAGACCTCAAACTTTGGAGGATATGGGGCTGCATCCCATTCAGTAAGATAATGCTGTACTATTCCCTCATCTTGGAGCGTGCTTCTGTGGACTATAGCATTGAGGCGGGCTTCTAATTCCTCGATTTAGCCGACTGATGATTTTGCTCATTCTCAGCTTCTTCTTCGGAGGATGATTCTTCGTGATAAGTTTCTTGCTTAGCAGTCTCATTTACTCTTTGTTTCCCCTTTGATATGGATGATCCTCCTTTCTGAGAGGATTCCGACTGAGGTTATAACTCATCTTTCTGAAAATTGGCTCTATTTGCAAGATCTGAGCCATTATATCCTGAAGTTGATTGATGGATTCTTGCTGTGCTTGGAGCATGACCTCCTGCTTGGCCACCCTCTTTGAAAGATCTTCAGATTTTTCTACCATGTGGGCGAAACTCTCATGCCCAACGAAAGAGCTTGATGATTGGGACTCCGCAATGGCTGAGTGTTCATCTTCAGAATTGGTTCCTCTAGCTAACCTCTGATAGTTGATAGGAGGAATGGCTCCCATCCGAGTCCGAGTGTGTCGGTAGATTCCTTCAAACTCGTTAGCAATTTCTATAACACTTGGATAATAATCCGTCTCTGGCTCATCAAAACTAGGGACTGATGATCTCCCTCTGGTGACCATATTGGAAGTAACTCCAAGGTATTCATCTTCTGAATTCTTCTTCCTATAAGAACGTCATCTTTGATTGGGCAAAGCAACATTTGTCAATTGGTCGAACACCAATGGTTTGGCCCCATATGAGCAGCATTGACATCCCGAGAGGACCGTAGGAATCAGTCGTTCACATTGGAATAAATGAATAACTTGTTGGATCGGTCTTTCTTTCGATATGAACACTCTCAAATCTGTTGCAAAGATTTGAGAAGATTTACTCATTGATCATGAGGTTGAAATTAGAACCCCCTACTTATGATTAGATAAGACTAGCTCCTGGTGAACATGGATTTGTTGTTGGAAGTCCATGTCGATCAGCCTGAACATGACTTGACACATCGCACAAAAAACACGAGGGTCGTGTTTAGATTGAAGAACGTAGGGCTGAGGTCTGCGTTTTGCTATGGAAACGCACCTCTGCAGGCTGCGTTTTGGCTGGTCAACGTAGTCTTAAGACTTGCGTTTGAATTCTAGAATGCTCTGCTGAGAACTGCATTCAGGCAGATTAACGTGGTCTAGAGACATGCGTTTTGGTTCTGGAACGCACTCCTGAGAATTATGTTCTATTTACGAAACGCATCCCTAAGGACTACATTTTGGTGTTAGAACTCGTCCCTGAAGACTGCGTTCTATTTGGAAAACACACCCCTGAGGGCAACGTTTTGATGTTGGAACGCACCTCTGAATGTTGCATTTTATTTGGGAAATGCACCCCTGAGGGCTGCGCTAAGCTTGGCTTATGCGAGGCTCATGCCTTGGCACATAAAAGCGAGGCTTGTGATCTAAAGTAGAAACGCAGAGCTTGTGTTAAGGCTCACCAATGTAGAGCTCGTGTTGATTGGAGGAACGGTTCTCTTGGAGTTGTGCTCGTCGTTGGGATCTCCTCCTTCATTGAGCAGCATTCTCTTTAGCCTGTTTTAAGGCCTTGGTGGTATCACTACATGAGTTGACCTGGTTTGTCACCACAATGGGCCTATTGCGACTCGATACCCATCATCTTAGCTAGGTTTGGCTGAAACTGAGCCCACTCCATCGGAGGAGGGGCTGGCCGAGCAATCTGACCCAAATGAGAGGTCTTCCTTAGGTGATTTGGCTACAATTGGAGTAGTTGGAGCTTTTGTCTCTTTGGAGATTTTGTGGATCTTGCGCATAGCCTTGAGGCTAAGGGATCCGGAGGAGAGGGCCTCCTCAAACTTAGCTTGATCAAACTCTACCATGAGAGTTTTAACCGTTGTTCCAACGAGGTTGACGTCGGATTACGCCATTACTTCTTCATCAGTGAAGCTAGTCCCTAATGGAGTAGCCATCTTTTGTTTGTTAAAAAAATTGTAATAAAAAAATTAAAGAATTGAATTTGATTTATTCTTTCTAACTGCTTAGAAAAAGAATGTTTACAACTCTATTAATCTTAATTACAATTTGAATTCCTGATTACAAAAGAGAAGAACTTACAGAGCAAGTTTTTAACTCTTGACGAGTTAAAGAACTCTGAACGAGTTTAGAAGAACTTGTAGAGCAAGCTTTTAACTCTGATCGAGTTGAGGAGAAGTCTTAGAAAGAGTTCAAAAAGCCAAGTCAGTAAATCTCAAAGGCTTCAATAAAAGCCTTCCGAGATGATCCAAGAGTTCCACCAAGTTGCTATTCTCCAAAGCTCCAGATCAAATATCCCAAAAAGTCAGCCAAACATCTCTTCTTTGCTGCCAAGCCCCAGGATCTGAACTAAGCTGATTTTCTAGCTATTTATAGAGGACTAAGGGGTGTAACTACCTCCTTAATCCGCTCCTAAGTAGGGCGTAAATCCCTCAAATCGTAGGGAGAAAACGGTTTCTGTAACCGTTCAACTCGTGTTTGAATGAGTCAAACGCTAAAAACAGCATTCTGGGCCCGAACTCTGTATTTTAGACCTAAAACGCAGAGTTGGGCATTTCTAGTTGGCTTAGAACGCAGTGGTCGTACCACTTTTTGGATCTAGAACGCAGAGTTGGGTTATGCATTTTGGGCTAAAAACACAGCAATGAAGTCCGTGTTTGGATGTTGCAATGCAGGGAGGACATCTGCGTTTTGATGTTGCAACACAGGGAGGATCTCTATGTTTTTGATGTTGCATTGCAGGGATGACCTCTTGTGAAAACCTCTTCACATAAGCACACTTGAGAAACACTTGAAAAGTCTTAAACAAACTTGCCCAAAACTTAATTTTCATTTTTCTTAAAAATTAATTCCAGAAGTTTGAGGATAAGGGGTATATATAGGTTCACAAAACAAAGCCCAAAAACCAAGAAAATCCAAGAAAAAAGACAAAAGCCCAAAAAATCGGCAAAACTAGAAAACTAGTCGTTGCAGTGCCATCAGTCGACCGATGGTATTGTTCAGTTGACTAATGAGCTGACAGTTGGAGGCCGCTCATCCTTCATCGGTCGACTGATGAAATCATCAGTCGACGGATGGCCTTCTTCAGTTGACTAATGGTTCATTAGTCGACTGAGCAGTAACTTTTCTGCTTTTCCAGCGTGTTTCTTTGGTCGACTGATGATCCTCATAAATCGACTGATAACGTGCACAAGAAATTTTATAAATAGTAAAATTAAACTTTGAACCCTTTTAAAAATAGCAAATAAATTTCAAAAAATATAAAATTTGGGAAAATGTTTATAAACGTGAAAATGAACATGTTACAAAAGAAAATTTTGAAATATCATTTCGTGTTTGTGAAAACTCATCATTTTGCAAAAACTTAAAAATTCATGTTCGTTTAAACACTAATTTAGACACTATGACTTAAACCAAGTTATGAAATCTTTTTCAATTGATTTACAGACTTAGTAAAAGATGTATACAAGGATTATTTTGTCCATAAACCAAGAACACAATGTCTTCTCAAAAAGACCTATATTTTGATAAAACCAAGAATGTGTGTGTGTGTGTAAAATTAAGCTTGAAGTATTTACACAAAAAATATAGCACCAAAACTAATATACCCAAGTTGATAGCATATGAAGCTTGATCTTGAATCTTTGACTTGATTTGTTGGCTTCATTTGAGATATCATCATTGCAAAACTTTTTCAACCCGGATACATGTTAAACAACAATACTGGAAAATACACAGTTATAAATTGTTTGTTAATCTTCAAAACTAGATTAGATAGTAGGCTCATAAGCATGGGTCCTAACAATCTCCCTATTTTTATGATGACAAACAATTTTCTCAATGGATATAAATTGATATAAAACAGATATAAAACAACAAACAATATACTCACTAATCATATGTTTTCTCTCCCTTTGTCAACATCAAAATGGGGAAAACAATATAAAGAGAGCGAAAGCTCACCTACCTATAAGCATGGGTGAGTATAATAAAGAATAGGGATTGCTCCCCTATCGAAAAGCCTTAAAGCACATATATCAAGAAAAACATGGCGGCTATATGTGAACAAAACATATATATAGAAATATGTTAATCTCAACCCACATACAAAGAGACCAAGTGAACACATAAATATGTATCCCTAAGAAAAAGTGTTACAAGGGTCTCAAACATAGATATATCACCAAGATATATAAAAAAATATACCAAAGATGAAATCAAAGATTCAATATTCAAAAATTAAATGTTTAATCTATAAATCCAAAAATTCATGAATCATCAAACATAATAATATTTAAAATATGTTTGATCAATAAATTCATGAAAATATCAATTTTAAAGAGATAAAGACAATGATCAAGCAAAACATGCTTCAAATAATAAACATGCTCAATTCACTTCTTATGTGACAAAATATTTCTTTACAAAGGGGTTAGATAAAAATGTCTGCTAATAGAGATTTTGAATCAATATTAATAATGTATACATCTTTCATATCTACATGATCACACAAAAAATAATGTCGAAACATTTATGTGTTTCATCCACAAAGATTAAAAATATGCTTAGGATAAAACAAAACAAGATTTATCATATCATTTTCGACAAGAAAACTAGATAGGCAATCATGCCAAGCTCTTGGAGCTTGTTTCAACCCATATAAAAAAAATTTTTACCCGGTACACATGATTTGTAAGAAAAAGGTCAATAAATCCAGGGGGTTGCTCAATCATGAACCATTTTATTTATAAAACCATTTAGAAAGGTATTTCTAGCATGCATTTGAAATAGTTTGAAATCTTTAAAACTAACAAATGCTAAAATATATAAGAAATTGACTCTATCCTTTCAACTAGTGCAAAAGATTCGTCACAATCAATGCCATTAAAGTCAAAACCAATAAAAATTATGATATGTAATGAAAACAAAATCAACCAATAAGAATCATCATTCCAATAATAAAGGGCTCGTTTTCATTTTGGTAAAGTTTTGATTAATGTATATTAAAAAGTTTCAAAATATGTTTTCCAAAACAAGAAATGAAAAATGAAAACTCACAAAAAAAAACTTGATGTTAAAATCAAACACTTTTTGGCACTCAAACATTATTAGTGCCGGAGAGTTTAGGGACATGGCCCCTATCAATAAAGTTTAATGCCCTTAGGTTATGATCTCATTTTGGCATATTTAGTGCACGTGTTCGGTCATAGAAATAATCACATAAATGACCCTTTCTATTATAATAGGTGCAATGGAATGGATGCACTTATTTATGTTGACCATATGAATGTGCATGGGAAACATTTGCAAACATAGATAGTCTTCTTAATGCATTTTGCAAATTTGAAAACTTTTTCAAATCAAAATAATATTTGGCCAAATGGCCAAACCTACCACAAAATCACATTTAAACACATTCTCAAGCTTATGATTAATATTTGGTGTATGTGAATGACAATGTGTATAAGTGTGAGATGAAGAAACTTTATGAGATGCACAAGGAGTATTAATATTAGACTTAGTAGAATTTTGTGCATCATAGCAAAATTTTGCTAAATGACCTTTATAACTGCAAATAGTATACTTATAAATTTTATTATACATATGTGCATAGTGAGTACATGATTTGGAAGAGTTTACACGTGACTTTACACATGGGTCCATAAGTTTCTTATTATTAACAATACATGTTTTTAATGTTAAATCTAAGGAAGATATGCAAGTTTCCATATGATTCAACTCATTGTTAGGCACAATAGTATTGCCAATGGAAGTAGAACAAACATGATTATTTTTAAAAGAATTAAAATTATTTTTAAAAAAATTAAAATTATTTTTAATTGTTTCTACTTCTAACAAGGCATCATTTTAAGCATGAGATAAGCTAGCTATTTTAGATGTTAAATTTTCATTTTCCAAATTCAATTTATCACTGTTTTCTTTTAGAATTACATTCTCTTTAGAAATGATATCAAATTGGGAAGCTAGCGACTCATGATTGGATTTTAGTTCAACATGCTTATTTTTAAAATTTATAAAATTTTAATGCAACTTGTTGTAGGCATGCATTAATCTTTCATATGCACATGCGAGATCATCTATAGATAGTTCATTTTCAGAGTCTGATTCGTATACCTCACTAGGGCTATCACCTAGTAACCATGTGCATGATGAAGCTCCAATAGTAGCACTTGAAGTGAAATCAAGCAAAACTCGTCGAATCTCCTCCAAGTTTTCTTAATGTGTTTTTATGAATTTTCACAATGTGTAAGTACTATCAAACGAATCAAGCTTGTTAGATATAGATGAGTCAAAAGTATTTAGCAAAAATTCTAACAAGAGCTTGGTCATTATAAAGATCCTTTTATCTTCATCGCTCCACTTGGATTTCTCCAATGTGGGCACAACATAAACATATTCAATTATTTCCCACAAATCAAAATATCTAGATCTAACAGAAAGTTTAAATCTAACATATCATTGAGCATATGGAAAATTATCAATACTTAGAGCAATATTAATGGCATAGCCCAAACTAGGTGCACCATGCATACCCATAATTATAAATGCAAGAAATATGAAAATAATCTCAAAACTAGATTAGCATTAATGCAAAGCGAGGATCTTTGACTCTAGGCAGTTAAGTCACAAATCAAAGAGCACCAAGCTCTGATACCAAATAAAAGTACCCTAGAGGGGAAAATAGGATATTTGCTAATCTAATCTGATATTAATGTCAAATTAAAACTTATTAATAATCTATCCTAGCAAGTATGATATTCAACAAGTTATGAGCAAGGATATGTAATTAAACAAGGGTGAAATAAACATAAACACAAGATGCAAATGAGATAGTACGCAAATAACAATCACAGACACACAATGTGATCACGGAGTGTAGGCTATCTAAAAATCACAATAGATAGCTGATCCCCATCAAAACACCGATGATAGAAGTTACACTCTGACGACTTCCAGAAGGTTACAATTTGAAGACTTTCACGTAGACTGATGAAGGTTATAATCTGACGACCTTCGTAACAACTGATGAAAGCTCTAATCAACAGCCTCCACAATCAACATAGGGAGTTATAGTCTGACGACTCTCACATATCAAATAGCTAAAGTAAATATTATAAAATGACGATCTTTGTAACATTCTGACAGAAAGAGACTACAAATCGACGGTCTCTTCAAACCAAGACGTGGAAGTCCTCCCCACGTACCAGCATCAAGACGCACCGCGTTTGTTTCCGGTAAAAGTTGCTGTTTTCATTACTTGTTCTCTTTTTCGAGATCTGTTACAACTTCAGGCGTTACAACAGAATTTAAATGAAAACAAAAGGATTTACAACTTAAACGAAAATAAACACGAGAGCCCGGTTTGGTACGGTCTCGCTTGCGTGGGTTGTTGGCCTGTGACGGGGACGTCGATGTCCGTGGACCGCCGACTCTTCAAGATCCTTGCCGATAAAATCCGGCAGAGTTTCGTCTATCCGCGTAGGATATAGAAACAGAACCTCGTCGATCCGCGCAAGATCTAGAGGTTATAAGCGTATATCTCGGCTAAAACGAGATAATAGCTCTTCTTAGTGTCACCGCAAAGGAGCAACACTAAGGATCAGAGAGGGGGGGTGAATGAACCTTGATGAAGAATTCCGACTCCTCACTCCGGCAGGGCTTCGCCGCTTCAGACTTTAGAATTTCAGATCTCGAGGATAATCCCAAGACCGGAAATTCTTCTCCAAGAGCTAAATCAGCACCAAAATCAAGAGCCCCTCACAATGGAGGCCTAGGGGGCTATTTACAGCCAAAAGGAAAGGGGGGGGGGGCTGATATGGACACCCCTAAGAGGAGAGACACCCCCCTAGGGGTGTCTTGGCCAAGCCGAGGACACCCCCCATGGGGTGTCTCGAGCCAGCCGAGACAGTTTCGTGTGTCCCCGGTTCAGCCCGGGGCTGTGCCGTTGTCCCGCCGTTGACTCGCCGTTGACTTTTCGTCCGAACTCGGATTTGAGTGATTTCGGATGCGTTGGAATCGTGACGGCGAGCTCTGTAGGCCCCGATGGTTGGATTATCTGTGGGGTGATCGAGGCACAGCGGGCGTTGGTCCGATTGCGGTGGTAGCGGGGTTTTCGGTCAACCCGTATCCTTGCGATTCTGACATTCTGTCGGTTCACGTAGTTCGTCGGTTCACTTCAGGCGCTCACCGACGTCATTTGAGCTCTTGTGAACCGGGTGGTGACGTTCGATCGCCGCTCGTTGACACCGAGCTATGTTCGGGGACCTATCGGCAATTTTTGATGCCTACAGCGTTCATAGCCACGAACGCAGCTCAGACGCAGCTTCTAACGCTACCAATGCAGCTTTCAAATTGCTGCAAACGCAGCTCAGACATAGCTTCCAACGCTACCGACACAGCTTCCAAATCGCTACAAACGCAGCTCAGACGCAGCTTGCAACGCTGCCAACGCAGCTTCCAAATCATTGCAAACGCAGCTCAAACGCAGCTTCCAAATTGCTGCAAATGAGCTTCCAGACGCTGCGTCCGAGCTTCCAGACGCTGCGTTCAAGCTTCCAGACACTGCGTTTGAATGCAGAATTCATGCCAGAACGCGTATTTTGTGTTTAACTCGTTCAAACACGAGCTGAACGGTTTCAAAACCATTTCCCACGATCTGAGGGGATCACAACTCCACTCAGGAGTGATTTAAGGGGTGGTTACATCCTATTAGCCCCACTTAGGAGCGAATTAAGGGGGCGGTTATACCCCTTAATCCCCTATAAATAACTAAGAAATCAGCTTAGTTCGGGGCTGGCTTTTGGATCCTTCTCCTTGGCAGCAAAGAAGAGATCTTTGGCTTGTCTAACCAATTACGGTTAAGATCAATCAACTCATCAAGAGTTCTAAAACTTGCCACGCAAGTTCTCCACAACATCAAATCGTGAGGAGAAGATCATGTTCCAGTAAAATAAGACGTCAGATCGTCAACAAGAAGCAAACTCGACGTGAGCATTCGAGGGAGGCATCTCATCGCCACCGTGAAGAACCCAGAATTAAATAAAGGGGAGAATCCAGATTAATTCTCTTCTCTTTTGTAATCAGGAAATCCAAATTATAATCGATTTTGAGAGAATACAAGACAATTTTCTTTCACTGTCTTTTTACTATAAATTTTTCCACAAACACGGAGTTTGGTCACTCTTGACCTGCGTCTCTCCCCCCACTCTCGAGGAGAATCTCCACTATCTCAAAAGATGACTACACAATCGACTTTCAACGCTCACCGATAAACGTTTATAACTCACACACTTGTAATCACACAATACACCCTCTAAGTGTTGGCCTCTCACATGTCACATTCCTCAAGTACTCAGATTTACCACCTCTCCCTAGACTTTACAACCGAGGCCACTCCTCTTGGAATCGACCCCGTCTCTCACCAACCACTTCTCTCAGTGTCCCTGTGTATTATAGTGTGATCTCTATAAACAGTCTCACAAATACAAATAGTTTGTTCCCTATGAGAACTCAATTAAGCTCATTCTCAATGAATTAGTCATCACAACCCAATGTTTATAATGTATGAAATGCTAAAAGCTCAATAGGTGGTGTGTGTGATCAAAGAGCAATAATAACACTAAACTCAATTTAAAATCTAGCTTAATAAAAGATAATTAACAATAAAAATATATAAAGCTAGAAATAGAGTTTAGCAAACCTTCTCTGAAAATCAAGAGTGAGAGAGATTAAGATTGAAGCCCAAACACGAAAGAAATAATCTCCGCCTCTTGTGAAAACCTCTTCACGTAAACACACTTAAGAAACACTTGAAAACTCTTAAACAAAACTTGCCCAAAATTTGATTTTCATTTTTCTTAAAAATTAATTTCAGAAGTTTGAGGGTAAGGGGTATATATAGGTTCATAAAACAAGGCTCAAAAACTAAGAAAATCTAAGAAAAAAAATAAAAAACCAAAAAATCAGCAAAGCTGAAATCTAGTCGTTATAGTGCCTTCAGTCGACTGATGGTACTGTTCAGTCAACTGATGAACTGACCGTTAGAGACCGCTCATCCTTCATTGGTTGACTGATGAAATTATTAGCCGATTGATAACCTGCTTCAGTCGATTGATGGTTCATCAGTCGACTGAGCAGAAACTTTTCTTCTTTTCCAGCGTGTTTCTTCGATCGACTGATGATCCTCATCAGTCGATTGATAACATGCACAGGGAATTTCATGAATAGTAAAATTAAACTTTAAATAATACGAGTTGTCGTGTGAGCATATTTGATCGTTCGGAATTATCAAAGGTGGTTTTGAGACAATAAAAAAGGCTCTCCCACAATCTCTAGATTATAAACCTTCTCTAGATTATAAACAATAAAAAATTACAAAATCTCTAGATTATAAACAATACCTTCTCTAGATTATAAACAATAAAAAATTATAAAATCTCTCTCCCACAATCTCTCTAGACTATAAACAATACCTTCTCTAGATTATAAAGAATAAAAAATTACAAAATCTCTAGATTATAACGAGCACCTTTGATCGTTCGGAATTATCAAAGGTGGTTTTGAGACAATAAAAAAGGCTCTCCCACAATCTCTAGATTAAAATATCTTCTCTAGATTATAAACAATAAAAAATTATAAAATCTCTCTCCCACAATCTCTCTAGAATAAAGAACAACTTCTCTATCCTCTTTAAACTCTAATCTCCTGTTTAGAAACCCTAAACAATCCTTATTTATATGTCAAACAACATTGGTGGCAAAGTGGTAAATAACCAATACAAACCCAACTAGAATTCACATAAAAAATCCAGATCAGCCCAGGAAACCCAATCCGTTCAACCGATGTACAACTCTTGGTCAACCGGTCACCCCCTATCGGTCGTCCGATAAGAGTGTATCAGTCGACCAACCAGAGAACATGTTTCTTAACCCTGTAGTGTGCATGAATATGATCGACCGATACCGGTCGTTCGGTCAACTGGCTAGAGCCTTTTCACCAGTTCCTTGATTTTCATCGTTTTCCTAATTTTGACCGTTTTCGCCGCCATCCGCAGCTTTGTCCACGCTTCTATTCTCAAGCTACCATGAGAATCATCTATCCTCAAGCTCCTATAATAATCACTAAGTTCCCAAAGCATAGAAGAGACACCCGTATCATGGATCCTCCATTAGGAACTTGAAGTTCCATTCAAGTTAGAACTTCAGCTGAGAAAAATTTTGAGCTCCTCCTTCTTTATTGAACCACCTGGTTTTGCTAGGAATCTGACCTTGATGTCCAACCAGAAATGACTCCTTCGCCCCCCGTCTAGTCGTGGTCACCTTCCACTCCAAAATGTAATCCTCTTTCAACGGCCCTTCTCTTTCAAACCACAAGACTTTAACATGCGGCAAGATCACCTTGTTGTCACCCTCATCGTCTAGCAATGGAGGCTCGAACAACTTCAAGTACTCGACATTGATCACCGAATACATGCCTAAGTAAGGTGGCAAATCTAGCTTGAAGGCGTTGTCATCGATCTGATCGAGAATCCGAAACGGACCATTTTGTATGGGGTTCAACTTCTTTCCTTCTCCCTTTAGCCGCTCCTAACCTAACTTTAGCCACACCATGTCACATTTGCTAAAATTACAAGGAACTCGATGTTGATCATGTTTCACCTTGTACTTCGCTTGTGACTTCTTCAAATGTGCTTCAACCATAGCGTGAATGTGCGCAATCATCTCCAGAAATCAAGGAGCCCATTGTCTCCCACTATGTTCTTTGCCGTCGGCCGTATCTTCACTAGAGAATACTAAATCGATCAGACTTGGAGGTAAGAACACGTAACACATCTCAAACGGAGACTTTCCTGAAGATTCGTGAATAGCCCTATTGAAAGCAAACTGAAGATATGGTAAGATCTCATCCCAAGTCTTGGTATGCCTGGAATTATACC
The DNA here is from genome assembly GCA_022839385.1 of Asparagus kiusianus. NCBI lineage: Eukaryota > Viridiplantae > Streptophyta > Magnoliopsida > Asparagales > Asparagaceae > Asparagus > Asparagus kiusianus. The sequence goes on along the minus strand of BQKN01001074.1, from coordinate 182,821 downwards.
CCCGTAATATGTGAACCATAGTCTGGTTGACTATTTTTGTCTGCCCGTCTGTTTGCGGATGAAAGGTCATGCTCTTCTTCAATCTGCTGTCCATCGAACTCCACAAAGAATCCCAAAAGTGCCCGAGGAACCTTCTATCCTGATGTGAAACAATCAAACTCGGCATACCAAAGTGCTTCCACACATGCTCAAAGAACAATTACACTGCACCCGCTCCCGTCACGGTCTTCTTACAAGGATTTAAGATCACCATCTTGCTAAACCGGTCCACCACAACGGACAAGTAATCATGCCCACGCTTGGTCGTTGGCAACCTTCCGAGGAAATCCATAGAAATACTCTCCCACTGTCTAGAAGGCACTAGCAACGGTAGATACACTCCCCTCTTTTTGTTAGAAGGCTTCGGTATGCAACATAGCTTACATCCTCCAACATACTTGGTAACATCCTCTAACATCTTTAGCCAAAATACATGGCGTCGTAGATTAAGAAGCATCTTCTGAATCCCAAAATGACCTTGCACACGTGATGCATGTGCCTCTCTAATCCACTGCAATCGATCGCCTTCCTCCAGAATGCAAAGTGATGTCCCACGATACAACAAACTATCTGCTTCGAGCTCATACTCCCCCTTCCGACCAGCCTTCACCTACTTGAGCATACTGCTAAAGTCTCTGCTGGATGTGTACATCTGTACATACTCCAAAGGAACCAAGGACTGAATACGCGTCGCTACTAACAAAGCTCTCACTGGCGGTCGAGATAGCATATCGGCCAACTTGTTATTCGGCCCCTTCTTGTACCTAATGACGATGTTGAATGCCATTAAATAGGACATCCACTTCATGTGTCATGCCAGCTGCAGCTTCTTCTGGGCATGTAGAAACTCCAATGGCTTGTGATCCGAGTGCACGGCCACTCCTTACGCAACAAGTACACCCTCTAATGCTTAATCGCCTGGTAGAGTGCATAAAACTCCTTATCATTAGTCGGATAGTTCTGAATAGCACCTGTAAACATCTCAAAATAGTACTCCATCAGCTTCCCATCCTGTATCAACATAGTGCCCATAGTATAGCTAGAAGTGTAGGTCTCTACCTCAAAGGTTCTCTGCAAATTAGGCAATGCTAACACCGGTGCCTTCGAGATCTTCCTCTTCAGTAACTGAAAAGCCTCCTCATGCATCCACCCCCACTCGAACTGAACCTTCGCCTTAGTAAGGCCATGTAGAGGTGCTGCATAAGTAGAAAAATGTCGAATAAACTTGCTCTAATACTGGAAAGCCCCATTGAAGCTTCACACCTCCGTTACTATCCTAGGCGTCGGCCACTTTGTGATCACCGCCACCTTACTTGAATCTATCCTCCGCTGGCTTTTCCCCACAATGAAACCGAGATACACCAACTCATCCTTCCCAAATTCACACTTCTTCCTGTTGAGCTTCAGCTGACCATCCCGCAATACTTTAAACACCATTTCAACATGAATTAGATGCTCCTCCCAGGTCCTGCTATACACTAAGATATCATCGAGGTAAACTATCACAAAATCCTCTATAAAAGGTTGCAACAAATCATTTATGAGCCTCATAAAGGTTGCCAGAGTGCTGCATAACCCGAACGTCATCACCAACCACTCGAACAGGCCCTGCTTAGTCTTGAAAGCAATCTTCCAAGTGTCATCTTCCCGAATCCTCACCTGATGGTACCCAGACTTAAGATCCAACTTTGTAAAGAACCTCATTCCTTCCAACTGATCCATAAGATCATCGATCCGTAGTAGTGGATAATGATTCTTGACTGTTATCTTGTTGAGCGCATAGTAATCCACACACATGCGCCAGCCTCCATCCTTCTTTGGCACCAACAATACTAGCGACCCGCAATGCGAACAACTCGGCACTATCACTTTCATCTCTAGAATCTCCCGAACTTGCTTCTTTATCTCTTCGGACTCCTGTATGGATGTGCGGTAAAGACCTATATTCGGTGAAGAACTCTCTCCCATCAACATAATCTCGTGTTCTACATTCCGTCTCGGTGGTAGTCCAGTGATCTCTAAAAATAAGTCCGCATACTTGACCTTCAACTTGTCAAGATCTCCCTCCTGAAGCTTGCTTAAGGTAGTCAAGCATACTCTACTCAGCCGCTCTGCGTAAGGCCTAATGAACAATAAGACAAACTTCTTGCTTGTATTCACTAGCCTCTTCGCCTGAGTCACTGTCACCAAGTTTGTCTCCTGTGGAAGAGATGCCAAACAAAATACGAATTGTTCGTTGTCCTTGGTGAACCTGTACTTCTGGGCCCGCATATCATAGACTTTATACATATCCCACAAATAAGGATTGCCCAGTATAACCTGACAAACATCCAATGGAACGATGTCACATGTGACCTTGTCAATATACGACTCATTGAGTGTAAATCTGAAAGTGTATTGATTAACTACACTCAACCCTACCTCCTTCTAAATCCACCCTAAAGGATAGGGCTTCGGATGCTTGACTGTCTTCATTCCCAGCTTCTGAACCAAGTCCTCGGATATCAAATTCTTCTGGCTCACTGGATCAACTATGGTATCAACCAAGCTGGTCTTCACCTGCAACTTGAGAACAAAGATCTGCTCCTGGGGATCTTCATCTTCCTTCGTGGCCTGCTTTCCTACTATAAGTTTGAGACTACTATTGGGCTCCGTCATCCATAGAACTTCTTTCGGACCTTGTGCTGTCACATATGCTTTTTTCTCCTCCTTCTTCTTCAATCCCTTCAGCGTGAGATAAGGATACTTCTCCCAGCACCGATCAACAACGTGTCTTGTCTACTTGCAGTGATTACAAGTCAATCTTGCTTTCCCTGGATCACCCTTCTTCTTTTCCTCCTTAGGTTAGGAGCCACTAGACTTGCCTCCAGCTTGCTTGGCATCTTCCTTTGTCTTGTTGTGCTTCTTCTGCTTACCTTCAATGGAAATAGCCTTCACGCTCGTCTCCGCAATCGACTCAACCGTGAATAGCTTCATCTCCTTCTAGATATACTTGTTCGCGGGAAAAATCGTTGCTTTCTTCTTCATTGATTCCATTGCACTCTCAATAACAGTTTTTCGGTTACAAAGATCCGGTCTTTTTATAAGATCCGGTTACAATGAAAATCAAATAAAAGAAATAAAAATTATAACTTTTTCTCTTGTTTGTCGAACAAATCAGAGAGACAAGAGAAAAAGACCGGATCTTTGTAACTGAAAAACTGTTATTGAGAGTGCAATGGAATCAATGAAGAAGAAAGCAACGATTTTTCCCGCGAACAATCTGGCCGAGCCACCACAAGGTGGCTCGGCCAAGGCCGAGCCACCTCAAGGTGGCTCGGTGTGTCGGCCACCTGTGCGCAGGCACAGTTCAGATGGCCTATAAATAGGAGAGGTGGTTCATTTGTTCAGGGGTTGGAAATTTTAGAGAGGCGAAGCCCTGCTGGATTCAAGACTCAGATCTAAAAAAGATCCAAGCTTTGGGACTTCGAGGACTCGCTCTATCAGATCTGGTGCTCGGCGGTCGTCAACGCCAAATAAGGCAAGAGTTCGAGAGGACCGGATCTCAGATCTACGCAGGCGTACTCCGGATCAAAGCTTGGTCTTTGATCCCGAGATTTGGGCGATTGTTTCCTTGGTGAAATAATCCCCCCCGGCTATTATTTCCTTAGTGAAATAATACCCGTCGTACTGCGTAGATCCGACCGGATCTAGATCTCACGGTGGTCAACGGATAAACCCCGGTGTAGGCGAAGAACCGACGCAAGCGAGCGACCGCAAAACAGGAGCTCGTGATTTGTTCGACAAACAAGAGAAAAGTTGTAATTTTTATTTCTTTTATTTGATCTTTATTGTAACCGGATCTTATAAAAAGACCGGATCTTTGTAACCGAAAAACTATTATTGAGAGTGCAATGGAATCAATGAAGAAGAAAGCAACGATTTTTCCCGCGAACAATCTGGCGACCACAGTGGGAGCCGCCGATCTCGCTGCCGAGATCGGAGCGTCGCAGCCGCGGATCTTAATCCCGGTTGTGGAGGAGGTCGAATACGAGTTCGACCAACAGAAGTTCGAGGAGTACCTGTCGTCCTCGTCCGGATCAACCTCCCCCCGCAAGTCCAAGAAGTTCTCCGCCAGGAGAAAAGCTCGTTGGTACGAAGATGTTGAAAACACTAACGAAGATCTCGCCCCGCTGGATGCCAAAGTCGCATCGGGTGAGATTCCTCTAATTCCCAACCAGGTCGGATATGCTCTGGCCAACCCTTCTGCCACAGAGGGCGTGGTGACTCTCTCGAAGAGAGCCCGCCAAAGGCAACGTCAACGCCTTGCGAAACAATTCGCAAAGACCATGGAGTCAGTTGACGGGATCCGTTACAATGCGGATCTGAAGAACAAGAGAGGCAAACAGCCTCAACAACAGATGAACGGCGGCTCTTCCAAGTCACCCACAATGGAATGGGTCCGTGTCAAACGGAACCGTTCAACGCTGGAAGAGCGCATTCGCAAGCGCCGCGCACTATCAGCGCAAGTACGGGCTCAAGCTGAAGAAGCCCGTAGAAAGCTGCAGAAAAACGTGGCTAAGAAACCGCCACCAACTCGCAAAGTTTGGAGGCCGAAGTTTGAAGCGGCGGTTCAGACCAAGGAGCAGCAACTGCAGCCTTCGAAAGTGCAACTTCCAGCGAATCAATCCAAACCGCCGATGATTTCCACAACTGCTCCGGGAGATCCCGCAGGACCATCCCAGAAAAGAAAGTTAGTCTTGGAGTGCCTCGGTCCACTTCCCGAGGAGCGAAGCAAAGCTCCAATCCAAGAACGTTTGGGCCCACTAAGAAAGCCCCGAACGAATCAACATGCTGGGGGTCGCCGCAACCCTCAACATGATAAAAAAATCATGGCACCCAAGCGCACTACTTTGCGCATTGAAGTTCAGGAGCTCGTTGAGAATTCACGCCCACAAAGACGCGTTTTGAGGCGCGTGACTCTCGAAAGCCCGAAGAAGGTAGTTCGCTCTCAGAAGGAAACGTTATCGTCTGATGATGATTGCGTTATACCTGAGAAATCGTGCCAACACACGATAGGTTGCTCCGACTTTCAAACGGACGAGTTGTACTATCACGCTGGGGGTACGAGCAAAGCCAGGAAGAGAAGTCCTCGAAGGCTAGAAACTCAGTGCCCTTGTTCAAAGCTCATTCGAGTGGTACTGTCTGAGTGTAACTGCATCAAGGCAGTCCCCAAGAGAGTTTCAGTGTTCGAAAGGCTTAGTACCGAAATGCCAAAACCAAGGCATAGGCGTTTCCGGCAAAGAAGAACGGTGGTCGGTGATGGAGAATTTCCGAGGGTTACCGCCAATATGACCAGCAAGGGAACATCGGCTCAGGACAACCCCGAGGCGATTCCAGAGGTGCCCCGTCGTGTAACTCGTCTGCAGTCCGGAGCTATTATTCGTGCAACGTATGGTAGGGTTCGGACAAGATTACCTTCGGGAGATGAAGAATCAGATGCCGGCTCGGCAATTGCGTCGGACAATACCGTATCCAGTGAAGGACAACCCCGCGAGTCATTCATGATAAGCACGGAACAAGTAGCCAAGATGCTCGAAGAAGCCATGGCCAAACAACAGGAGAGCTTCAGGTTTAAAATGCAGATGGCCATGCAGAATATGAGAGAAATGCATGACCAACAAATCCAAGCACTGACAAACCGGCAAGGCGAACCAAGTCGTCATAACCAGGTTAATCAGGAAGATGAGGACGCCCATGCGGATGAAGCTCACAATGCCAATAATCCTCCCGTCAATGCAGGGGGTGGTAATGAGAATGCTAATGAAGATACGGGTGAAAGTTTGAAGATCAAAAATCTCGAGAGCAAAATCAATACGTTGATTTCCGCTCAAGAGATAAAGAAGACAGGCATTCCTTGTCCATACCCGAGAGAATGGGAATCGATCCCGTATCTGGCGAAGTTCAACTTAATCAACTTCACGCCGTTCGATGGGAAGGGTTCACCCACTCAACATATGATTTACTTCAAATCACATTTAGGGGTCATCTCTGGCAATGAGCCTCTGATGGTACGGTCTTTCGTTGGCACTCTTCGCGGAGCTGCCTTCGATTGGTATCGCCGTCTCAAGCCAGGTAGCGTGAATAGCTGGGATGATATGGAGACTAAGTTCCTCACCAACTTCTTCGACAACGACACCGAGATATCTATCGGATCGTTGCTAGAAGAGAAACAGAAAGACGGGGAGTTAGTCGACACCTTCGTCAAAAGGTTCCGGAACAAGGCGTTGAATTGCCGGGACCCGATCACTGAGGAGTTTATTCTCCAGACCTGCCACAATAATTTGTCCTTGGACGTGTTGGAAGTAATGGGGACAGCACCGTCCAAAACGTGGAAGGATCTGAAGGTGCACGGAGAACAATCCGAACGCTTCCTCCGAAGGAAGAAAGCCGAGAGGAGTCAATCAACAACTAAGCCTCCGAATTCTAACTTCGCTTCCCGTGGTAAGGGCAAGACACCTGCAGCGGCTATTGATGCCAATCAAACGTCACAACAACAACCACGGAGACAGCAGAAGACTTCAGATCAAAGGCCAAAAAAGAGTACTCCTTCAAGGACGAAGATGTTCCAGCCATCTTCAAATCCCTCCTTGAAAATAACAAGATCAAGCTGCCACCGATCACGAATCAGGAGGAAGCTGACGATACTGCGGATCTGAAGTACTGTGCGTACCACAGGAGGATCCTTCATCCTACCAAGGCCTGCTTTACTTTAAAAAATAGCATCCAGACCTTGGTTGAAGTCGGCGTCATAACGCTAGAGTAAGCCAGTTGAGAACGGTAACACTCCGATAAGTATAAGAGTATAAACTGCTTCTTAAGACTCCGAAGAGTATATGAGTATAAACTGCTCCTCAATCCTCCGACCGGTATAAGAGGTTAAACTGCTCCCTGATACTCCAAAAGGTATATGAGTCTAAACTATTTCCTTTCTTCCACGGGAAGTTCCTGGAGAATGCCATGCGTGGTATTCTTAAGGATAACCCGATCATGCAGCCGATACAATGATAAACCCAGTTTCGCAAGAAAAGCTGGGGGTGGATAATTCATGTAACGGGAAGTTCCCGAAAGAATGTTACATATAATTTTCTTAGGGATAACCCGATCATTACAAATAAAATGATAAGCAATAAACCCACCGTTTACTTGGTCAAACCTTCCTACAGTTAGGACCACAACCAAAATCCCCTCTCGATTCCTCCAATGAACGAGAGGTCCTCTTTCAAATCGAGTGATCAAATATTCCTACAGTTAAGGTCATCTCAAGCTCCCGCTCGGTCAAACCTTCCTACAGTTAGGACCAAAACCACGATTCACTCTCGATAGATGAGAAATTCATCTTTAAGGTCATCTCAAGCTCCCGCTCGGTCAAACCTTCCTACAGTTAGGACCAAAACCACGATTCACTCTCGATAGATGAGAAATTCATCTTTAGTTCGGTAATCAAACCTTCCGACAGTTAGGGTTATCCGAATCTTTTTGATTCTCGGAGTTGAGATCCCACTCTTAGTTTCACCTTTCCGGATTCTGGGGGTAAAGATCCCACCTCAAGTCTCCCTTCCAACTGGGAATAGAATATAAAATTCTTCCTTCCTTGTTTTCGGGTTCGTCTTCACCCTAAAAGAAGACCGAGAAATAGAATATAAAATTCTTCCTTTCCCACACCAATCCTTCTCTAAGAATTTAGGATTCATCCTAGGAAGTTTATCCCGAATCCTAAGCAGGGATAAGTCTGCGCCTAACACGCGCTGCCGGTTTAGTCTTTCTCTGTAGAAGAAGACACCAGAGTTCGATTCTGGGGTATTTTATCCTGAAACCTAAGCAGGGATAAGTCTGCGCCTAACACGCGCCGCCGGTTAGTTCTTAACCGTTAAAAGAATACCCGCCCACATATTCAACATTGTGGCAGGTTGTTATTAATAACACCAAAATCCATGCCTCATACGCATGGGGAATTTCATCCTGAATCCTAAGAAAGGATATGCCGACGCCTAACACGCGTCGCCGGTTTAGTCTTTGTCCGTAGAAAAAGATACCCGAACCTGATTCTGGGGACCTTTATCCCGAAGCCTAAGTAATGATAAGTCAGCGTCTAAAACACATTGCCGGGTAGCCTATTCCCGTAACAATAGCGAAGTCTACGTATTCGAAATCGTAGCACAAAGTCTAAGGGAGTTCATTCCGTTAGCACAACGTTACATGCGGAACGGATTTAGACAATCCGCATGCTAGCCCAACTTAAACGGTAGTCGGTAAAGGCTAATCAAATCCGTTGAAGGCTGGGGGTTAGCCAAAAATCCTAAAGTTAACGCCTAACACGCGTCGCCGGGTAGCCTATTCCCGTAACAAATGGTAAAGCCTATGTATTCAACATCATAGCACAGAGTCTAAGGGAGTTCATTCCTTTAGCACAACGTCACATGCGGAACGGATTAAAACAATCCGTATGTAAGCCCGATTCAAACGGTAATCGGTAAGAGCACATCAAATCCGTTGAAGGCTGAGGATTTGTCAAAAATCCTAAGTCAACGTCTCATACACGTTGCTGTTTAGTCTTTTCACAGGAGAAAGACGAAGTCTACGTATTTAATATCGTAGCACTAAAAGGGTTAACTCTTTAGCTTAACATCACATGCGGAACGGACTTAAACAATCCGCATGCTAGCCCGACTCAAAGGGTAGTCGGTAAAGGCTTATCAAACCTGTTGATGGCTGAGAATTTGCCAAAAATTCTATAAATACGAGTCATTAACGCATCAATTTTACAAATTGGTCTCGTGACTCAAGTATCTGCCACTCTCCAATTCCTTAAGAGCTTAAACTGTGTATACTCCAGAAAACGTACGAGTATAAACTATATCGGACGCCAGACAACGCGTTGCAATGAAGCTCAAATGCCGGACAATGTGTTGCAAATGAAGATTCAACACCGACAATCGATGGTCAGCAAACTCGAGCTAAGAAGTCAGGAAATCAAGAATCAACTTCAAGTTCAAAATTTTGACAGAAGGTCAGACAATAAATACAGCACCGGAACCCTTACAGACATTCGACAAAGCACCGAATAGCCTGGAGGACTGAAGGAATCAAGAATAGAAGCCATTCCAGATATCCCGTCATAAACAATTGAAGGATGGGATAATCATATCCAAAGTATTCCAGACTCTTCTATAAAAGAACGAGGCTAAAATACTTTGGAGGGGGTATCTGTAGGCATATAAAACTGCCTATAGGTCCCTTAACACAGCTCGACGACGTCGAACCAACCATCGGGCGACGCACGCAAACACGATCGTTAGTCTGCAACACTGAAGCCAAGTGGTACGCGATGAAACGGAGCTACGAGGCTACAAGGCTAATGAACCGCACGCAAACAATGGAATAAATCCACTCGCGTGCGGAATCGAGTTAACGGGTTGAAGAATCAACGAGTCATCCAACCAAGAGCGGACTCGGACGAATCACGATCGAATCAAGATCAGTTTCGGACTCGAACTCAGAAGCGGATTTACAGCCAAATCAGGAACCGGATTTACTGCCAAATCAGGTCAACGAATCGAGTCCGAACAAATCAACCACACAACCGAATCACGGACAGAACCGGAAAATGAAAAACGACAGGAAACCCCAACACCTAGAGGGGCTCGGCCAAAACCGAGCCACCTCAAGGTGGCTCGGCCAAAGCCGAGCCACCCTGAGGTGGCTCGGTGGCCGGGCCACCTCAAGGTGGCTCGGTGTGTCGGCCACCTGTGCGCAGGCACAGTTCAGATGGCCTATAAATAGGAGAGGTGGTTTATTTGTTCAGGGGTTGGAAATTTTGGAGAGGCGAAGCCCTGCTGGATTCAAGACTCAGATCTAAAAAAGATCCAAGCTTTGGGACTTCGAGGACTCGCTCTTCCAGATCTGGTGCTCGGCGGTCGTCAACGCCAAATAAGGCAAGAGTTCGAGAGGACCGGATCTCAGATCTACGCAGGCGTGCTCCGGATCAAAGCTTGGTCTTTGATCCCGAGATTTGGGCGATTGTTTCCTTGGTGAAATAATCCCCCCCGGCTATTATTTCCCTAGTGAAATAATACCCGTCGTACTGCGTAGATCCGACCGGATCTAGATCTCGCGGTGATCAACGGATAAACCCCGGCGCAGACGAAGAACCGACGCAAGCGAGCGACCGCAAAACAGGAGCTCGTGATTTGTTCGACAAACAAGAGAAAAAGTTGTAATTTTTATTTCTTTTATTTGATCTTCATTGTAACCGGATCTTATAAAAAGACCGGATCTTTGTAACCGAAAAACTGTTATTGAGAGTGCAATGGAATCAATGAAGAAGAAAGCAACGATTTTTCCCACGAACAATCTGGCCGAGCCACCTCAAGGTGGCTCGGTGTGTCGGCCACCTGTGCGCAGGCACAGTTCAGATGGCCTATAAATAGGAGAGGTGGTTCATTTGTTCAGGGGTTGGAAATTTTGGAGAGGCGAAGCCCTTCTGGATTCAAGACTGAGATCTAAAAAAGATCCAAGCTTTAGGACTTCGAGGACTCGCTCTTCCAGATCTGGTGCTCGGCGGTCGTCAACGCCAAATAAGGCAAGAGTTCGAGAGGACCGGATCTCAGATCTACGCAGGCGTACTCCGGATCAAAGCTTGGTCTTTGATCCCGAGATTTGGGCGATTGTTTTCTTGGTGAAATAATCCCCCCCCGGCTATTATTTCCTTAGTGAAAAAAATACCCGTCGTACTGCGTAGATCCGACCGGATATAGATCTCGCGGTGGTCAACGGATAAACCCCGGTACAGGCGAAGAACCCACGCAAGCGAACGACCGCAAAACAGGAGCTCGTGATTTGTTCGACAAACAAGAAAAAAAGTTGTAATTTTTATTTCTTTTATTTGATCTTCATTGTAACCGGATCTTATAAAAAGACCGAATCTTAGTAACCGAAAAACTGTTATTGAGAGTGCAATGGAATCAATGAAGAAGAAAGCAACGATTTTCCCACTGTGGTCGCCAGATTGTTCGCTGGAAAAATCGTTGCTTTCTTCTTCATTGATTCCATTGCACTCTCAATAATAGTTTTTCGGTTACAAAGATCCGGTCTTATAATAAGATCCGGTTACAATGAAGATCAAATAAAAGAAATAAAAATTACAACTTTTTCTCTTGTTTGTCGAACAAATCACGAGCTCCTGTTTTGCGGTCGCTCGCTTGCGTGGGTTCTTCGCCTGCGCCGGGGTTTATCCGTTGACCACCGCGAGATCTAGATCTGGTCGGATCTACACAGTACGACGGGTATTATTTCACTAAGGAAATAATAGCCGGGGGGATTATTTCACCAAGGAAACAATCGCCCAAATCTCGGGATCAAAGACCAAGCTTTGATCCAGAGTACGCCTGCGTAGATCTGAGATCCGGTCCTCTCGAACTCTTACCTTATTTGGCGTTGACGACCGCCGATCACCAGATCTGGAAGAGCGAGTCCTCGAAGTCCCAAAGCTTGGATCTTTTTTAGATTTGAGTCTTGAATCCAGCAGGGCTTCGCCTCTCCAAAATTTTCAACCCTGAACAAATGAACCACCTCTCCTATTTATAGGCCATCTGAACTGTGCCTGTGCACAGGTGGCCGACACACCGAGCCACCTTGAGGTGGCCCGACCACCGAGCCACCTCAGGGTGGCTCGGTTTTGGCCGAGCCCCTCTAGGTGTTGGGGTTTCCCGTCGTTTTCTGTTTTTCGGTTCTGTCCGTGATTCGGTTGTGTGGTTGATTTGTTCGGACTCGATTCGTTGACCTGATTTGGTAGTAAATCCGGTTCCTGATTTGGCAGTAAATCCGCTTCTGAGTTCGAGTCTGAAACTGATCTTGATTCGATCGTGATTCGTCCGAGTCCGCTCTTGGTTGGATGACTCGTTGATTCTTCAACCTGTTAACTCGATTCCGCACGCGAGGGGATTTATTCCGTTGTTTGCGTACGGTTCGTTAGCCTCGTAGCCTCGTAGCTCCGTTTCGTCGCGTACCACTTGGCTTCGGTGTTGCAGACTAACGATCGTGTTTGCGTGCGTCGCCCGATGGTTGGTTCGACGTCGTCGAGCTGTGTTAAGGGACCTATAGGCAGTTTTATACGCCTACAATACTCATTCAAACCCGCCATATATTTCATTAAAACAAAGTACTCCTCCGTCACAATGTTTTGGACCATTGCTTGCTGCTAAAACTCAGTAGTGTATTCCTGAATGGTTTGATTAAATTTTTGGCTCAATCTGTACTACTTGTACCAACGCTCTTCACGAAATCCTACCAAGTAGAACTGCTTCCTCAGTAGCTCCTTAAACATGTTTCATGATACCGATTTCTTCTCCTGTTTGCAGTAGAATTTCCACCACGTCAACTCATGCCTAGAAATCTTCAATGTCGCAAAAACAATCTTCTCCTTTGACGAATAGCCATAAAGAGTGAAATAGGTCTCCATACGCCCTATCCAATCATTAAGCCTCCCAACGTCGACACTCCCATCATAAACAATAATCTTAACTCTGAAATCAATCTTTAAATTCTGGTAAGAACCCTTACCCCTTTGTTGTGGAACAGTCTTGACGGCCTCAACCTCCTTGTCGGAATCTGAATTCTCACTACCTCCATCGGATTCGATAGGTTTCTTCTTGGGCTCCACTAAAGATTCACCTTTCTTTTCACCTCTATGGATGAGATCAACGAGCTTCATGAGTGTCAAACTGATTGTCTTCATCTATTTTTCCATCGCATCAAGCCTTGATGAATTGTCGCTTTCTGTTATCTTCTTCTTCCTTAATTTTTGGACTTCTTCTAAAGAAATAAGAATCTCACCTAGCTTCTTGTATTGCGATCGAGTAAGGACCATACATAGAATACCCCTTCACAAAATCTGAATATGCTCTAATACCAACTTGATACGAGTCGTCGTACGAGCGCCTTTGATCGCAAAATTATCAAAGGTGATTTTGAGAAAAAGATAGTAAGATATACAAAACAATTTAATTGGCAAAGGAAAATACATTCTCTAGATTATGAAGAATAAAATATCACAAAATCTCTCCCTCACAATCTCTCTAGAATAAAGAACAACTTCTCTATCCTCTTTAAACTCTAATCTCCTGTTTAGAAATCCTAAACAATCGCTACTTATATATCCAACAACGTGGGTAACAAAGTGTTAAATAACTAATACAAACCCAACCAGGATTCACGTCGAAACAGAATCCAGATCGGCCCAAGAAATCTGATCCAGTTGACCGATGTACAACTCTCGGTCGACTGGTCACCCCCTATCGGTCATCCGACAAAAGTGCGTTGGTCGATTGACCAGAGAACATGTTTCTCAACCCTATAGTGTGCATGAATCCGGTCAAGCAGTACTGGTCATTTGGTTGATCGGCCATAGCCTTTTCACCAGTTTCCTGATTTCGTCATTTTTCCTGATTTTGACTGTTTCTGTCGCCATCCGTAGTTACACCCACGCTTTAATTCTTAAGCTACCATGAGAATCATCTATCCTCAATCTCCTATAAGGATCACTAAGTTTCCAAAGCAGAAAATGTACACCCGTATCAAGAACTCTCTCAAATCCGTCGTAGGGAATCGAGGAGAGTTACTCACTGAACGTGAGTTTTGATTTGGAACCCCTTGTCTTAGGCTGAACGGGACTAGTTCTTGATGGACATGGATTTTGTTGAGATGCCTTAAATTCGTAGACTTCTTATGTCCACCCATCAGTCTAGTCATGCTATGAATAACCCCGATGGGGGTCTCGCTACCCAGTTAGCGAGCCGGGGGTCCAGGGTGCGGCACGCCCCTGGCTAGGGGGTCAAAGGGGAGTAGACGATCCCCTGACGGGGTTTGAGGCAATGCCCCGAAGGTCCATTGTATACACCCTAATCTATTGTTTGAAATCCATGTCGGTCACCCTGAACGCAACTTGACACATCACGCAAGAGTCACGTTTTAACACTAAAACACGAGGCTCGTATTTAAGTAACTGAACACGAGGGTCTCGTTTAGACAACTGAGTGTGAGGGTTATGTTTGAGCAACTGAACATGATGGTCGCATTTGAGAGTGGGGACGTGAGGGTCATGAGCAACCCCCTTCTGAATGCGACGTTCACATTTTGATTGAGTAACGCGAAGCTTAGCTTCGCGTTCAACACTAACTTGAGGTTCGTGTTTTGTCTATGGAATCCACCATTGAGGATCGTGTTTAGCCTGACTTATACGAAGCTCTTGCTTGGGCACATTAATGTGAGGTTCACGTTCTAAAGTAGAAATGCGAAGGTTGCGTTGAGGCTCACAAACACGAAGCTCGCGTTGGTTGGAGGATCAACTTTCTCAGAGTTGTGCTCGTTGTAAGGATCTTCTCCTTCGTCGAGCATTATTCTCTTAGCCTGATTTAAGGCTTTTGCGATGATGTAACCATCTGTACTGATCAAGTTAGCTGCAGTAATGGGCTTCTTGTGACCCGATACCCTTTGTTTAGGCACGGGTGAAGGGCCTCTAACTCGATTGATGAGTTCAATTAGAGCTAAGTCTTCTCCTTCTGAAGAAGGGCTGTATAAACAACATGATCCAAAGGAGATACACTCCTTCGACGAGTTAACAGTAGGAGGAATTTTAGTCTCCTTGGAGATTTTGTGGATCTTACACATGGCCTTAGGGCTAAGGGACACGGAGGAGAGAAACTCTTCGTATTTGGCTTGGTCGAACTCAACGATCAGTGTTTTGATGGTCGTTCCCATGAGTTTAGTATCGTATTACGCCACCACTTCTTCATCGGTGAAAAAGCCATTTCCCAGTGGAGTCGCCATCTTTGGTTTGTGGGAAAAAATTACGAGAAAATTAAGAATAAAATTTGTATTAATCTTCCTAACAGACTTAGGAAAAGAGTGAATACAATCTCTCACAGTAATCTCTCTCTAACAGACTTAGAAAAAGAAATTATAATTTCTCTTATCGGTTTTCCGACTTACAAAAGAGAGAAGGATCGACGAAGACCTTCCCCTTTGTTTAAAGTTGGGTTCTTCTTGGTGGAGATGAGAGTTTGATTCTTGTATCTCGTTGATGATTCGAGCACTTCACTTCATGGAACGTTACTCTATTCCTCTTGACTTAACGTCGGGAAAAACTTGCAAGAAAAGTTTTGAACTCTTAACGAGTTTAAGAAGTCTGTAAAAGAGTTAATTTTAGAAAGTAAATTAATTCTTTGCAACTGAAGATAATTCAATAATCAGTCTCCAAATTCTTCAACCGAAACATGATTTAAAAAGTCAAAGCAAATTGCTCCAAATCTTCAACAAAAGCTTTCACAAAAGCTCCAAAGTGTGCTGACCTCCAAGATGACCCCCCTCCCCAAAAGATCCTTTTGTAGCTGACTTCTCAGCTATTTATAGGTGTTTAAGGGGTGTAACTGCTCCCTTAAATCACTTCTTAATGAGGATTTAATGCCCTTTATTCATGCAAAATAGTTTTGAAACCGTTTAAAATGTGTTTGAATAGGTCAAACATAATGTTTGCGTTCTGGAAAAGACCCTCGCGTTTAACCGATGAAACGCGGTTGTGAAATCCGCGTTTGAAGCTTAGAACGTAGTAGTGAGCTCCGCGCTTTGAACATAGAATGCGATAGTGAGCTCCGCACTTTGAACTTAGAATGTGGTAGTGAGCTCTGCATTTTGAACTTGAAACACGATGGTGAGCTCCGTGTTTTGAAAATAAAATGTGGGGTTGAGCTCTGCATTTTGAACTTAAAACGTGGAGGTGAGCTTCACATTTTGAACTTGAAACGTGGGGATAACCCTCGCATTTTAGTTTGAAGAGATCATTAATTTGTAATCTCTTTTGTTAGAACGTTGCAATGATCGTCATCTTGTAATCCTTGAATTTGGCTCTTAAAAATATAAGAGTCGTCAGATTGTAACTTTCATCTTTTAATGTGAAGTTCGTCAGATTATAACCTCCATCATCAGTGCTTTGTGGAGATCAGCTATCTGCAGTAATTTTTTTGACAACCTACATATATGTTACAATTTATATAAGACTCAAGTAAAGGCTTCATATGATTCTTTGAGCGTGGCTCAAGACGGTAACACTCTCAGTTTGTGGCATAGGAGGCTTGGGCACATGAGCGAGAAGGGGTTGCAGATATTAGCAAAAATGTCTCTCATTCCCTTTGTCAAAAGTTCATCACTCACCCGTTGTGATTATTATTTTTTTGGAAAACAACATTGAGTTTCTTTAAGTAAGCCTTCTAAAAGAAAATATAATATCTTGGATTTGATTTATTTTGATATTTGTGGTCCTATTGAGGTGGAGTCCTTGGGTGACAATAAGTATTTTGTCATATTTATTGATGATGCACGCGGAGCATGTGGGTCTTCTTATTTAGGACAAATGACCAAATGTTTTTAGTCTTCCAGCGGTTTCATGCCATGGCGGAGAGGCAGACATGAAAGAAGTTGAAGTGTTTGTGCACCGATAATGGAGGAGAGTACACATCCATTTAGTTTAGAGATTATTGCTCCAAGCATGGTATTCAGCATCAGAGGATAGAGCCTAACACACCGTAGCATAATGGAGTTACAGAGAGGTACAACAGGATCATTATGGAGAAAGTCATATGTATATTAAAGATGGTGAAGTTACCTAAGAGCTTCGGGGCTGAAGTTGTTCGCATTGCATGCTACATAATCAATAGGTCTCCTTCAGTTCCTTTGGGTTTTTGATATTCCAGAGAGAGTTTGGTCCGGAAAAGATATTTCCTATTCTCATATGAAGGTGTTTGGTTGCAAAGCGTTTGTACACATTCCGAAGGAGAAGAGACAGAAGCTTGATGATAGAGTGGTTCTTTGCATCTTCTTTGGTTATGGAAAAGATGAGTTCGGCTACAAACTATAGGATCCAAAAAAAGAGACAAATTATCAGACTAACAGATGTGATTTTTTTAGGAGGATCAGACTATTGCAGATCTCAGGAGAGTAGAGCAGTCAGAGAGTGTTGCTAGTGAGATTCTAGATATGACACCCGTTTCGTCTCTAGTATAGTTGCATCCTATAGATATAGAGCAGGTGCATGATGATGATGATGATGTTGATGATAATGGTCAGATAGCAGAGTAGGGAGACGGTGACCAAGATCATGAGTAAGAGGCTCCTCAGTAGGCGGAGCATCACCAGCAGTAAGAGTTTGCAGAGTCGTAACTTAGGAGATCAGCTAGAGAACATTGACCATCCACGAGACATCCTCTTTCGGAGTATTCTTTGCTAACAGAAGAGGGGGAACCAGAAAGCTTTCAGGAGGCACATACTCATAAAGACAAGGACAAATTGTTCCAGGCTATAAAGGAAGAGATGAAGTCTCTTGAGAAGAACGATACTTATGAGTCGGTGGATTTGTCAAAGGATAGAAAAGCTTTGAAGAACAAGTGGGTGTTCAAGTTAAATAAAGATGGCTATAAAGAGATTCAGAAATACAAAGTCAGATTAGTGGTGAAAGGCTTTGGTCAGAAAAAGGGCATTGATTTTGATGAGATTTTTTCACAGGTTTTGAAGATGACGTCCATTAGAGTTATCTTGGAGTTAGCGGCTAGTTTAGACCTCGAGATTAAGCAGCTTGATATGAAAACTGGTGATTTGGAGGAGGAGATCTCCATAGAGCAGCTAGAGGTTTTTGAAGTGAAGGGAAAAGAACACATGGTTTGCAGGTTGAAGAAGAACCTTTATGGTTTGAAGCAGACACCTAGGCAGTGGTACAAAAAATTTAATTTGTCATGTTGAGTCATGGCTACCAGAGGATAGTTGTAGATTTGTGTGTATATTTCAAGAGAATTTTAGATTCTAGCTTCATTATCCTTTTATTTTTTTGGACGATATGTTTATTATTGGTCAGGATAGTCAGATAATCAGTAGGCTGAAGAATGAGTTATTTAAATCTTTTGACATGAAGGATTTGGGCTTGGCACAGCAGATTCTTTGTATGGATATTGCTCGTGACAGGAAAGCCAGGAAGTTATGGTTATCACAGGAGAAATACGTTAACTAGCTACTTGATAGATTCAACATAAAACATGCCAAGTCAGTCAGTACTCCTCTTACAGATCATTTGAAGCTTAGCAAAAAGTTTTGCCCGATTGCAGATAAGGAAAAGAGTGAGGTGGAGAATGTTCCATACCCTTGACCTGTAGGGAATTTGATGCATGTCGTGGTTTGTACTCGGCCAGATATAGCTCATGCAGTAGGCGTTATGAGCAGGTTTCTTTCTAATCCAGGAAAAGTTCATTGGGAAGGTGTAAAGTGGATCTTAAAATATTTGAAAAGCGATTCTAGATTATGCTTGAGTTTTGGAGGTTCGAATGTATATTATATGGTTTTGCATATGTGGATATGACAGGTGATCTCGATCATAAGAAGTCTACCTTAGGTTGGTTGTTCACTTTTACAAGGTAGCAGTATCTTGATAGTCCAGATTATAAAAGTGTGTTGATTTATCTACAATAGAGGTAGAATATATTGCAGCTGCAGAAGCCGGTAAAAAGATGATTTGGTTGAGAAGATCTCTACATGAGTTAGGCTTACAGCAGGAAAATTATCAAATCTTCATTGATAGTCAAAGTGCTCTTGATTTGAGCAAGAATTCCACATTCTACTCCAGGACGAAACACATTAATGTGAGATATCATTGGCTTAGAGAAGCCGTTGAGAAAGAGGAGTTGAAGCTATAGAAGATTCACAAAGATAAAAATCCATCAGATTTTTTAACGAATATCATTTCTAGAGAAAAGACCCAGTTGTATCGGCAATTGGCCCGCATGAATTCCCGTTGAGGAGTTACAAATTGGCATACCCCCTCTTTGGGTTGGAGGGGGAGATTGTTGTGAATCCAGCCCAAGATAAGGTCCACATGAGGTTCACATGAATTAAAATTCTATCTAGAAGAGGATTTAGATGATTTATTTATATAAGAATATGTTTAGAGAATTCTATTTATGAGAACCCTGAAATTAATTTCAGCACTACAGTAACCGTGATCAGTACCCGAGAAAAGAAAGGAGGGGAGACAGAGAAAAAGTGAGATTCTGGATAGCTCGGTTGTCCGATTGTAGTAATTCAAAAGCCGTTATTTTCAAAAAAACGACACCATCGAAGGTACGGTACTGGTTTCTCTATAGGTGTTGGAGATTTTTGGTGAGATGAGTTTTAGGATTTTGATGCCCTAGAGGTAACATTATATCTTTCTCTTGTGATTTAATCCTCAAGTTCAGGTATAACTTGGAGGGGTTATAGTATTGATTCGTAGTGAAATATTTCTCTCAGGATTGCCCCGTGGACGTAGGCACGATTTGTTGAACCACGTTAAATCTTGGTGTTTGCTTGCTTGTGGTATTTTAATTGGTGCCATTATTCATTTAGTGTTTAATTCCACAGATTAATCTCTATAAAATCCCTAATAAACCCTTCTGTATTTTTTAAGTTTTGCAAATTATGAAGGGTTAACTCATGTTAACTTACTTTAATATTTGTATAGATTATTTTTGTGTTTAACGGGTTAAGAAAGGGGTTAAGTCCCATTAACCCCTCACTTAACCCTTTCCCAAATGACACTGATAAGTTTAACTAAGTTGTGCCTCACTTGGCTTTTGAGTAGCACTTATAAACACTAAAACTTTTAAAACTTTCACTTATATATCCTTACTTGATTATGCTTACTATATAGTCCAAAGTAATTTAAATTTGCACTTACATAATCACAAAGTTATCGCAAAGTTTGTAAAACTTGGTCTTAAATATCTCAAAACTTTTAAAATTTGCACTCAAATGTCTTCAACTTTGCATAACTAAGAGGCTAAATAACACTTAAATGCTACAAAGCTTTCTCATTTTGGTACTTAAATACCCTGACTTGTTTATTGTGACAATTAAATACCTCAAGTTTTCCGTTGTTGAAGTCTCTGTTAATGTTGCTAGCTTACATTACATGCGAATCATGCATATTATCTATTATATTATATTGTATTAAACTAGTATATACTAAGGTTAAATGGAATTGCACAGTTTATATAAACCTGAAGTTTTATCCCGGTTTATTTTTAAATCCAGATGCTTCCAAAATCACTCTTTACACCTAAAACACCATAACAAATTATTTTCGAACATTGTATTTTAAATTTTAATTTCTCATTTTTTATTCGAAGCATGAAATGTGGTTTACTCAAAATCTCCACCCCTAACCTTAATTTGTAAACCGTACCAACTTTCCAAAAGAGTTGCCGGCCTATAAACACAAAGCTTTGTTACCACTAGGTGAATTGCACGTGCAATGCACGTGGTATAAATTTTTAGATTTAGCTAAAATTAATAATTTAGTTTAGCATTTTACTTTAATTTCTTGATTGAATCCTTTAAGCTAATTTGGAGTTTATATAGATGTCTAAACAAACATATGATAGCCTAATAAAGACCCAAAAGGAGCACCACTTTTTTGCAAATCTTACATCACTATTAAAAGGATAATTATATAGTAAGACTTAGTTATATTTTGACATGTGAGATTGAGTCATTAATTTGCCTTCAAGAATTTTTAGATTTTTATTTTTCAACGCACAAAAGAATATAAATCAAAACAGTTTATTACACTTAGTTCTATATGAATATTTTCTCGTAAATGGGGTATCAAATTGTTAATGTTAGTATGTAAAAAATCATTTAACTCGGTTCTAGACCTTTTCAGTGGAAATATAAATAAAAGTGAAATTTTACAATTGACAGTTCTATTCCTCTTTATAATGACAAGAAAGGTATTGACGCACGCATGCTCTACACAAGTTTATACAATATGACTGAAAGCAAGAACAAAAATACTAGTTTCAAGCACAACTTTGCATTATAATGTGTTTCTCAAGTTACCTCTCCTCGATGTTCCAGTACAGTGTCTTCAACAACGTCACCTAACATTTCAATGGACCAGCAAAAGCCAAAGATGCATAGTCTTATTCCAGTGTCAAGTCCCTACACTAAAAAAGAGAATAAAATTTTTCAGCCAAATGCCATATTTCAGAGTAAACAAAAAGATAAATTAATACAAGGGGCACTACTTACATTTGTTGCAGCAATATGAAATAGGGCACCAAGATAAAGACCTTGACCCGAATCCATGTAATCACTCTCGTAAAAATGCTAAAGTTATGTGACGACTTCGATCTGCCTTTCCCCTTCTACACAAGTATTATAAGAGTACGTATCTCCAACATAAAAGGAACGTATGAAAAAAAATAGAACTCCAAATAAATGATGCTAAAAGAGAAAAACTGGAAGAATTTTCTGAACCAATTTGTTAGTCAAACTAACTATTTAACTGCATCATAAAACATTTTTGCATTATTAAATTCATGTGTTTAAGAAAATAAACAAATTAATTGAGGGAAGATGCCTCTTAAAAAATGACACCTTTTATTTACAAGAACCTGTGTGTACAAGCTTCTCTTTCTACAATGATTCATTACCCTTTCTTTTTTGGATGTAAAATATTAGCAAAAAGATTCCAAAAAAGAACTAACAGTAGCATTTGAATTAAATAAATTTTAAGATATCGGTAGAAAATTTTAACATGTCAAAATAACTCCATTGAGAAAAAAAACTTTTCCACGAACAACCTTAAAGTGCTGAATTTTTGAATAAGTACCTAGTAAGTTCTAAAGAATTTGAAGGGCTTCAAACGATTAGCATTTATGGTGCATTTCAACAGAGGCTAGAGTGAAATTGAGAACCACTTTTAAAGGAATCAACATCTCCACTTAATTTTCCAAGTTCATCATTTTTCATGGCTCCTTCATGCTTGTAGTATTGTAGGCCCATACATGAATAGAAAATTAGCGACGGTTTGGAGATGATGATCTCAGATATGTGTTGTATTAGTTAATAACATTAATCTTTTGAATTGTTCTTATCTCCCTTGCTTCCAATTTTAAAGCTTAACTAGTGGTGCAATGTGGTGCGTTGGGGATTTAGTCTCCCCACTACTTTCATTAGGTAATAGTTGTATTTTATCATACCTTTTTTGCATGATTAAGGTTTATAAGGTTTTAGCAGATCTGAATAGGATTTAAAGAACTTTAGAAAAAGGCTATCAAGATTATTCTATAAGGACATATATGAAGTTTAACGTGAAGAGTATATTTATTGAATCATTATCATACTTAGTTGTTATCGACTAATATGGCATGCTAGTTGTAGTATTATGGCCATTTTTCATTTGGTATATGTTAATAATACGATACTAACATTCTGCAGGTATAACATTCTGCTGCAATACATGCCAAACAACTATAGTATGTTGTCAAAACTATTAGGCTTGAATCCTGTATTTACAACAAAAGAAGTAAAAAATAATACATCTAGCTAAACTTTACATTTTAGGGACTATCATTTTATCATTATTTAAATATTTACATGATAAAGAAAAAGACAAAATAATGTCAGTGTTCTAAGTCTGTGTTATAGAACTATCATAGCATATCAAACAATAGTCCCCTGCGACTTTACCCATAGCATGTAGAAGTTAAAGTGTGTAATTTTAAGATTGCTAACCCACTACACATAATATTCAATCCTAATTCTTTATTATGCGTATTTAAGTGTAAAATTTTAAAATTTTAGGAGATTAGTGATTGTGTGCATGGGTGCTTGCTTGGGCCCATTTATGTGTGAAATGAGCTTATGTTGGAAGTTTTGAAGGAAAGATGAAACATCTTGATTTGTGCAAGAGTGTATTCTTTGCTTAGAATATTGAATAATTTTTTGTAAAATTCTGAATAATTTACAGCATTGGTTCTCCAATTCTATTCAATTGACAGAAAAGATTTGTGTAAATTAATAGTTAATATAAGAAGATTTGTGTAAGTTTATAGTCAATATCTACCAAAATCGGATATGATGATAGAAAAGAAACATTTAAGAGGAAAAAAATGAGTCCTATTGATAATATTAGAGAATATATGAACCATGTCATAGAAGAGCTATTTAAATAAAAGAAAATTTCTTGAATCAGAGTTCAATGCGTTTGATATATATAAGTGTTATGGTGTTCACTCACCCAAGATACAGTAATCACAAAATGATACAATAAGAGTCCTAGTCAACTCCTAAGAGTTCTAGGCATTTCGACTCCTAAGTCGAATATTAAGACATTGGCTCTTTATCAAGATAAGCCTAAGGTACAACAACTCCTCAGTCAATTATCAAACCATTGGCTCTTTATCAAGGTAAGCCCAAGGCATCACATATGGTTGAATCCTCCAGTACAACTCGACCATCATGGCTAGATTACAAGACCTTGGTACCTTACCAAAGTATAAACCCAAGGCATAATTACAAAGGTCTCGGCCCCACCGACTCATCAAGCCAGCACCCTGGTGTCGACACAAGAGGCGATACTAGTCGATACGAGAGATCCTGACATGCCAGACGAGTCGACATCTTTATATTGACCCAAAAGGCAGCTATTAAGCTAAGATAAGATGACGTCTCACTTAGCTCGACAGGCCGACACTCCTAAGTCGACACGAAAGATGGTACCGATCGACCCATTTATCAAGGACGATCCTATTTAAGGCACTCGGCCACTCACTGGACATTTCTCAGAAATGACTTAAGGGACGTTCCCTGCTGTCGGCTAAGTTGAGGACTCGACCCTGGTCTTAAGCCTCTCTCCCCGAGTTAATGTTGACATCTCAGTCCACCTCGAACAAGTCTTATCCAGATATTGGCCTGACAAAGTCTCCATGACTAGTCAGCTCAATCACTTCCTAGAAAATGCGGAGATACATTCTCCCATAATGAAGTGACTTCCCCTCCAGTCGCTGGTCGACACCTGTAAAGCAAGAGACGACTCAGCATGCCCACATGCCCGCTGCCAAGCTCACAAGTCACTTTCCGGATATCGCGGAGACACCATCTCCTATGCTGAAATAACTTCCCTTCCAATAGCTAGCCGACACTTGTAAAGAGAGGGATCACTCATCTTCCAGCTCACGCTTTGCCACCGCCATTCTGTTTGGCCGAAATAAGCAATCTACCATGGACATCCACGCTATATATATGGATATTATTCACCATCAGAGGGAGGAGGCCCCCTATGAAATAAAGGTAAGAAAACAAATAACAATCTAACTGTTCTAGTCCATCTAATCTGAGAGATGGTAATCTCTAATGCACATAGCAGAAGAACACATAGTTCTAAACTCCAATCAAGCTCATGTTTATCAACTGTCTTGATTGTCGGAGGAATCACGGGGAACCGGTCCCCGCCCTCTCACGAGTTATTTCTGTCTATGCAGCGCGGACATCAGACCCTCATTCAAAAACTAGGTGTAAAGCTGAAGAAGGGAACGGGCTCTCCATTATCCTTCACTATCCGGCAACAATCCTCTTCCGGATTAATTGGCTGATTGATATCGAGCATCAACAGTTTGGCGCCCACCGTGGGGCCTTTCTTCTTTTTTAGGAAGAACTGCCAAGTTCTGAACAATGATATGAATTTAATCACCCTGAAGAACAACACTAGAATTGCACCATTCAAGCTAAATGAAGTCAGGAGTTGCATTATTCAAGCTAAGGAGGATTAGCATATGGCTATGAAGAGCTAATATAGGCGTAGCCCTCAAAGGCCCCTATACTTTTCCAGGGAGCATCTGCCAGGTGGGTCATCCACCAAACAATGAGACCGCTACCAGAACCCCGAAAGCCCAACTGGAGAAGACACACCACTATGGTAATTGTCTGGCTTGTACATGTAGCACAGGTTTCTTATCGCTGCTACAGACGAACTTCATCTTCTGGACAACCAAGAAACCTGGAGTTGGATCACAAAGCAGAACCCTACCTCCTTCAAGGGTTATGAGCAGATCCAATATCACTGGAGCTCCCACTGATAATAGCTCATATGAGTATAGGAGAAGCGATTAAGTTTGTGGTCGGCACCTTGAACCAGATGGACTTTCATTCGGAGAACTCCCAAGATATCAGGGATGAGATGGTGGGAAAAGCTTAGGGCCTGTCAACTGATTGTTCTCAGGAAGAATGATCTTGGCCCTTCAACCGACGCCTTCACCACTAAAGATTGCATAGGCTCTAGTGGTCGAAGCATGCGATCCACATGATCCCCATAAGAGAGAGTTCTCAATCCACAGCATGGTCCAATCCCCCAGTACTCCCAAAGCTCCTTCAAGAAAGCCATCATGGTTTGTCATTTTTAGGGAGTACAATACCGGCTGGTGGATTCCCTCCCCAAGAGAGGTTCCACCGCAAAAGGTACCATGTAACTTTTGGTCGTGCCCTCAACCCTCACATGGAAAATGCCATTCGACATAATTCATGGCGTATGGGCAGTTCCTTTTACCAAAACCCAACGTGCAAACCATCCACCTTTATAGCCTTACTGGAGATTCAGACTCAGAAGGAACCTCCACGAATGAGATGGCAAATAGAGTTTTGACTCATCTTCGTCATACCAACAAGTTGTCTACTATAAAAGCAAGCAAATATCTAACTAAAAGAGGTTCTACACTGGCGACCTCACCCTTTGCAAAATTACCCTAAAGTAGAACCGGAGAAAGATCACAAGTGGTTCAACCCCCTTTCTGAGCATCAGATGCCCGCAAAGGATATTTTTTCATGACAATGTAAAATACAGAACTGATAAAATATCAAGCCATTAGCTCTTTATCAAGATAAGCCTAAGGTACAACGACTCCTTAGTCGAATATCAAGCCATTGGCTCTTTATCAAGATAAGCCCAAGGCACAACGACTCCTCAGTCGAACATCAATACCTTAGCTCTATCAAGATAAGCCCAAGGCAAAACAACTCCTCAGTCGAATATCAAGCCCTTAGCTCTTTATCAAGGTAAGCCCAAGGCACAATATATGGTCAATTCCTCTGTCTCTCATTGATCATCATGGATAAGCCCTTGGTACTTTATCAGGAATAAACCCAAGGTACAATCCTTCGGCTGACTCCCATAGTCATCTCTCGGCCTTAGGGGAAAGAAATACCTAGTCAACTCTCAAGAGTTCTAAGCATTTTGACTCCTAAGTCGAAAATCAAGCCCTTGGCTCTTTATCAAGATAAGCCTAAGGCACAACGATTTCTCAGTTAAATATCAAGCCCTTGGCTCTATCAAGATAAACCTAAGACACAATGACTTCTCAGTCGAATATCAAGCCCTTGCCTCTTTATCAAGATAAGCCTAAGGTACAACGACTCCTCAGTCAAATATCAAGCCCTTGGCTCTATCAAGGTAAGGCCAAGGTATAACGATTCCTCAGTCAAATATCAAGTCCTTGGCTCTTTACCAAGATAAGCCTAAAGCACAACGACTCCTCGGTTGAATATCAAGCCCTTAGCTCTATCAAGATAAGCCCAAGGCACAACGACTCCTCAATCGAATATCAAGCCATTGGCTCTATCAAGATAAGCCCAAGGTATAACGACACCTTAGTCGAATATCAATCTCTTGCCTCTTTATCAAGGTAAGCCCAAGGCACAACTTATGGTCAATTCCTCCGGCTCTCATCGATCATCATGGATAAGCCCTTGGTACCTTATCAGGAATAAACTTAAGGCACAACCTTTCAACTGACTCCCACAGTCATCTCTCGTCCTTAGGGGAAAGAAAGACCTAGTCAACTCTCAAGAGTTCTAGGCATTTCAACTCCTAAGTCGAAAATCTAGATTTTGGCTCAACATAAGCCTAAGGCACAATGACTCCTCAGTCGAATATCAAGTCCTTGTCTCTTTATCAAGATAAGCCCAAGGCACAATGACTCCTCAGTGGAATATCAAACCCTTGGCTCTATCAAGATATGCCCAAGGCATAACAATACCTCAGTCGAATATCACGCTCTTGGCTATTTATCAAGGTAAGCCCATGACACAACTTATGGTCGATTCCTCCGACTCTCATCGATCATCATGGACAAGCCCTTGGTACCTTATCAGGAATAAACCCAAAGCACAATCCTTCGGCCGACCCCCACAGTTATCTCTCGGCTTTAGGGGAAAGAAATACCTAATCAACTCTCAAGAGTTCTAGGCATTTCGACTCCTAAGTCAAAAATTAAGACCTTGGCTCTTTATCAAGATAAACCCAAGTCACAATAACTCCTCAGTCAAAATATCAAGCCCTTGGCTCTTTATCAAGATAAGCCTAAGGTACAACAACTCCTTAGTTGAATATCAAGACCTTGGCTCTTTATCAAGATAAGCCCAAAGCACAATGACTCCTCAGTTGAGTATCAAGCCCTTGGCTCTTTATCAAGATAAGCCCAAGACATAACGACTCCTCAGTCGAATATCAAGCCCTTGGCTCTTTATCAAGATAAGCCCAAGGCACAACGACTCCTCAGTAGAATATCAAGCCCTTGGCTCTTTATCAAGATAAGCCCAAGATACAACGATTCCTCGGTCAAATATCAAGCCATTGGCTCTTTATCAAGATAAGCCCAATGCACAATGACTCATCAGTCGAATATCAAGCCCTTGGCTCTTTATCAAGATAAGCCCAAGGGACAACTCTACGGTCGACTCCCACAGTCACTACTCGACCTTATGGGGATTATGAAGACCTAAGCATCCAACCTCAGAATTGTCATTCTGTCAAAAAGATGAGAACGAAGCCACAAAGCTAAAAGAATGCAAACAATGAAGGGTAGCTCAAGAATGAAGACAAAAGTTAATTTTCATTCAATAAGAGTAAACTTCATTACAAACTCTTTTACAACAAAAAAGAGAAAATAAAAAAATTGAAAGATACAGGTCTTTAAAGCCCTCGACTAGACTCGGGAGTTGGCCTTGGCGGACTCCTGGCGGCAGCAAGGGTAGAAGATTCCTCAAGGGCCCCAGTAACAAGCTCGACCTTATCGTCATTCGCTAACAAATCCAACCTGCCTCTAATTTTCTTGATATCTTTTAGCAAGTCAAGACAACAAGAGACGCGGGAATGATAGAAACGATCTGGAGTTGGATGAGAGTTGCGAGGCACCAAGGAGGTGAAGTAATCAACTCCAACTTTACAAGCTAAGGCTACTTTAGCCTTCCCTATATGGCCATGACGCCAGTCGTCAACCACCTTCTTTCTATGTTGCTCTGAGTCCAGACGAGCAAATTGATCCTTCAGTTTATCGACAAGGACTAGCTATGGATGCCTGAAGCTTTGATTGTAGCTCTTCAAAGTCCCCCTCATCTTTTCAAGAGACAGGCAACTTGTTCGAGCCTCTGCCTCATATGTCGTCCTACGATGCTTCTGACTCGGCTTCTGCCTGTAGGTGAACCATGTTCCTTTGAAGGTCCTTGATGGTCCCCGTCTTCTTAGAGAACTGGGTTCGAAAGCTCTTAATGAGCTCTTCCTTCTCAACCAAACTCCGACGCCAAATACCTTCTTTATGAGTCAATTCGGCCTCTAAGACAGTGACTCTCTTTTCTGCCTCCTCCTTTGCCGACTTCTCCTTAGCGATCTCTGCTTGGCCTTCCTGGGAACGCTCAAGTCGATTAAACAGGGCGTGTCCCAGCGAAGTTCCCCGAGCTAGACAAGCTTGAAGAGCTTGGAGTATGCCAACACTTGGCATATCCTTCAAAATCCTCCCGTCAGCACCATTCTCCATCTGTTCTAATGAAGTTCCAGCTCTTCCCTTAACGATGTCATTCACCCTAATCGGCTCCTTACCAGGGTGACGAGACGCCTCAGGATTAGTACTAGGGCCGACATCATCCTCCTCGACCATTGGGGCCGCAGTCTCCCTGTAAGGAGAAAACTCATCTATCAGCCCCATATTTTCTAAGTGGTTAAGCTGAGTTATCAGCGGACCCATCCCAAGTGGTTAACTAGGCACCGCCTCTCAACCCTTACCCTTCCCCTTAATTTAGAGGCAATGTTGGTGCTTGAGGCATCAAGACAGCCACCTCCTCTGCACCAAAAGACCCCCTCGGCTTCTTATGGGGTCTAACAGTGGAGCTCTCCCCCTCAATCCCAGTGTTCCTCTTATGATTTTCTACTAACAGAGGCACAGGGCTCGTCCTTGCCTAAAAGCTAGTGGAAGATAAAATCATAGACACGCTCGTCGTCCAGGAGAACACATTAACAAATAGAGCATCACTCTCTCGGGCCCTGGCATAAGAACGGATCTTTTTCAGATCCATCATCTCGGAGTCACTAAGGGTAACTGGCGTCAAAACATCTTCATTAACCTCCGGCTAGTTCGAGCAGGCGAATACGCTGTCGCCACCATAGACCAACACAAATCGCTTCCTCTAGTCCTCATCTAACTCTAAAGAATCAGAAATAAGCTGGAACTCCCCACGATAGTGAAAAGAGTAATGTGGGTCCTTATCAGCTAACCCCATGCTGATCAAATTCCCAAGTACTCTCAAGCTTGGTTGGACTCTAACACGATGGCAGATGATGATAAAATCCACCGGAATTCCTACTACGTTCGGATAGAACTAGGAAGAGGAGACTCCTAGAGAAGTGTGCACCTCCTTGATAAAAGGGTTCAAGGACAGTCGTAAATCATACTCTAAATGGGCCAAGTATAGCGGCACTCGACCCTCACCATAGTAGTACACTTGCTCGCTAATCTCCGGCACCACCAAAGTGAGAGTCTGAGGGATATTGTATCAGTCATACAACCCACCAGATCATCCATATGGACCTTCGAGCGGATAAGGAAAAGAGCAGTAAGGCTCTTTTCACTACGGCCAGAGTTTGAAGCTTGGGAAGCCATGGAAGATTTTTTCCTAAAAAGCTTGGAGGAATATCAAAAAAATTTCCAGAAGCAAAGGTTCGTAAAAGAATTATCTCATCATCAAAAAGCTATTTATAAGCATTCAAGAAAGAATACAAACGGATTTTCAAAAGACGTGGTAGTTTTCAAAACCACCAGGCTAGATCCATATCGGAATCTAAAGTGGTTCACTCGAAACACGAAACATCACCCTCATTTAATGCCCCACATCCTAATACTCAAAAAGTGGAAGATCCTCCCTTCTATCCATGACGCTTCATCTCCTAAAAAGACGGTTCATATCTTTTGATGATGTCAGCCATGAATAGCGGAATTAGCAATGGATGCCTAATAATGACAAGTTACGTCTCTAAGACAGAAACTTTTCAATTTCTCACCTTCAGTAGACCTGTATTGATCAAGATCATATATTATTTCCCTCAGAGTCGACTAAAAGCCAACTCCAAGTGAAAGGGGCCACCTGTTATGATGTCGCTCACCCAAGATACAGTGTTCACAAAATGATACAATAAGAGTCCTAGTCAACTCCTAAGAGTTCTAGGGATTTCGACTCCTAAATTGAATATCAAGACCTTGACTCTTTATCAAGATAAGCCTAAGGAACAATGATTCCTCAGTCGAGTATCAAACCCTTGGCTCTTTATCAAGGTAAGCCCAAGGAACTATGGTCGAATCCTCCAGTACAACTCGATCATCATGGCTAGATTACAAGACCTTGGTACCTTACCAAAGTATAAACCTAAGGCAAAATTACAGAGGTCTCAGCCCTACCGACTCATCAAGCTGGCACCCTGGTGTCGACACAAGAGGCGATACTAGCCAATACGAGAGATCCTGACATATCAGACGAGTCAACATCTTTATATCGACCCGAAAGGCGGTTATTAAGCTAAGATAAGACGACATCTCACTCAGATCAATAGGCCGACACCCCTAAGTTGATACGAAAGACGGTGTCGGTCGACCCTTTTATCAAGGACGATCCTATTTAAAGCACTCGACCACTCACTGGGTATTTCTCAGAAATGACTTAAGGGACATTCCCTGTTGTTAGCACATTCCCTGTTGTTAGCTAAGTTAAGGACTCGACCTTGGTCTCAAGCCTCTCCCTCCGAGTAAATGTCGGCATCTCAATCTACCTCGAACAAGTCTTATTCAGATATTGGCCTGACAAAGTCTCCATGACTCGTCAACTTAATCACTTCTTGAAAAATGTGGAGATATATTCTCCCATAATAAAGTGACTTCCCCTCCAGTCGCCAGTCGACACATGTAAAGTAAGGGACAACTCAGCATGCTTGCGTGCCTTCTGCCAAGCTCATAAGTTACTTCTCGGATATCGTGGAGACGCCATCTCCAATGCTGATATGACTTCCCTTCTAGTCGTCAGCTGACACTTGTAAAGAGAGGGATGGCTCATCTTCCAGCTCACGCTTTATCACTGCTATTATGCATGGCCACAATGACCAGTCTACCACAGAGATCCACGCTATATATGGATATTATTCACCATCAGATAGAGGAGGCCCCCCATGAAATCAAGGCAAGAAAACAAATAACAATCTAACTCTTCTAGTCAATTCAATCTGAGAGATGATAATCTCTAATTCACATAGCATAAGAACGCATAGTTTTAAACTCTACTCAAGCTCATGTTTATCAACTGACTTCATCGTTGAAGGAACCACGGGGGAACCAGTCCCCACCCTCTCACGAGTTATTTTTGTCTGTACAACACGGACATCAGACCCTCATTCAAGAGCTAGGCATAAAGCTGGAGAAGGGAACGGACCCTCCATCATCCTTCACCACACCACAACAATCCTCTTCTGGATTAATTGGTTGTTTGATATTGAGCATCAACAGTAAGTATAACTTTGGATCTCCAAAACTGGTCATAGATCCACCAATCTAATGCCCAAATAATTTCAATTATATGACCTATATATGTATATCCAAATATGAGAATTTGAATCTAAATTTTAAACTTAAGTTTGTCTTTGTATCTTTTTCCTACCAAAACTGTAAAAAGTATATCCATATTTAATATCCATAGCAATCCTATCAGATGCAAATATGAATATATCATTAGATATTTGTATACTTCATCCTTTAAAAATATACACAATCAATTATACCAGCAAGATAAGTGAAAATCTCTCTGAAAAGTTAAGATATGAGAGAATTGTTCTAGCTACTTTATTCCCAAAAAATGTATGCAATCAATTGTACCAACAAGATTAGTAAATATCTCTCTAAAAAGTCTAGACAATAAGGGAATTATTCTCCCGAGGACACATCTTCGTAAAGCTCTCTTCCTTGTGTAGTCATCCTCATTAATATGGAAATGTAGAACTTTATGATTAAAAAGATCAAGTTGCTCTATTTTTAGCTCAAATAAAAACCGATACAAAACATTTTACTGATAAAAAGACATAAACCCTTCAAGGCTTCAACTGCTTATTTGATCAGGTTATGTACCTTGGTTTCATTGACTACCCAAGTCCTTAAGGTTAACCAACACACCATCATTTTACAATTACAAAATAAATTTAGTACCTTGAACAACCACCTAAATGTGTGACTCAATAAATGTCAAATATTTTCCTCAAAGAAGTTAGGTTGATGGTGGCGTGTGAGAGGTATTCGGCATATAACCGGGTAATATTATAAATGCAAGATAACCAAATCATATATTCTAAAGTCTAATGAATAAAGTCCATCATGCATTATTAGGAGTAGTCAGAGCAGTAAAGGAATTCACAATACTCATGTAGACCATATCATACAATCTTGGAGGATTACACGAGCAATGCACGTGGTAAAATTTTTAGATTTATTTTAATTTGATAATTTTTTTAGAAGATATTGTTGTAAAAATTTATTGAATGTAAACAATGGAGCAAACATATAGATAGAAGCTAAAAATTCACAAGGTTTGAACAATGAAATTACATTAGGGATCAATTGGGCGATAGTACAGTGGATGCATCCTCAATAGAAAACAAATTATGATATACAAGCCATAATAACAAATGATATACATTACTCTACTCAATAAATATGGAAAACAAGTATTATTTAGGCTACAACCAGAATCAAGTCATACAATGGTATATGATGATGATATTCTGACAATTAGATGACACAAATAATGAATGTGTATTAACAACTATCTTAAGTTGAAAGCATAACAATTCTAAGCAAACCAGCAACAATAATATTATCAACTATCCTCCTCAATTGAGAGCGCTAGGCCAAATTTACAAATGCTAAAAGCAAAGAAATGTAAGTCAATTCTAAAACAAATTATAAAATAACAAATATTGTTAACTATCCTCCTCAATTGAGAGCGCTAGGCCAAAATTATAAATGCTAAGTTGGATGTTGGTTTCTAGATTTTTAAACTTTTTTTTGAAATTGTGTAATTTTTATTACATTGTTTTAATTTTTTTCTGAGTTATGTTTGTATTAAAGTATTATAAGAATATTTACATGATACACTCAACAAAACAAACATGTTTCAATAAATGGTATTCAAGTGAAATAGGTAAGAAAATTTGAGGTATTAAAGTGTTAAAAGTATATTGGGTGTACCAAATTGATAAACGTGGTAAAGTTTAGGGTACCAAAATGAAAAAATATCCTTTTTCCATCTCTACACAATGTGAGTACAACTTCATCATATTTGATAGGCTTGTGTCACTCCAGCAAGTCTTCACCTAATTTACGGATGTAATAAGGCTTTTAGAAGAAACATCCTAATTTCTATGTGACCTATATCTTTTAGAAAAGTCCCTTCTACATTATTTTCTCAAATATATCAGTCTACCAACCTGATTAAATTTCACTAAAACAACATTAGGTCACTGTAACCTTGCCCACAAACTTTACAATTTCCTACTTACATCCTAACTGTGACGCCTCTGGTTTCACACATGACTGTAGTCCAAGGTGAATCCAAATATGTCAAACATGTCATGCACCCAACACTTTGCATAAACATGTTTCACTGTCACCATTAATATCACTCTAGCAGATGTGAAATGTAAAGTAGTGAGGGTACAAGAAAATATAACAAAGATGAGAATACAAGGAATATAATGAATACAATGTAGAGAAATGATATCCAACAGTATCTATAAATATGTCCCAATAGAAGAACATAAAATACATCTGATAAACTGAGATAAGAACAATGAGTCTCTAACATATAAGAGTCAACTAAATAGTACATAGGCACTCAGCCTCCAAAATGAAATACATCCCTAAAAGATTTAAAATCATAAATAGTCTACTGTGGAGCACTAGCTATCTATAAATGACGGTAAACTATACTGAGTTTTCGTCAACCTACGACTCTCCAAATCACTGACCCGCTGCCTGAAAAAGATGGAAACGACTAGCATCAGAGTGCTAGCAAGAACATCTCTGCCGCCCCCAGGGGAAAGGAGGTAACACATATAAAATACTACACGTAGCATGCATATATATATATATATATATATATA
>BQKN01001074.1:124072-143141 GCA_022839385.1 Asparagus kiusianus | reverse complement strand
TGTGTGTGTGTGTGTGTGTGTGTGTGTGTGTGTGTGTGTGTGTGTGTGTGTGTACATACATACATACATACATACATACATACATACATACATAGAAACCAATAAAATGTGTGTATATGATATTGAGCTTAGAGTATCAACACACATAATATAAACCTATACTAAATATATCCAATCTCTTGAATGGTCTTCAATATGCTCGTCTTGGATGCAGATGAAGCTTGATCTTGGATCTTGACTTGAATTGCATTGCTTCATGCCGATATTCCTTCCATCCTCCAAAGGATATGATCGTGAAAGCTCTATTCCATCCATCCTCCAACTTCATTGTTTGCCTGGAATAAATAGGAAACCGCAAACACTAGACAAATAATATTAGTTGTAAATTGTTTGTAAAAACATCATCAAAATAAAAAGACCAACACGCATGCGTACTCAAAGCAAGCAAAACTTGCCTCCATTTAAGAGGCCAAGCAGAGCTCGTCTGCAAACTTGACTCGCCAACACGCTTTGCTCACCTACACGAGACAAAGTTTGCTAACATGGCTTGACTCACCTGCACGAGTCAAGCTCGCCTTGCCAGCACAAGTCAAGCTCGCATGTTTGTTTGACTCGCCAGCATGAGTCAAGCTCGCCTGATTTCTCGACTCGCCCGCACGAGTCGAGATCGCATGAATGCTTCGCTCGCCTATACGAGTGAAACTCGTCTGTAGGGAGTTCGTCCACACGAACCAAGCTCACTTACATACTCAAGCTCATATAACGATTGTGGGGTCCGTTAGCCGACCCCGCCTATTCGCCAAGCTCGCCTGCAAGCTCGCCTGAGCATTCAGACGACACTCGAGCTTGCCTACAAGCCTGCCAGCATAGCTTGAGCGATGCAAGCAACTGCTTGCTTGTGGGAGTGGGCAAGCCCGCGCCCTACGTTCTAAGTGATGAAGCATGGCTCTCATCACCCCTAAGTGGTCATATCCCACAGCTATAGGGGAAGGTATAGTGCTCTTCACCTGTGAGTGGTCACATCCCACAAGTCAATGGATTGACCATGCCTTTCTTTGCTTATTTATAAGCCACCTTTAGCAACATGAAGGAGGAGGGACATTTTTAAGACTCTTCAATAGAGGGCGAGTTCAGGTCTTGACTCTGGTCTTGCTCTAAGCTAGTGTTTAGGCTCTTCAAACAAAGATTCTCATTGGCTTGCTTGGTCGAGCTTTCTTGGCTATAAGCTTGGATTGTTGAAGTAGACTCAATCTGAACTCTCAAATTTGAGACTCACTACCTCTCTGTAAACTCTTGCATTGTAGCCGCATTGTAGCCCTCTCTAAGCTTTCGGTCTTGATACTTATCAAGCTCAGATATAATCAAACTCAATTTTACAAGAGCTTCTACTGCGTACTGAAGCTCAACCGCAATTTTGATCGGATCATCTAAGGAAAGCAAACCCGACGCAAGTATTCGAGGGAGGCGTCCTATCACTATCAAAGAACTCATGTTAAACAAGAAAAACATTCAATTCGCTTCTGTTGTAACTTGATTTCTTGATTTGTAATAAGCCATTCTTATTAATACAAATCTCCTCCTTTTCAGAGAAATCAATTTTACCCACCTACAGTGTGGTTGGTACTCAAGAAGGATGGAGGTTGGCGCATGTGTGTGGATTACTGGGTGATCAACAAGATAACGATCAAGAATCGTTACCCATTACTACGGATCGATGATCTTATAGATCAGTTGGAAGGAGCGAGGTTCTTCACAAAGTTCGATCATAAGTCTGATTACCATTAGGTGAGGATTCAGGAGGATGACAGTTGGAAGACTGTATTCAAGACCAAGTAAGGCATGTTTGAGTGGTTGGTGATGCCGTTCGGGTTATGCAATGCTCCAGCGATCTTTATGAGACTCATGAATGATTTATTGTGACCATTTATAAAGAATTTTGTGATAGTTTACCTTAATGATATCTTGGTGTATAGTAGGACCTGGAAGAAGGATCTAGTTCATGTTGAGAAGATGTTTGAAGTATTGCGGGACGGTCAACTGAAGCTCAACAAGAAGAAGTGAGAATTTGGGAAGGACAAGTTGGTGTATCTCAATTTTATTATGGGGAAAGGCCAGCGGAGGATAGATCCCAGCAAGATGGTGGTGATCACGAAGTGGCTGACGCCTAGGATAGTAACGGAGGTGAGAAGCTTCATGGGGGGTTGCCAGTATTTGCGCAAGTTTTTTTGACATTTTTCTACTTATGCAGCATCTCTACATGGTCTTACTAAGGCAAAGGTTCAGTTCGAGTGGCGGCGGATGCATGAGGAGGCTTTTCAGTTACTGAATAGTATGATCTCGGAGGCATCGGTGTGGCATTGCCTAATTTGCAAAGGACCTTCGAGGTAGAGACCGGTGCTTCTAGCTATACTATAAGCATTGTGTTAATATAGGAAGTGAAGCTGGTAGAATACCATTCTGAGATATTTATGGGTGCTATTCAGAACTAACATACTTATGATAAGGGGTTTTATGCGCTCTACTATGTGATCAAGCATTGAAGGGTGTACTTGTTGCGTAAGGAGGTGGTTGTGCACTCGGATCACAAGCCATTGGAGTTTCTACATGCCCAGACAAAGTTGTAGCAGGCACGCCACATGAAGTGGATGTCCTATTTGATAGCGTTCAACATTATCATTAGGTACAAAAAGGGGGTGACTAACAAGTTAGCTGATATGCTATCTCGACCATCAATGAGAGCTTTATTGGTGGCGACGCATATTCAGCCCTTGGTTTCTTTGGAGTATGAGCAGATGTACACATCCAGCAGAGACTTTAGCAGTGTGTTCGAGCAGGTAAAGGTTGGTCAAAAGGGGGAGTATGAGCTCGAAGTAGATGGTTTGTTGTATTGTGGGGGCATCACTTTGCATTCAGGAGGAAGGCATCGGTTGCAGTGGATTAGAGAGGCATATACATCACGTGTACAAGGTTATTTTAGGATTCAAAAGACGCTTCTCAATCTATAACGCCATGTCTTTTAGCCAAAGATGTTAGAGGATGTTACCAAGTATGTTGAAGGGTGTAAGCTATGTTGCATATCTAAGCCTTCTAACAGCAAGAGAGGATTGTATCTACCGTTGTCAGTGCCTTCGAGACTAAGGGAGAGTATTTCTATGGATTTCTTAGGAGGGTTGCCAACGACCAAGCATGGGCATGATTACTTCTTCATTATGGTGGACCAATTCAGCAAGATGGTGATCTTGATTCCTTGCAAGAAGACCATGACAAGATCGGGTGTAGCGCAGTTGTTCTTTGAGCATGTATGGAAGTACTTTGGTTTACCGAGTTTGATTATTTTGGATCGGGATAGTAGGTTTTTCAAGCACTTTTAGGATTCTTTGTGGAGTTTGATGGACACCAGATTGAATAAGAGCATGTCCTTTCATCCACAAATACACAGGCAAACAGAAGTAGTCAACCGGACTATGGTTCACATGTTGCGGGGTATAATTCCAGGCATCCCAAGACTTAGGATGAGTGTTTACCATATCTTCAAAATTAGGCTATTCACGGATCTTCGAGAAAGTCATCATTTGAGACATGTTACGGGTTCTTACCTCCAAGTCCGTTCGATTTAGTATTCTCTAGTGAAGCTATGGCCGATGGCAAAGAAGGTAGTGAGAGACAACGGGCTCAACGACTTCTGGAGAAGATTATGTAGATTCACTCTACGGTTGAAGCACAATTGAAGAAGTCACAAGCAAAGTACAAGGTGAAACATGATCAACATCGAGTTTCTTGTAATTTTGGCAAAGGTGACTTGGTGTGGCTGAAGTTAGGTAAAAAGCGATTAAAGGGAGAAGGGAAGAAGTTAAAGCTGATATGATATGGTCTATTTCGGATTCTCGATCAGATCGGTGATAACGCCTTCAAGCTGGATTTACCACCTTACTTAGGCATGTATTCGGTGTTCAATGCTGAGTACTAACTTGTTCAAGCCTCCATTCTTAGACGATGAGGGTGACGACAAGGTGATCTTGGTGCATGTTAAATACTTGTGGTTTGATAGAGAATACTCGATGAAAGAGGATTGTATTTTGGAGCGGAAGGTGACCACGACTAGAAGGGGGACAAAGGACTTGTTTCTGGTTGGACGTTAATGTTAGGTTCTCAGCAAGGCCAAGTGGTTCAACAAAGAAGGAGGAGCTCGAGAGTTTCCTCAGCTAAAGTTCTAACTTGAACAGAACTTCAAGTTCCTAAAGTGAGGATCCATGATATGAGTGTATCTTTTCTGCTTCAGTAACTTAGTGATTCTCATGGGAGCTTGAGGATAGATGATTATCATGGTAGCTTGAGAATAGAAGCGTGTGCGGAGCCGCGAATGGTGGCAGAAATAGTCAAAATCAGGAAAACAGCGAAATCAAGAAACTAATGAAAAGGCTCTGGCCGGTTGACCGAATGATCAGCACTGGTCGACCAGATTCGTGCACACTACAGGGTCAAGAAACATGTTCTCTGGTCGGTCGACCGATGCACTCTTGTCGGACGACTGATAGGGGGTGACCGGTCAACCAAGAGTTGTACATCGGTCACCGGATCAGGTTTCATGGGCTGATCTGGATTCTATTTTGACGCGAATCCTAGTTGGGTTTGTATTGGTTATTTACAACTTTGTCACCAACATTGTTGGACATATAAATAGGGATTGTTTAGGTTATCTAAACAGGAGATTAGAGTTTAAACAGGATAGAGAAGTTGTTTTTTATTTTAGAGAGATTGTGGGAGAGAGATTTTGTAATCTTTTATTCTTCATAATCTAGAGAATATATTTTTCTTTGCCAATTTAATTGTTTTGTGTGTCTTACTATCTTCTACTCAAAACCACCTTTGATAATTCCACAATCAAAGGTGCTCACACGGCGATGCGTATCAATTCTTATCAAGAGAAAGACCACAAGTCGCTCATTCATGTTAATGTGAATGACTAATTTCTGTGGTCCTCTCAAGATGTCGATGTTGTGGATCCGCACTAAGATAGTCGGTGTTCAACCGATTGACAAACATTGCCTTGCCAAATAAGCAACGATGTTTTCACAAGAAAATAACCCCAAAGGATGAATACCTGGGAGTTACCATCAATATGATTGATAGAGGGAAGTCATCAATCCCTAGCTCTGATGAGTCAGACATGAACCGATCTCCTAGTGCCAAAGAGATCCTGAGTGAATTTGAAGAAATCTATCAAAACACTCAGACTCGAAAGGGAGTCATACCTCCTGTCGATTATCGAATGTTGAATAAATAAATAGAGTCTGATGATGAATATTTAGCCATCACAGAGTCTTAGTCCTTAACTTCTTTTTGTAGAACATGAGAGCTCCGCCTATATGGTAGGAAACCCTAAAGATCTCATGAAGAGACTTGATGAGTAGTAGGACATGCTCAAAGGATAGCAGGAGACCATCAATAAACTCAGGATCTTGATGGCCCAAATTATTGCGGACAAGGCCAATTCTCAAAAGGTAGACTCACCACCTCAGCACGAATCCTCTCGAAGAGTAGGGTCATCTTCATCAAAAAGGAAAGAAAAAGTGAACGAGACTTCGGATCAAGAAGCTAACCACATAGAATCTTTCTCTGAAGATGGGAAAGAAGCTGAGAATGAGCAGAATCCTCGGTTGGTTAAGATAGAAGAACTTGAAGCCCACCTCAATGCAATTGCTAACAGAAGCGAGCTCCAAGAAGAAGGAATTGTTAGGCCTTACCCCGTCGAATAGGATGCAGCCCCTTATCCTCCGAAATTCAAAACCCTAACTCTACAAGCTTTCGACGGTACAGGATCACCGAATCGACACATCTATTATTTTAAGTCATAGACTAAAAATATAGTAGCAACTAATGCCATGCTGACTCCGTTGTTCATTGCACCTTCAGGGTTACCCTTGAATGGTTCATGAAACTACCTACAGGATGTATCCAGAAGTGGGCAGATCAAGAGAAACTCTTCATGTCAAGATTCTTTAAAGACGACATAGAAGTCTCTGTCACTATCCTTCATGCCACTAAGCAGAAGAAGGAAGAGACCATCAAAGCCTTCATTGGGAGGTTTCGAAGCGTGACTCTTCGATGTCCGACGGGTATGACACAGTCTACTCTGATAGAAACCTGTCGACATAACTTACAGACCTAACTCCTAGCCTAAATAGAAGTTGCAGAGTGCCTCTCCTGGAAACAACTAGTTTCTCAAGGCGAACAGACTCAAGAAATAGTTAACATGGTCAAAGCTAAAGAAGAAAGTAAGCAGAAACAACTTGTGCAATGGGCCCAAGCCCAATCTTCTTGGTCAAAAGGAAAAGATACTATGACTACTAAAGTCAATCCCCAGTCATCACCCACCAAGGGTAAAGCGTCGGGTCAACAAAGAGTACCTAAGCAATACTCCTTCAAAGAGGATCACGTAGTCTCTTTATTCAAGTTACTTCAGAAAAGTGGCAAGCTGAAACTCCCTGAAGTTCAAAAGCCTGAAGAAGTGGGGAAGGTAGATGATCCAAACTACTGTCTTTACCAAAGGACATTAGGACACTCAACAAAGATATGCTACATCTTCAAAAATATCCTACAGGTTTTGATTGACGCCGAAGTGCTAAAGCTGAAGCTGGAACAGAAGACCGTATCTACCAACATGATATCGATCCAGGTCGTGAATTTCCCACCTATTGCAACTCCCAATGGCATTGTCCCTCTCCCTAAGGGAGAGTTGCACCTGATAAACACTGACCCGCATAGTTAGAAAGATAAATGGTTGGTACCCCTTGCTACTCTGAAAGGAGAGATAATGTGGGTCTATCCCGATCTACTTGACGACCAACAGTGGACAAGTGTGTTAGAGAAATCTATGTCTGGATGCTCATGATGAGACCGTCTTCATTAACTGTCATCTCGTAAAATGGGCTATATTGTTATCGCAGCACGAGATGCGATTTATGCCTCAAAAAGCTGTTAAAGGACAAGCCCCAACAGATTTCTTAGCTGACCATTCGACACTAGATTCTCCTAAGATGGAGTGGCGGTTGTACTTGTATGCCCAATTGGATTCGTGATTCCAAGAGGTTTCTCCTTAACTAAGCCATGCACCAATAATGCAATTGGTCAAGGTGTAGGCGTATAAAATTGCCTATAGGTCCCTTAGCATGGCTCGGCATGAGCCGAGCCACCCTGAGGTGGCCCGACTCCCCCCCCCCTCTCTCCTTTGTGCACACATGCACAGTTCAGGTACCCTATAAATAGGGGGGTGGTTGTTCATTTGAGAGGACTTTTCTGAAACTTCTGAAGAGCCGAAACTCTGCTGGATTGCGACCTCAACTCGGAATTGTGAAGGCTTGAAGACTTGGATACTCAGATCTACGTCATTCTACTCCGGATCTAAGCTTGGTTCTTAGATCCCGAGATTTGAGCGAGCGTTTCCTTGATGAAACGATCCCTCCCGGCTATTATCTCCTTGGTGGGATAATACCCGTTATACCACGTAGATCTGTTCGGATCGAGATTGCGCGGTAGTCCACGGTAATCAACCCCGGCACAGGCAAACAACCCACGCAAGCGAGGGACCATAAAACAGGAAACTCGTGATTTGTTCAGAGAGAATTGTAA
Organism: Asparagus kiusianus; assembly: GCA_022839385.1. NCBI lineage: Eukaryota > Viridiplantae > Streptophyta > Magnoliopsida > Asparagales > Asparagaceae > Asparagus > Asparagus kiusianus. The sequence goes on along the minus strand of BQKN01001074.1, from coordinate 135,512 downwards.
TTTTTATTTCTTTATTCTGATTTTCATTGTAACCGGCTCTTATAAAAAGACCGGATCTTTGTAAACCCATAAAGTTATTATCAAAGTTGTAATGAAATCATCAATGAAGAAGAACACAATTTTCCACGCGAACAATCTGGCGACCACAGTGGGAGCCACCGATCTCGCTGTCGAGATCGGAGTGTCGCAGCCGCGGATCTCGATCCCGGTCGTGGAGGAGGTCGAGTATGAATTCGACCAACAGAAGTACGAGGAGTACATGTCCTCGTCCGGATCTACCTCCTCCCCCAAGTCCAAGAAGTTTCAGAAGTTCTCCTCCAGGAGAAAAGTCCGTTGGTGTGATGAAGTTGAAGCCACCAACGACGACCTCACCCTAATCGATGCCGAAGCTGCGTTGAGTGAGGCCCTACCGACCTCAAAGAAGGTCAAATCCGCCATTGAGGGCGTGGTGACTCTCTCCAAGAGAGCCCGCCAGAGGCAGCGTCAACGCCTCGCGAAGCAATTCGCCAAGGCCATGGAGTCCGTTGACAGGGTCCGCTACCATGCGGATCTGAAGAATAAACGAGGCAAACAGCCTCAACAGCAAGTGAAGGGTGGTTCCTCCAAACCATCGACAATGGAGTGGGTCCGTGTCAAACGGAATCGCTCGACGTTGGAGGAGCGCATCCGCAAACGGCGCGCGTTATCGGCGCAAGCACGGGCCAAAGCTGAAGAAGCCCGTCGGAAGTTGCAGAAGGAGGTGGTCAAAAAGCCGCCACCAACTCGCAAGGTTTGGAGGCCAAAGTCTGAAGCAACAATTCAGACCAAGGAGCGACAACCGCAGCCTCCGAAAATTCAAACTCCGGCAAGTCAATCTAAACAGCCAGTAATTTCTGCAACTGCTCAGGGAGATCCCGCAGGACCATCCCAGAAGAGAAAGTCTGTTTTGGAGCGCCTCGGCCCACTTCCGAAGGAACGAGGTAAAGCTCCAGTCCAAGAACGCTTGGGGCCAATGAAGAAGTCCCAACCAATGCAGCATGCTAGGGGTCGCCGCAACCCTCAACACTTAGAGAAAATTGTGGCACCCAAGCGCACAACTTTGCGCATTGAAGTGCAAGAGCCCGCTGAGGATTCACGCCCACAAAGGCGCGTTTCGAGGCGTGTGACTCTGGAAGGTCCGAAGAAGACAATTATTCCTCAGAAGGAAACGTTGTCATCTGATGACGACAACGTTATACCTGAGAGATCGTGCCAACACACGATAGGTTGCTTCGCCACTCAAACGGACGAGCTGTACTATCGTGCCGGGAGTACGAGTAAAACCAGAAAGAGGAGCCCTCGAAGGCTCGAAACACAATGTCCTTGCTCGAAGCTCATTCGGGCGGTACTGTCGGAATGCAACTGTGTTAAGACAGTCCCTGAGAGAGTCTCTGTGTTTGAAAGGCTCAGCAATGGAACGCCAAAACCAAGGCATAGGCGTTTCCAACGAAGAAGGAAGATGGTCGAAGATGGTGAGCATTCAAGGGTCACCGCAAATATGACCAGCACAGGAACATCGGCCCAGGATAACCCCGAGGCGGTTCCAGAAATATCCCGACGTGTAACTCGTCTACAATCCGGGGCTATCATTCGCGCGACGTATGGTAGAATCCGAACAAGAGTACCTTCGGGAGATGAAGAATCAGATGCTGGCTCAGCAGTGGCGTCTGATAACACAGTGTCCAGTGAAGGGCAACCCCGCGAGGCGTTTATGATAAACGCGGAGCAAGTGGCCAAGATGCTTGAAGATGCCATAGCCAAACAACAGGAGACCTTTAGGTTTGAAATGCAAATGGCTATGCAGAACATGAGAGAGATGCATGACCAACAGCTTCAAGCATTGAGGAACCAACAAGGCGAACCAAGTCGTCCCAACCAGAACAACCTGGAAGATGAGGACACAAACGAGGTTCGCAATGTTAACAACCCTCCCATCAACCCAGGGGGTGGTAACGAGAATGCTAGTGAAGACACAGGTGAAAGTCTAAAAATTAAAAATCTCGAGAGCAAGATCAACACATTGATCTCTGCTCAAGAGACGAAAAAGACGGGCATTCCTTGTCCATACCCGAGAGAGTGGGAATCAATCCCATATCCGGCAAAGTTTAGTCTAATTAACTTTACGCCGTTTAATGGGATGGGTTCACCTACTCAGCATTTGATTTATTTCAAATCGCACTTGGGAGTCATCTCTGGTAATGAGCCTCTGATGGTGCGGTCATTCGTCGGCACTCTTCGCGGAGCTGCCTTCGATTGGTATCGTCGCCTCAAGCCAGGAAGCATAAACAGCTGGGACGACATGGAGACTAAGTTCCTCACGAATTTCTTCGACGACGACACCGAAATCTCTATCGGATCGTTGCTCGATGAGAAGCAAAAAGACGGGGAGTTGGTCGACACCTTCGTCAAGAGGTTCCGGAACAAGGCGATGAATTGCCGGGACCCGATCACCGAGGAATTCATCCTCCAGATCTGCCACAACAACCTTTCGCTGGATGTGTTGGAAGCAATGGGCACCGCACCATCCAAGACCTGGAAGGATTTGAAGGTTCAAGGAGAACAAGCTGAGCGTTTCCTTAGGAGGAAGAAGGTGGAGAGAGGCCAACCGGCAACAAATCCTCCGAAGCAGAACTTCAACCAGAAAGGGAAAGGTAAAGCTCATGTTAATGCTGTTGATGCTAACCAGACTTTTCAATTGCAACCTCAGCAACAGCAGCAGCAGCGGGCGCCACAACAAGCGCAACCGCATTGGTAGCAACGGTCTCAGAAGCAAAAGTCTTCGAAGCCGAGGTTTCCCAAAGTATACTCCTTCAAGGATGATGAAGTCCCCGACATCTTCAAGTACTTGTTGGAGAACAACAAAATCCAGTTGCCGGCGATCGTGGATCATGAAGGAGCCACTAAGGTGACGGACCCGAAGTACTGCGCGTACCACAGAGCGGACCACCACCCAACGAAGTCTTGCTACCACCTCAAGGACAAGATCCAAGCGTTGATCGACGTAGGGGTCATAACTCCGAAACCGGCTAAGAATGTGGGAGCAAACGCGGTGTCAATTAGTTTTGGATCAGTACCTACAACTTGGCTTGAGCCGAAGCGCGTCACCAAAGTCGGGATGAAGATGGTGAATGACGACCCGCACGGACAACGCCAGAAGGGACTTGTGCCTCACACAGCCCCAAACGGTGAAATTCTCTGGGTGCACCCCGACCTGATTGAAGATGAACAATGGGCAGGATCGTCATCCAAGAAGAAGTCCAAAGGGAAAGGCAAGTCTTGTTACGGAGTTTCTGCCATCCCAGGAAAAGATGACGAAAGAATCCTCGCTTTCCCACTTTCCGACGAGGAACAGGAGGTCTTTGCGACCCGGAGTGGAAATGAATACCACTTCAAATATCCATCCCCTGGCGATCAATTTGCTGAGCAGGGGGTGACAAAACGAGGACCAGCCAAGACTCTCACAGAGCTGGGGGTAATTGCAGTTCCCAAACCGGTTGAAGATGCTCGACGGCAACCGGTTGACAAACAGAAAGAAAAGGGGCCCGAGGAGGTTCGGAATCCGAAGCAGTCCCGTTTCAGTCGTCCGATTGGAAAGGACAAACCGGAGAGTTCAAAAAATCCACGTGCCTTCGACATCATGGCTCAGCTAGCCAATATTCCAGCGCGGATAACGCTGTACGAGTTGCTCCGATTGTCCAAGGAAACTAGAGAAGCCTTGCAAGAAGCCTTGGCCGATTCGGAGGCATTCCTCACCAGGATCAAACCAGCTCCTGAAGAACTGGAAATGTTAGCCTAACAGTGTAATGTGGCGGCCAAGAATCTTCCTTGCATCACCTTCACCAAAGAGGACATGCAGACGAAGAATTCAAATCATGATCGGCCCTTGTACTTCGTCGGGTACATTGGCTCCAGCGAGGTCAACCGAATCCAAGTGGATCCGGGTTCCGCTGTGAGTATTATGCCACTTCGCCTAATGCACAGCCTTGGTATTCCAATCAGCAAGTTGGCATCTACGGGCACAGTCATTTACGGATTCAACACCAGCGGGTCAAGACCTTTGGGGAAAATCCGGATAAAGTGCCAGATAGGCGATCTGAAAACGGAGGTCACGTGCTACGTGATTGATGCTGAGACATCCTATAACTTACTGTTGGGTCGGCCTTGGATCCATAGTAATATTATAGTTCCCTCCACTCTACATCAGTGTTTGAAATATGTCGACACTGATGGAAGAGTTAGGACGGTGGTCGCGGATAAGCAACCATTCAAAGGGTATGAGAATTACTTCACAGATTCTCTCCTTTATGGTAACGAATCCGACACGGAACCATCGATCCAAGGCACGGACAGCGGAGAAGAAGCTGATTCCGAAGCCGGATTCGATTACAATGGTGGTTTTGTTTTGAATGACATTGTACCCTTTGTAATCAATCTCGATGACGAACAGTCGTCAGACGGCGGTTGTAACTGGCAACTTGCCGATATTGAAATAAATCCTGGTTTAGAGTACTCCTTGTCTCTTGATGATGTGATAGAAAGATTATACGATAATCCCGAGTTATGTATGCCGCTCCGGTCTTCTTATGTAACGAAGAAGCGTCCCCAGCATTCTTTCGGAACAACTCGGATTATTCCTGCCAAAATAGGAGGACAAAAAGAAGTGATCTACGGTAAAGGAGAAAGTCTTCCGTTGCCAGATCATTTCCTAAGAGAAAATGAAGACGACGACAAATCTGGTCTGCACTTATCAAAGTATAGTCCGGAAGCGCGTACGCTCATGGAAAAACAAGGATACGACTTTACACTCGGAGAAGGTTTATACTTCGACCGAGGTTCCCGTGTCCCAGTCAAAATGGCATATGTCCCAAAAGGGAAACCGGATAATTATTACCGTCACAAGAGAGGCCTAGGCTATGTCTCATCAGATGACGAATGTGGTTGGCAAATCATCGATCAAATTGCTAACAAAGCTAAGGATGGGTACTTGCCAGACTCTTCAGCTGAGGATTCCGACACAAGTTTGGGAGAAATGTTCAAAACCTTAATGTCGAACATGACTACAGCTGATCCATCTACAATGGAGGACGACGATCAAATGCAAACATGGGAGGATCCATGGGTTCATCACTTAAACATGCAGTATGGTGATAGGTTCGAGCAAAGAGAGCCACCCACCGAAGACGAAGTAGTCCAGATCAATATGGGTGATGAAGCCAATCCAAAGCCCATATTCATCAGCGGTAGTCTTCCCCCAGATGAAAAGGAAGAGTTAATTACCTTGATCAGAGAGTATATCGACGTCTTCGCCTGGAACTACGAAGACATGCCAGGGCTCGATCCCAATGTGGCAATGCACCGCCTCGACATCAAGCCGGATGCCAAACCTGTCAAGCAACAGCAATGACGGTTTCGTCCGCAGATTATGGAAGCCATCGAGGCAGAAGTTAAGAAGTTGATCGACTCAGGATTTATTCGGGAAGAACAACATCCAGACTGGTTAGCCAACATTGTTCCAGTCATGAAGAAAAATGGCAAGATCAGGATTTGCATCGACTTCAGGAATCTGAACGAAGCATGTCCAAAAGACGATTTTTCCCTCCCGATCACGGATGTCATTATTGACAATATATGTGGATTCGAAAGAATGTCCTTCATGGACGGCTTTTCGGGGTATAATCAAATCAAGATGCACCCGGATGACGAAAAGCATACGGCATTCAGAACGCCCCTCGGTGTCTTCTGTTACACGGTGATGTCGTTCGGTCTAAAGAATGCAGGTGCTACATACCAACGAGCAATGACTAAGATTTTCCAGAAACACCTCAGGAAAATGGTGGAATGCTACGTTGATGATTTGGTGGTAAAAAGCCGCAACAAAGAAGATCACGTCAAAGACTTGAGAACGATGTTTGATCTCATGCGGAGTCACCAACTAAAGATGAATCCCACAAAATCCTTCCTCGGAATGTCCAGCGGAAAATTCCTTGGATTCGTCGTCACCACTAAGGGTATACACATTGACCCAGACAAGGTGAAAGCAATAAATGAATTGCAACCCCCGAGGAATCTAAGAGAACTCAGAGGATTGCAGGGGCGTTTAGCCTACATCAGGCGGTTCATCTCGAATCTTTCCGGGAAGTGCCAACCATTTTCTAAGCTAAACAAGAAGGGCGTATCGTTTATTTGGGATGACGCTTGCCAGAAGGCATTCGAAGATATCAAGGCATATCTGATGAATCCCCCTGTTCTTGTTGCACCAAAATCAGGTAAACCGTTCTTGATTTACATCAAGGCGATGAATCATTCGATAAGTGCTTTATTAGCACAAGACGATGATAATGGTCACGAACAGGCAGTCTATTACCTAAGTCGGACCTTGATAGGCGCCGAATCTCGGTATCCGATGATCGAGAAAGAATGTCTCGCATTGGTGTTCGCAGTACAGAAGATGCGACATTACTTGGTGGGCCAGACGATTTACGTCATTGCTAACATTAATCCGGTACGGGTATTCATGACTCAACCAGGTTCGATGAATTGGCGGCTGGCAAAATGGGCTCTCCTCTTGTCCCAATATGATTTGCACTTCAAACAGCAGAAGTCAGTCAAAGGACAAGAGATTTGTGATCTTTTGGCGGCAAGTCCGACAACAGATACAATTGAGGTATATGATGATTTACCAGATGAAACCCACGAGGTTAATACCACATCTCACCAACAAGTATGGCAATTATACTTTGATGGTGCTTCGAGAGCAGTTAATAAGGCAGTAACCCCTGGATGTCCTAAAGTCACCTCCGGAGTTGGAGTTGTCTTAGTTTCCCCAGGGAAGCACGTGATGCCCCGAGCTTATTCGCTGACGAATCCATGTTCCAATAACGTAGCCGAGTACAACACGCTCATCATTGGACTCAGCTTCGCCAAAGAGCTGGGGGTTGAATATCTCGAAGCCTTTGGAGATTCTCAATTGATCGTCAACCAAGTTCGTGGAGAGTATGAGGTCAGGAACCCAGACCTGACTCCATACCACCATGAGGCCGTTAGAATGGCAGATTCTTTTGAAGAATTCTATATCGAATATATCCCGCGTATCCAGAACGCTTATGCGGATGCATTGGCAGCCCTAGCAGTATCACTCGCGCAACCGCCCGAAACTGAACTGCTAGTCACAGTAAGATCACACCAACTCTGCATACCCATATACGATATGGAGGTTGAAGAGGAGGATGATAAAAACGAGAACGCCAAAGAGGTGAACTCAACCCAAATTGGGTCTGAGTCCCGAGATTGGCGTTTTCCCATTATTGATTACGTCCAATACGGCATTTTACCAGAGGACGCAAAAGAAAAAGAATCTATTCGTCAAAGAGCTCCGCGGTTCTTTTACAATACCGAGACCCGTACGCTATATCGCCGGGGGTATGATGATTTGCTTCTCCGATGCCTTTCGAACGAAGAAGCAAAAGAAGTTCTTAAGGAAGCACATGAAGGAGAATGCGGTGCGCATCAGCCTGGTCCCAAGCTGTATGATCGAATCAGAAGAATGGGATATTTCTGGCCATCAATGGTTCGTGACGCGATCGAGTACGCCCGAGAATGTCATGCTTGTCAAGTGCATGCAAATTATATGCACCAACCTCCGAAGCGATTACACACATCAACCACGTCTTGGCCATTCGAGACATGGGGTATGGATATTGTCGGTCCTATCTTTCCTCCTTCAGTCAAAGGTGATCGATTTATTCTCGCAATCACCGATTACTTTTTAAAGTGGGCTGAAGCCATTCCGCTTAAAGAAGTGAAGACGAACAACGTCATCAACTTCATCAAGCATCACGTCATATACCGACACGGCGTGCCGAGACGGATCATTCATGACAACGGTCCGCAATTCATAAGCAACGCCTTCATCAGGTTTTGTGACAAATTCAAAATTCAGGATGTTTCGTCAATAGCTTATTACCCAGCTGCGAACGGATTAGCTGAGGCTTTCAACAAGACGATCATCAAGATCCTGTCAAAGCTTGTGAAGACCAATAAGCGAGATTGGGACAATAAACTCGGCGAAGCGCTCTGGGCTTATCGCACCACAATACGCACTCCTACGGGAGCCACTCCATATTCTCTGGTGTACGGATGTGAAGCTGTGCTACCGTTAGAGATTCAAATCCCATCCCTTCGGATCGCTCTCGCAACGGAGATGACGACCGAAGAACATCATCAAAAACGTCTTGAGGAACTCAAAAGGCTGGACGAAAAGCGCTTGGAAGCTCAACAACACATCGAGTTCTATCAAGCCAGGATATCCAGAGCCTTTGACAAAAGGGTTCGCCAAAGAAGCTTCAAGGAAGGAGATCTGGTTCTCGCTGCGCGTCGACCAATAATCCTCACCTCCAAGAAAAAAGGTAAATTCGAACCTAAGTGGGAAGGACCGTTTGTAATAGACACAGTCTATTCAAACGGTGCTTATCGCCTAATTTCTTTAGAGGGTGACAGGCAATTAATGCCAATAAATGGGAAGTTTTTGAAAAAGTACTATCCCTAGTACGTTCAGGACAACTCATTTATCGGGAAGTTCCTCGAAGAATATTACACTTAATATTCTGAAGGATAACCCAAGTTCACACCACCAAAATCCCTCGCTGATCAATTTCAGTTGACAGTGAGTTCACCAAAAATGGTCCACTCTTGATTTAGAGTCCCCTTTCGATAAACGAAAGAACTCCCTTTCCTTTCTCTTTGGTTAAACCTTCTCGTGGTTATAACCGAAATAGAAATTTCACTTCGATAAACGAAGAACTCATATTTCGATCAGATAACCAATCCTATAAAAGGTAAGTTTATCTAGATCTTCCGGATTCTCGGAGTGGAGATCCCACTTCTAGTTTCCTTCTTGCACTGGAAATAGAATGTAAAGTTCTTTCTTTCCAGAAACAAGGAATAGAATATAAAATTCTTCCTTCCTTGTTCAGGGAATAGAATATAAAATTCTTCCTTCCCACACCAACTCTTTTTCCAAAATTCATCAATTTAGGATTCATCCTAGGAAGTTTATCCCGAATCCTAAGCGGGGATAAGTCTGCGCCTAACACGCGCTGCCGGTTTAGTCTTTTTTTCCGATTGAAAAAGACACCAGACTTCGATTCTGGGGTATTTTATCCTGAAACCTAAGTAAGGATAAGTCCGCACCTAACACGCGTGGCCGGTTAGTTCTTAACCGCTAAAAAGAACACACGTCCACATATTCAACATTGTGGCAGGTCGTTATTAATAACACCGAAATCCATGCCTCACACGCATGGGGAATTTTATCCTGAATCCTAAGAAAGGATATGTTGACGCCTAATACGCGTCGCCGGTTTAGTCTTTTTCCGATTGAAAAAGACACCGGAGTCTGACTCTGGGGTATGTTATTCCGAAACCTAAGTAGGGATAAGCCAACGTCTAATACACGTTGCTGGGTAGCCTATTCCCATAACAAGGGCAATGTCTACATATTCAAAGTTGTAGCACAAAGTCTAAGGGAGTTCATTCCTTTAGCGCAACGTCACATGCGGAACGGATTAAAACAATCCGCATGTAAGCCCGACTCAAACGGTAGTCGGTAAGAGCACATCAAATCCGTTGAAGGCTGAGGATTTGCCAAAAATCCTAAGTCAACGTCTCATACACGTTGCTGTTTAGTCTTTTCACAGGAGAAAGACGAAGTCTACGTATTCAATGTCATAGCACTAAAAGAGTTAACTCTTTTAGCTTAACGTCACGTGCGGAACGGATCTAAACAATCCGCACGCTAGCCCGACTCAAACGGTAGTCGGTAAAGGCTAATCAAACCCGTTGAAGGCTGGGGGTTAGCCAAAAATCCTAAAGTCAACACCTCACACGTGTCGCCGGGTAGCCTATTCCCGTAACAATGGCGAAGTCTATGTATTCGACATCATAGCACAAAGTCTCAGAGAATTCAATCTCTGAGCATAACGTTACATGCGAACGGATTTAAACAACTCGCATGCTAGCCCGACTCAAACGGTAGTCGGTAAAGGCTAACCAAATCCGTTGATGGCTGAGGGTTTGCCAAAAATCCTATGAGTATTGTGGTCAATCATTTCAAACGGAATGACGAATCATAATAAGGATAAAAAGGAAATTCACTAAAAGAGTCAAGAGTCAAAACACTCAGCAAACAAAATTACACATCAAGCCCGTGGCTAAAAATCTGCTGACTGAACTCAGACAGCTTATCATCATAAGCTTGACTAAGCTCATCTCTAATGGACTCCTCGGTAGCGGCAGAGGTCTTCGCAGCAGTCTCCTCTGCCTCAACCAGCTCCTGCTTTAAGGATGTCAGCTCGTCAGATAAAGCAGTGCAGGTCTGCTGATCCTATCCTCTCATCATCTGGAGAATACCCAAGGTCTCCTCTTTCTCGCGGAGTTCTCTTCTGAGCCGGTCTATCTGGGTCTCACAAGAGGTGATGGAAGAGTCAAGCTCGGCAAGGGAAGATAATCTGGTAGCAAGGCCGGTCTCAACTCGAGCTACTCGATCTCGCCGCACCTGAACCTTAAGACTGGCAAGAACCTGAGTCTCGCGCAGTGACTGTAAACGGGTCTCCAGCTCAGCAGCGATAAATGAAGAGACACCGGTATCTCGAAGCTCACGAAACATCTGGAGCTCATGCTCTAAGCAGTCAAGATCGTCAACTATAGCCTTCGCCAAGTCTGGATATCCTGCTTCCCTTATCAAGTTGATTCTGGAATTAAGGAGAGGTTTAAACTGGTGAAGTGAAAGTCCACCGTGGAAGAGCTTGCCGATCATAGCGTTCACAAAAGAGAAGGAGCGAACTTCTATGCAGATGATGACCTTGTCAGGATCGTCGTCGGATAACAACTCCTTCACTAAGACATGAAGACGAGAAGAACGCCCTACACAAAAAAGGGAGAAGTCCGTCAAAGATCTTAATAAGAAAAAGGAATAGCACTCTTCAATGAGTTGACTTATACCTTCTTCTCCTTGAACCGCTGGGGGTAGTGGAGGTGTAACGGCTGTAGGTGCATCAACTTGTGTAGTTGGTCTCACAGCCGGCTCAACAGGGTCTTTCTCAACAAAAGCTCCTGTCAAATTCAGAATTCTCAGAGGCGTTACATTATAGTTGCATTAGTCAAGATTGGCTAGTCCTACAATCAACTCAGAAAGAGGCACATACCTTCAAAGGAACCATCCTCGGGATGTTCAGCGAAGGCGGGCTCAGAAAACATATCCCCAGGTAACTGGCCATCGATCTGAGGAGAGCTATATATGTAGTGCATCATAGGAGTGTCTGCAAACAAGCTTCCCTCGTCAAAGTCATCGATGGAGAAATCTGACATAAAAGAATATCAGTGCCAAAGAAGAATGAAGAGACTACAACTAATGGAAATGAGTTAC
>BQKN01001074.1:85896-109072 GCA_022839385.1 Asparagus kiusianus | reverse complement strand
AAATTGTTATCATCAAAACACTATCATGGAGATATGATATTCAACACACCTCTGACGACCAAATCAACTTATCAACCCACTTTAATAGGATGATAAGTTCACAAAGTTGCTCAAATCGTAACACAACCCTTCAAGTTAACAATACACCTCTGACAACCAAATCAACTTATCAATCGTCTTAAATAGGATGATAAGTTCACAAAATTTCTCAAATCACAACATAATCCCGTCAAGTTAACAATACACCTCTGACGACTAAATCAACTTATCAACCCTCGTCAATAAGTTGATAAGTTCACAAAGTTGCTCAAATCGCAACACAATCCTGTCAAGTTAACAATACACCTTTGACGACCAAGTCAACTTATCAACCCTCTTAAATAGGATGATAAGTCCACAAAGTTATTCAAATCGTAACATAACCCTATCAAGTTAACAATACATATCTGACTTAAATCGCAACGCAATCCTGTCAAATTAACAATATACCTCTGACGATCAAATCAATTTATCAATCCTCTTCAAATAGGATGATAAGTCCACAAAGTTTTCAAATCATAACACAACCCCGTCAAGTTAACAATACACCTCTAACGACCAAATCAATTTATCAATCCTCTTAAAATAGGATGATAGGTCCATAAAGTTTTTCAAATCGCAACACAACCTCGTCAAGTTAACAATACACCTCTGACGACCAAATCAACTTATCAATCCTCTTCAATATGATGATAAGTCCACAAAGTTTCTCAGATCGCAACACAATCCTATCAAGTTAACAATACACCTTTGACAGCCAAATTAACTTATCAATCCTCTTCAATAGGATGATAAGTCCAAAAAATTGCTCAAATCACAACACAACCTCGTTAAGTTAACAAGACACCTCTAACGACCAAATCAACTTATCAACCATCTTCAATAGGATGATAAGTCTACAAAGTTGCTCAAATCACAATATAACTCTGCCAAGTTAACAATACACCTCTGACAACCAAATCAACTTCTCAACCCTCTTTAATAGGATGATAAGTCCACAAAGTTGCTCAAATCGCAACACAACCATGTCAAGTTAACAATACACCTCTAACAACCAAATCAATTTATCAATCTTCTTTAATAGAATGATAAGTCTATAAAGTTGCTCAAATCTCAACACAGCCTTATCAAGTTAACAATACACCTCTGACAACCAAATTAACTTATCAATCCTCTTTAATATGATCATAAATCTACAAAATTGCTCAAATCACAACACAACCCCGTTAAGTTAACAATACACCTCTAACGACCAAATCAATTTTTCAACCCTCTTCAATAGGATGATAAATCTATGAAGTTGCTCAGATCGTAACACAATCCAGTCAAGTTAATAATACACCTCTGATGACCAAATTAACTTATCAATCTTCTTCAATAGGATGATAAGTCCATAAAGTTATTTAGATCATAACACAACCCTGTCAAGTTAACAATACACCTTTGACAACCAAATAAACTTAACAATCATCTTCAATAGGATGATAAGTCCACAAAGTTATTCAAATCATAACATAACTCTATCACGTTAACAATACACCTCTGACAATCAAAATCAACTTATCAATCCTCCTTAATAGGATGATAATTCCACAAATTCCTGTTATGTTAACACCACACCTCTAACAACTAAACCCCCACGAACTTGTTCTTTTCAACAGAATGACAAGTGTTCATTGTCAAAGCGCGAGGGTCATACCCGCGTTCCAAATTCCAAACGCGATGGTCATTCCCGCATTCCAAATTCAAAATGCGAGGGTCATCCCTATGTTCTAAATTCAAAATGCGAGGGTCATCCTCGTGTTCCAATATCTAAACACGGAGGTCACCTCTATGTTTCAAAAGAAATACACGAGGCTCACTTCCACATTTCACAATGTTTGCGGAAAAAATTGATTGTTTCATTGCGGGATTCATTACAAACTTCAGACGTTTACAACGAAAACAAAAATTAGTCTTTTTATAATACCTTTACACAATGAAAACAAAACAAAAGTACAATTCTCTTCAAACAGCACAGAGATCGTTTATCGGTCTTCTGCTTGCGTGGAATCTTGGCCTGTGACGGGGATGTTGATATCCGTGGACCACCGTCGATCAGATCTGATTGTTAAAAAATCGGGCAGAGCTTTGTTGATTCGGAAAAGAATGAAGAAACCGTAGCGCTTATCTTGGTAATGGCGATAATTGCTCTTCTTAAGATTATCGCAACGGGATAATCTTAAGGAATGGACCCGAGGCACTACAGATCTGACGAGCTCCTCTTCTTTATGCCGACGAACTCGATCAGATCTCTACTCCGCCTCCTCTCTGAAATTAGTACACTTTTGATTTTAATCCGGCAGGGCTTCGCCAACGCTCGAGAATTCCAGATCTCTAAAAAATGAGGGCCTGGGGCTGTATTTATAGGCTCCAAGGGAGTTTGGGTGGTTGAAACTACATAACGGCTCATTTTTTGGGCCTGGAGACACCCCTGGGTGTCTCAGCGAGGCCGAGACACCCGTGTCTCGGCCTGGGCCGAGACACCTTGGGGTGTCTCGGTTGGGCTGAGACACCTCGGGGTGTCTCAACTCATGCTGAGACGCTTTTTTTTGCATACTCGTCCGTTTCCGCCATAATTTCTTCGTCCGAACTCTGATTTGAGTGATTCAAAGTACATTGGAAAGCTGATGAGGAGTTCTATAAGCTCTGATGATGAGATCATTATGGATTAAGCTAGATAGGAGCGTTGTTTCATCTTTTGTAAGCAACGCGGGACTCCCAATCAGTTCGTGTCTTCGTTATTCTGAAATTCCGTTACTTCACGTAGTTCGTAGATTCACTTCAAGCGTTCGTCGACGTCAATCAAGCTTTTGTGACTTGGATAGTGACGTTCTTCACCTCCTCTTAGCTTTGAGCTGCTCACGGAGACCTACAGGTAATTTTCGATGCCTACAGATACCCCCTCCAAAGCGTTCCAGATTCGTTTCTTTTATAGAAGAGGCTGGAATACTTTGGATGTGATTGATCCAGCTTCGATCGGTGTAAAGGTCCTTTAATTAGCTTTAACTCTTAGCTCCTTCAATTTTTAGTCTATTCGATGCTTTGACGAATAGCTGAAGTCCTTCCGGCGCTGCGTTTATCGCCTGGCCGTCGTCGGAGTCTCGAGTCTACAACCGGTGAGTTGGGTTTGGCTCATGTCATTGAATTGACTTAGAACTGACTATTTCCATCGCCTTGACTCTTTCATCGCAAAGCATTGGTTGGCGTTGACCCAGGGTTACGCGTTGACCGGCGTTGACCTTAGGGTTTAAACCGTCTTACGTTGACTTTTGATCGTAACGCGTTGACTGGTATTGACCTAGGATTATGCATTGACCGGCGTTGACCTAGGGTTTCGGATCGCCCGACATTGACTTTTCATTACAACGCATTGATTGGCGTTGACCTAGGGTTACGCGTTGACCGGCGTTGACCTAGGGTTTCAGATCGCCCGATGTTAACACAGTTTATACTCGTACGTTTGCTGGAGCATACACAGTTTAAGCTCTTAAGGTATTGGAGCATGGCGGTCCCAATAGTTGGGGCTACAGGACCAGCTATTAAAGCTGATTCGCCTGCAGATATGGATCTTATTCCGAAGTTTGTTGAATGCTTGAGTCACGAGACCAGTTAATAAAGCTGGTGCGTCAATGACTTTTGTATATATAGGATTTTTGGCAACCCCTCAGCCATCAACGGGTTTGATGAGCCTTTACCAACTACCGTTTGAGTTGGGCTAGCATGCGGATTGTTTAAGTCCGTTCCGCATGTGATGTTAAGCTAGAAGAGTTAACCTTTTTAGCGCTACGATGTTGAATACGTAGACTTCGTCTTTCTCCCGTGAAAAGACTAAACAGCGACGTGTATCAGACGTTGACTTAGGATTTTTGGCAAATCCTCAGCCCTCAATGGATTTGACGTGCTCTTACCGATTACCGTTTGAATCGGGCTTACATGCGGATTGTTTAAAGTCTGTACCGCATGTGACGTTGTGCTAAAGGAATGAACTCCCTTAGACTCGATGCTACAACTTCGAATACGTAGACTTCGCCATTGTTACGGGAATAGGCTACCCGGCAACGTGTGTTAGACGCTGACGTATCCCTACTTAGGCTTCAGGATAAAAGTCCCCAGACTGGAATTCTGGTGTCTTCTTCAATCGGAGAAAGACTAAACCAGCAACGCGTGTTAGGCGTTGACTTATCCCTACTTAGGATTCAGGATAAAATTCCCCGTGCGTGTAAAGCATGGATTTTGGGAGTTAAAAAAAGTGGTGTCTTCTCTTGGGGCAAAGACGAACCCGATACGGGAGAGGAAGAATTTTATATTCTATCTCCCAAAGTTGAAGAGGAAGAATTTTATATTCTATCTCCAGTTGGAAATGAGACTTATGGTGGGATCTCCACCCCCAGAATCCGAAAATATGAAACTAAAAGTGGGATCTCCACTTCGAGTATCGAAAAGATTTGGATAACCCTAACTGTCGGAAGGTTTGATTACCGAACTAAAGATGAATTTCTCGTTTATCAAGAGTGAATTGTGGTTTTGGTCCTAACTGTAGGAAGGTTTGACCAAGCGAGAGTTTGAGATGACCCTAACTGTAGGAAGGTTTGATCACTCGATTTGAAAGTGGACCTCTCGTTCATTGGAGAAATCGAGAGAGAATTTTGGTTTTGGCCCTAACTATAGGAAGGTTTGACCGAGTGGGATGTTTGAGATGATCCTAACTGTAGGAAGGTTTGATCGCTCGATTTGTGGATCTCTCATTCATTGAAGGAATCGAGAGGAGATTTTGGTTGTGGTCCTAACTGTAAGAAGCTTTGACCAGGTAAACAATGGGAGTGGGAGTACAAATCATAGTGGGAGTGTTGACTTGTACAAATCACTCAGTAGGGGTTCTTAGTGTCAAGTGATAAGGACTTAACACGAAGGGGTTTGACAATTCATCAAAGATGGACAGATCAAAATTCCAAGCATTATGTCCGGATTTAATAATAGAAATGTTGAGTGCACAAACACATAAAAGTTTGAGTGGATTCAACTGAAAAGAATTTTGATGGTCCCACCGTCAATTAGTCTGATCGGTGGGGGATTTTGTGGTGGAAGACTGTGAGTCGTCAAACACCAATAAGAGTTTTGTAAGGGATGATTGATCCAACGAAGTGATCGAATCTTGTCTCAGCAAAAGAGTGTTCAGAAATCACTGTGGGTTTAGTGTTTATCACTTTATTTGTAATGACCGGGTTATCCCTAAGAAAATTACATGTAAAAATTCTTCCGGAAACTTCCCGTTACATGAATCATCCACCCCCAGCTTCCTTCGCGAAACTAGGTCTAACATCATAGTGAGTTACATGATCAGGTTATCCTTAAGAATATTACATGTAAAAATTCTCCAGGAACTTCCCGTCAAGTGTGGGAAACAGTTTAGACTCATATACCTATTGGAGTATCAGGGAGCAGTTTAACCTCATATACCGGTTGGAGGATTGAGAAGCAGTTTATACTCGTATACTCTTCGGAGTGTTGCCATTCTCATTTGGCTTATCCTAACGTTATGACGCCAGCTTCAACCAAGGTCTGGATGCTATTCTTTAAAGTAAAGCAAGCCTTGGTGGGATGAAGGATCCTCCTGTGGTACGCGCAATACTTCGGATCCGCAGCATTGTCAGCGTCCTCCTGATTTGTGATGGGTGGCAGCTTGATCTTGTTGTTTTCGAGAAGGTTCTCAAAGATGGTTGGAACGTCTTCGTCCTTGAATGAGTACTCTTTTTGGAGTCTCGGATCCGAAGTCTTCTGCTGTCTTCGGGGTTGCTGTTGCGACGTCTGATTAATGTCAACAACTGTTATAGGTGCCTTCCCTTCATCATGGGAAATGAGACTCGGATTCAGAGGGTTAGTCATCGGTTGGCTTCTGTCGACCTTCCTCCTTCTGAGTAAGCGTTCGGCCTGCTCTCCGCGTACCTTCAACTCTTTCCAAGTATTGAACGGCTCTACTCCCATAACGTCCAAGATGTTAATGGACAAGTTGTTATGACAGATCTGCAAGACGAATTCCTCCGTGATGGGATCCTTGCAGTTCATTGCCTGATTGCGGAAGCATTTGATGAAGGTATCCACCGACTCTCCGTCTTTCTGTTTCTCATCGAAGAGTGTCTTGATTGACACTTTAGCGTCATCATCGAAGAAATAACCAAGGAACATGCTCACCAGGTCCTCCCAGCTAGTGATGCTTTCGGGTTTGAGACACCGGTACCAATCGAAGGCAGGCCCACGAAGGGTGCCAACGAATGATCGAACCATCAAGGCTTCATTGCCGGAGATCATACCTAAATAGGACTTAAAGTAGATCAGATGCTGAGTGGGCGAGCCCTTCCCGTCGAACGGCGTGAAGTTGATCAGGTTGAACTTTGCCGGATACGGAATCGAATCCCACTCTTTTGGATAAGGATACGAAACGCCAGTCTTCTTTACCTCTCGAGCAGACATCAGAGCGTTAATTTTGCTCTCAAGGTCTTTCATCTTTTCGTCCTCATCTATATCCTGTTTTGGATAATTTTTGAGAGGAATAATGCGGACACCCCCAGTGTTATCATCATTGGTGGGTCCACCCCCAACATCGTTATTTTTAGTGGGATCACCCTCAGCGTTGTGTTCATCCACATCTGAATCGCTACCTGTTTGGTTAGCAGTGCTACGACGGATGGACTCACCTAGCTGATTCGACAAAGCTCGGATTTATTGGTCGTGCATTTATCTCATCTCCTGCATAGCCATTTCCACTTCGATCTTGAATGCTTCTTTCTGCTTGGCTAAAGCATCCTCAATCATTTTGGCTACTTCATCGGTGTTGATCATAAACACCTTATGAGATTGTCCAGGGCTGGATACGGTGGCTTCTGAAGCGACTGCCGAGCAAGCGTCTGACGCTTCATCGTCTGAGGATAGTCCTCTGGTCATCCTCAAATAGTCTCTACGTCTAGTAGTCCCTACACGTAGCCGAGTTAGACGATGTGACATGAGGGGGTCCGAATCAGAAGGTCGGGTAGATTTCCTCTTATCAGTCACGTTGGCGATGACTACGGATTGTTCAGGCCCGGCGGCTTCTAATTGAAGCCGAGACATTAGTTGGGCTATCCCCGAATTGACTCTCTTTCCTGGGGAGAAATCGGGGTTAGAAGTAGGGGTGGAAATGAACCAAATAATTAACAAATAGTTCGATAATTGTTCGAATAACTATTCGGTCATATTCGATTCGGTAGTTTATTTACCGCTAAACAAATATTTTTTTAGTATTCGAGTTTACTAACGAATAGAATTTAACCAGATGCATATTCGATTCGTTTGTTTATTAAATATTCATTTAAAATTTGATCGCAACTAATTATTTGTATTATTGCACATATGATGTTATATTTTTAACCCACTTACCATTTCTACTTAAGTTTTATACATTGATTTTAAGATTCAAATAATCTTAAATCTATTTTCTAATTAAAATCTTGATTTAAATATATACATCATATATTATAAAGGAATAATTTTTATTTATAAATTTTAATACTATTTGAAAATTAAATTCTTTAGCAGAATAAATATACTTTGATATTCGATAAGTATTCGTGAATATTCATGAATATTTATCAAATACCAAGTATTTGAGTTTGAATTCGAAAAACTAGATATATGAATATTAGAGTATGCATTCGAATTCAATAATTTTAAACAAATACAAATACGAACACTTTAGTATTCGATTCGATTCGATCATTTACCACCCCTAGTTAGAAGTAATCGGAGACTTCCCCTTATTGACCATATTGATGGTGAATGCTGGGAGTTCGTCATCTTGATTGGCCGATCGTCTCTTGCTAGAACGCCTTGATTTGGGTTTCAATGCTTCTGCGGAGATACTCTCGAATACCGAGACCCTCCGCGGAGCGGTCTTGTGATAGCTACATACTGATAATACTGTCCTGATTAGTTTGGTACACGGATAGTGAGAGTCCGCTTTCCGGGTACCTCTCTTTCGAGATTTATTCGTACCCCCGGTCCGATAGTATAACTCATCGACGTTGCGGTCAGAGCAACCGGCTGTTTACATGAATTCTCAGGTATAACGCGTTCATCTATCTGACGTGTTTTCCTCTGAGTAAACATCACCTTGTTGGCGTCTGTGGGAGTCACATGTTTGGAATCACACCTTTGTGAGGGTGAAACCTTAACGGGCTCCTGGTTTTTTGTACGCACCCCCAAACGGGCCGTTGCAGAAACCAACTTGTTAGGAGGTCGCGTACGACCCCCAGTCTGGATGTTTGCTCGGGGTTCCTTTAATGGTCCCCAACGTTCCTTAAAAGGCACTTTGCCTCGATCTTCGGGTAGAGAACCGAGGCGATCCTTCAGAGGAATCCTGAACTTGGAGAAATCCATGCTACGGTGGGGCTTTATCGGGGGTTCGGGATCTGAAGTTGACAAAGGCTTAATGATAGTTCCGTTTGTTTTTGCCTTAGGCGCTGATTTAGCTTTTGGTATCCAATCTTGTTTAGATCTTGGCGATCTCTTAACTGCCTCTTTCTTTTGCATTTCCTGTGCTTTTTGCACAAGGGTCCGAGCATGCGCAAGCAAGGCGCGGCGCTTCTGGATTCGCTCCTCGAGAGTAGAGCGGGTCCGTTTGACACAAACCCATTCGTGAATTAGAGGTCGAGAGGAGGATTCCGATGCTAGTCGTGGCGACAGATTAGCCACTTGGCGGTTTCTGAACTCCCGATCTGCTTGGCAATGGAGTCCATTCACCTGATCCAAAGCCTTGGCGAATTAGCGCGCGAGGCGTTGGCGTTTCCTTTGACGTGCTCTCTTTGATAGAGTTGGCGCGCCTTCAGCAGTCGACTCCTTGATTGCGAAGGAGTTCAGATCTGTAGATCTGGTCTCATTGGATGCCGGCGGATCATTGCAAGGTGCAACTGTGGCAGTGACGACGTGGAGATCAACTTCTTTGGTCTTCAGATCTGGAGACTGACGGATCTTCTGGGAGGAGGAGATCTTCCTGCGCTTATGAGGAGGAGCAGATCTGGAGGAGGAGGAGGAGGTGTACTCTTCAAATTTCTGCTGGTCGAATTCGTATTCGACCTCTTCGAATACCGGGATCTCGATCGTCGGCTGCGTCACGACAACCTCGGCAGCGAGGCTGTTGGCTCCCACTGTGATCGCCAGCTTGTTTGCGGAGAAAGTTGATTGTTTCATTGTGGGATTCATTACAAACTTCAGACATTTACAACGAAAACAAAAATTAGTCTTTTTATAAGACCTTTACACAATGAAAACAAAACAAAAGTATAATTCTCTTCAAACAGCGCAGAGGTCGTTTATCGTCTTCTGCTTGCGTGGGATCTTAGCCTGTGACGGGGATGTTGATATCCGTGGACCACCGTTGATCAGATCTGATTGCTGAAAAATCGGGCAGAGCTTCGTTGATTCGCGAAGGAATCAAGAAACCGTAGCGCTTATCTCGGCAACGACGAGATAATTGCTCTTCTTAAGATTATCGTAACTAGATAATCTTAAGGAACAGACCCGGGGACTGCAGATCTGACGAGCTCCTCTTCTTTATGCCGACGAGCTCGATCCGATCTCTCCTCCTCCTCTCTAAAATTCGTGCACTTTTGATCTTCAATCCGGCAGGGCTTCGCCAACGCTCGAGAATTCCAGCTCTCGAAAAAATGAGGGCCTGGGGCTGTATTTATAGTCTCCAAGGGAGTTCGGGTGGTTGAAACTGCATAACGGCTCATTTTTGGGCCTGGAGACAGCCCGAGGTGTCTCGGCCCAACCGAGACACCCCAAGGTGTCTCGGCCTCACTAAGACACCCAGGGGTGTCTCCAGGCCCAAAAATGAGCCGTTATGCAGTTTTAACCACCCGAACTCCCTTGAAGCCTATAAATACAGCTCCAGGCCCTCATTTTTTAGAGAGCTGGAATTCTCGAGCGTTAGCGAAGCCCTGCCGGATTGAAGATCAAAAGTGCACGAATTTCAGAAAGGAAGAGGAAAGATCGGATCGAGCTCGTCGGCATAAAGAAGAGGAGCTCGTCAGATCTTTAGTCCCCGGGCCCGTTCCTTAAGATTATCCCGTTGCGATAATCTTAAGAAGAGTAATTATCTCGCCGTTGCCGAGATAAGCGCTACGGTTTCTTGATTCCTTCGCGAATCAACGAAGCTCTGCCCGATTTTTTAGCAATCAGATCTGATCGATGATGGTCCACGGATATCAACATCCCCATCACAAGCTAAGATCCTACGCAAGCAGAAGACCGATAAACGATCTCTACGCTGTTTGAAGAGAATTGTACTTTTGTTTTGTTTTCATTGTGTAAAGGTCTTATAAAAAGACTGATTTTTATTTTCGTTGTAAACGTCTGAAGTTTGTAATGAATCCCGCAATAAAACAATCAACTTTCTCCGCAAACACACAAGACAAACGTGAGTCTCACTTTTGCGTTTCACAAGACAAATGCGGAGGATCACCTCCGTGTTTCAGAATCCCAACGCGAGACTCACCTCCGCGTTTCAGAAGCTAAACGTTAGGTTCTCCCCTACGTTTCAGAAGCTGAAGTATGGCGCTCACCCTCGCACGGGTCTTATGTGGTAAATCCCTTCAACCAAGTTCGTGATGCATTCGAAGCAGATGTAGTGAACAACTCCTTTATGATAAGAAATTAACAGTTCCAAGTTCAAAATTGAGATCCAAAGTATTTTGAAAATCTGTTTCAGTCAATCGTGAACTTTTGAAAACTTTGGAGGGGGTTATGTAGGCTGTTAAAAAAAATTATTGCAGATAGCTAATCCGCACAAAGCACTAATGATGGAGGTTACAATATGACGACCTTCACATTGATAGATGAAAGTTACAATCTGACAACCTTCACATCAACAGATAAAAGTTACAATCTAACGACCTTCACATCAACAGATGAAAGTTACAATCTGATGACTCTCATGTTTTCAAGACCTAAATTCAAGGATTACAAGATGACAATCCTTGCAACGTTCTAACAAAATAGATTATAAATTAACAATCTCTTCAAACCAAAACACGAGGGCTATCCCCGCGTTTCAAGTCCAAAACGCGGTGCTCACCTCCACGTTTCAAGTTCAAAACGCGGAGCTCATCCCCGCGTTTCAAGTTCAAAACGCGGAGCTCATCCCCGCGTTTCAAGTTCAAAACGCGGAGCTCACCATCGCATTTCAAGTTCAAAACGCGTAGCTCACTACCGCGTTCTAAGTTCAAAATGCGGAGCTCACTACCGCGTTCCAAGCTTCAAACGTGGAGATCACAACCGTGTTTCATTGGTTAAATGCGAGGGTCGTTTCTAGAACGCAAACCTCACGTTTGACCCATTCAAACACGTTTTAAATGGTTCCAAAACCGTTTTGCACAAATTAAGAGCATTAAAGCCTCATTAAGGATTGATTTAAGGGGGTGATTACACACCTTAAACCCCTATAAATAGCTAAGAAGTCAGCTACAAAAGGATCTTTTGGGGGGATCATCTTGGAGGTTAGCACTCTTTGCAGCTTTCGTGAAGGCTTTTGTTGAAGCTTTGGAGCAATTTGCTTTGGCTTTTTAAATCGTGTTTTGGTTGAAGAACTTAGAGACTGGTTACTAAATTATCTCAGTTAAAAAGGATTAATTTACTTTCTAAAATCAACTCTTTTGCAGACTTCTTAGACTCGTTAAGAGTTCAAAACTTGCCTTGCAAGTTCTTTCTGACGTCAAGTTAAGAGGAATAGACTAACGTTCCATGAAGTGAAGTGCTCGGATCGTTAACGGATATAAGAATCAAACTTTCATCGCCACCAAGAAGAACCTAGCTTTAAACAAAGGGGAAGGTTTTCATCAATCCTTCTCTCTTTTGTAAATCGGGAAACCGATAAGAGAAATTATAATTTCTTTTTCTAAGTCTGTTTGAGAGAGATTACTATGAGAGATTATATTCACTCTTTTTCTAAGTCTGATAGGGAGATTAATACAAATTTTATTCTCAATTTTCTCACAATTGTTTCCCACGAACAATATACTTTCTCTAGTCACCACAAGAGAGCCTTTGGTAGTTTTATATTTTCCTCCACCAAATTGAATTTAATATCTCATTCGGTCCAAAGTAAGACCTGAAATCAAGTTGAGCCGCAAATTGAGAACATGTTGTAAATTCTTTAAGATTAATGTGCATCTAGTATCTGTCTACTAGTGTATATCATCAAGTCTCACAATCTTCGAGTAGCTGGTATTTCCTATCTTCACATTGCCAAAGTCACCTGCTTTATACGACGTGAAAAGGTCTCGATTGGAGGTAGCATGACATGTCGCTCTTGTATCCACTATCCACTCGGAATTCTAACTTGTAACATACATATAGTCTTCTTCCCTACAAATGAGAATAACATCAGTCTCAAACACAGTAGTTGTAGTGTCACTGTCAGCTTTCTTCTTCTCATCTTTATTTTCATCTTTGTTCCCAGCTTGCTCTTTCTTCAATACCCAATAATTCTTCTTAAAATGATCTGGCTTCCCACAATAAAAGCAACCTTTCCCTTTAGACTTTGATCTGCCCTTGGATGTGCCACGACCTCTGTACCGGTCCCTGTACCTGCTTCTACCCCTGTTCTCCGTGACAAGTGTCTATGAGTTATCTATGCTAGTAGACTTCCTCCAAGTCTTATCATTGAATAAACAACTAGTAACCATACTCATCAATAACACACCATCTGGAGCTACGTTGCTGACTGTCACAACCAATGTCTCCTAATTGTTTGTCAAAGAACCCAATAGAAATAAAGCATGTAGCTCATCATCGATAGTCAACTTCAAGATAGCTAACTAATTAATTAAACTCTTGAACTCATTCAAGTGTCCTGCTATGTTGCTTCCTTCTTTGAATTTCAAGTTCACCAAAAGTCTCATAATAAACGCCTTGTTTCCCGCGGTCTTCTGCTCATCGAGATACTCAAGCTTCTTCCAAAGAGACTTTGCATTAGTCTCACCCGATACATGATAAAATACACTAACGTCGATCCACATCCGAATATAATTGATCGACTTCCTGTGTTGTTTCTCCCATACTTTATCAGTTATTTTTTCTGATTGGCTTCATCTCCCTCAATAGGGTCATGTAAATTTTTACAATACAGAATATTTTCTAATTTGGACTTCCATACTTGCCAATCGGAACCATTCAATTTCATCATTGTACCAAAACTCTCCATCTTTTCCATCCCAAAGAACGCCTTAAACCAGGACTCTAATATAACTTGTTAGGGATTTTATAAAGATTAATCTGCGGAATTAAACACTAAACGAATAACGGCACCAATTAAAATACCACAAGCAAGCAAACACCAAGATTTATCGTGGTTTGGCAAATCTTGCCTACGTCCACAAGGCAATCCAGAGAGAAATATTTTATTATGAATCAAGAGTACAACCCCTCCAAGTTGTACCTGAACTTGAGGATTAAATCATAAGAGAAAGATACAATATATGTTACCTCTAGGGCACCAAAACTCTAAAACCCGTCTTACAAAAAATCCCTAACACTCGCGTATAAACCAGTCGTACTCTCGACGGCGTCGTCATTCTGAAGACAACGACTTTTGAATCACTACAATTGGACAACCGAGCTATCCAAAATCTCACTTTTTCTCTCTCTCTCTCCCTTCTTTTCTTCTCTCGATACTGTTCACGATTACTGTAACACCAAAATTAATTTCAAGGATCTCATGAATAGAAATCTCCAAACATATTCATATTATAAATAGATCATCCAAATCCTCTTCTAGATAGAATTTTAATTCATGTGAACCTCATATGGGTCTTATCTTGGGCTGGATCCACAACAGGGTTAAGCGAAACTCTCCAGAGAGATTAAAATAAATTAACCCCGCAAAATGAGGAACTTACTAATATTCTTATTTAGAAAAAAAAACTTAATATCTCTAATTTAAAAAATAATTAAAATTTTTATTATTTTCAAACACTAAAAATATTCCCAAGGATGGTATTTAGGTTCCTTGGAGCTATTATTTTACCAACATTGTTATTTGACCCTCAAGATGGCGCATGCCAAATGGCATTTTCCTTATTTTACCGGTCTTCGAAATGGAAGCGGCAAGCTAGCGTGGCCGAAAACGGAGAGTCCAGTCCACTCTTCTACTTTTATTGGTACAAATTCCATTAGAATGATGGAAACAGTAAAAGTATGTCACCCTGGTCTGCTGTACGCCTCACACTTCTGTCCTTCGAGCAGGTACATAAGAAATAACGAGATAAGGTGCTGTTCACTCATATTAAAATTACACAAAGAAGGTAAACCATCACAGTGGGTTTTTTTATTGATTCTGTTTATGAGGTTGGTAATTTTTTTCTTACCTTAGCATTATTTTGGTCTTTATACTAGCCCCTTGTGCAAATAAAACCAAAAGTTACCGCGGGCTTAAACAACATGCAAATCTCTAATATGGACTGTATTACAGGGTAGTTTTTTTGTGATTAAAATTAATCGAAGCACCTCCTCCACTTCCTCTTAATTTCATTCAGAATAGGGCAAGAAATTAAGTTAGGACTTAAATCAAATAGTTTTTCTTTTCAATTTCACATTCATCTTATCCAAATTTCTTAAATATTCAGCAGCTCTCTTTAAGTTTAAGCTCAATTTCAGAGATACGTGGATTGAATCAGGGAAATAGTGGTGCGAAAATGGAAAAAGAAAGAGGGCATGTTGAACCCACCACCATTTTTTATTCAATCCACCTCTCTTTGAATTTAAGCTTGAACTTGAAGAGGCCATGTTGAATGTTCAAGAAACTTAGAAAAGATGAAGGTGAAATTGAAAAGGGAAACTTTGAAATAAGCACTTATCCAATTCCATACCCAATTTTTTAATGTAATTAAGAAAGAGAGGAGCACATACGTCTCATGTGTATCAACTAACCCGAATCATCAAAATAATTATTTTTTAATACACTCAACATAAACGATCTGCCCTTTTTTAACGGCAGCCAACTTTTGTGTCTATTTGCAAACGGGCAAAGGAAAAAACCAAAATGATATTGGAGCAAAAAAATATCAAAGCGATAAAAGGGGCCAAGAAAAAGTACCAATCCTATAATTTCGCCACATAGAGAACGTAGATCATGTGAGAGAAAACCATATATTGTGATATAAAATAGGCGTGAGAAAACAAATAAAACTGAATATATATACATATATATATATATATATATATATATATATGCAATAGTAATTTAATAAAATAAAATTTCTCAATTTCTAAAATTGTGTTCAATCTATCTGAAAGAACTAAGATTTAAACGAAAATGGGTCTTGACTTTATCACTATAAGGTCAAAATAAGTTTTAGCTGTGTGATATTGGCCTCCACATTTTATTTGGAGTAAATTTTACAGAACTCCCTCACATTTGGGAATTTTTACACAAAGCTCCTTAAAATACTAAAATATAGAAATTTCCGGAATTTTGGAAAAGTTCACAAAACCCCCAAAACACCGATAAGAATAAATAACCATAAACTCTAGAAAAGAAACCCCCGTAACACTAATAAGAATAAATCTTCGGATTGCTACTCATTTCTAATGTTATGGGAAATATTTGTAAGATAGTGATGAATAAGAATTTGATTTATGGTTGTTGAAGTATGGAAATTATTTTGTAAGCCTTACCATTTAAGCTTGTTAGTTATATATTTTCAAAGTTCTCGGCTGTTTTATGAAACCCCATCTTTCAAAAAAAGGTTTGTAGACTTCATAAAATTTAGGGGCTCTTGTGCAAAATGCACCAAACCTCAGGTTTTTTGTGAAATTTCGAAACAAAAAGGGTATCCATATTCGTCTTTCAGACCTCAGAGAGGTGTCCACGTTCAGATCCACATCCATATCCTGCACGCCCATATATACATACTAATATCGTCATGCACGTCATATTGTATATATGCCTAGTAAACATTCACACGTGATTGGCATGTATAGTAGATTTACTCGTTACCGTTCAATATTTGTTTTGCAAAAAATACCATGTATTCAAAGGGTCACATCTTTCTTGCTCTTATGCTCTTTACAAGGATGTGTTTAATTAGGAGGAATTGGAGTAATAAATATTGATGGTGTTTCAACTTATGATGTTATAATACTTTTGAATTGAAGTGTTATCCTAATAGCTCTATCTTTCGCTTAGTTTGTTGTTACAACTATCTTTTGATGTTTCGACATTTAACTAGATAACACTTTAAAAATATAGATGTAGGCTCCTCTTCCCTCCCTTGGTCCCTCTTTGGTGACTTCAATGTCACCTCCTCTTCCCAGGAAAGGAATGGTAGGCTCTCCTCTTACTCAGACATCTCAAACTTCCAACTTCTCATCAACTCCCTCAACCTGATTGATCTACCGCTTAATGGCAAACTCTTCACCTGGTCCAACTTGCGATCTTCCCCTTCCATGGCAAGACTTGACAGATTTCTTATCTCTCCAGATTTTGAATCCAAATTCCCTACCATTTTCCAATTCTGTCACCCATCCTCCTGCTCGGACCACGAACTCATTATCTTAGACACCTTCTGCCCCCTCCCCAAACCCCCCTTTCGTCTTGATAAATCGTGGTATTCCCATCCCTCCTTCTCTCGCTTTGTCTCTTCAAGCTGGTCCAGCCTCTCATGTGGAGGAAATCCAGTCAAAGCACTTCACCTCAAACTCAAGATCCTCAAGCGTAGACTCAAATGGTGGAAAGCGAACATCTTTGGTTCCATCTCCTCTAACAAATCTGCGGCTCTTAATTCTATCCTTTCGCTAAATACCCTGGAAGAAACTAGACCTCTTCTCCCTTCAGAAGCAGCCTACAGATCTTCCCTTAAACTCTCCCTATCTTCCCTAGCTGCTCAAGAAGAAATTTATTGGAAGCAAAGATCTACGATCAAATGGCTCCAAGCAGGCGACTCCAACTCTTCCTTCTTCCATAAAATCGCCTCCTATCACAGAAGGAAGAGCTTCATCCCCCACATTACCTTCAACAACCAGACTTTCTCTTCTGAGCGAGACAAACAAAAGGCCTTCTACCAACACTTCTCCAACCACTTCTCAGCCACCCCCCCTTCCCCCTTCCAACTAGATTGGAACCACCTTTATCCTCAACAGTCTGATTCCCTCCTTTTACTAGATCAACCCTTCTCAGCAGCTGAGATCAGATCAGCCATTTTTGGTCTCCACCCAGATAAAGCCCCAGGTCCCGACGGCTTTCCCATCTCCTTTTTCCAATCCTTTTGGGACCTGCTCCAACCAGACATCCTAGCCTTCTTCAATCACCTATACCAAGATAGTTCCCACCTCCACATCTTCAATCACTCTCTCATATCCCTCATCCCCAAATCACCCTCTCCTTCCCAAGTCTCTGAGTTCAGGCCTATCAGCCTCCTTAACGGTATGTTCAAAATCTTCACCAAAGTCCTAGCGAATCGCCTTAGCCCTTTCTTGTCTTCCCTTGTTCATCCTTCTCAATCAGCCTTCCAAAGCGGGAAATCTACCATTGACTCTATTGTCTTGGGCCACGAAATGCTTCACCAATGCTTCACTAAGAAGCTAGAGGCCTGTATCATCAAAATCGATTTCTGCAAAGCATTCGATTGTGTAAGATGGGACTTCCTCCTATCCCTCCTCCAGGCTAGAGGCTTTGGCCCCAGATGGTGTTCCTGGATCAAATCCTCCTTGATCTCCTCTAAGTCTTCAGTCCTTGTCAATGGCTCAGCCTCTAACTCCTTCGTCAGCCACAGAGGTCTAAAGCAAGGGGACCCTCTCTCCCCCATGCTCTTCCTCCTAGTAGCTGATGTCCTTTGTAGGATGCTGCGTAGCAGCAGCGATCATGGAGACCTCTCTGAGCTTCACCTCAAGGGTCAGCTTAACGATATCAAATCTTTGCAATTCGCTGATGACACCATTATCTTCTGCAAAGCTTCAGAGCCAGATATCATTAACCTTAAATCAATCCTCTACCTCTTTGAAAGTACCTCTGGTCTGGCCATCAACTTTGCCAAATCCAACCTCCTTTACAGTGGCAAATCCTCTTCAATAGGAGCATCGCTGGCCAACATCCTCAACTGCACTCTGGCCTCCCCCCATCAAGTATCTTGGTCTCCCCCTTAAACAGGGTTCTCTTTCCAGATCAGATTGGATCCCTCTTCTGGACTCCCTCAATCGGAAATTAGCCACTTGGAAAAGCAAGCTCCTGTCCATCGGGGGTCGGCTCGTCCTCCTGAATTCAGTCCTCTCATCCTTACCAGTTTACTATATGTCATTCTTCAAAATTCCTCCTTGGGTTATCAAGCGCATTGACCGCATCAGGCGCAACTTCTTATGGGGTAAGGCTCCAGAAACCCCCAAAGGCAATAACCCCGTCAATTGGAAGATCGTCTGCTCCCCCAAAGCCAGCGGAGGTCTGGGAGTGATCAACCTTCAACTTTTCAACCGCGCACTCCTGGCCAAATGGTTATGGCGCTTCATTGATCCCTCCAGTTATGTAGGAGGGGTTCTCCGATCAATCAACTCCTTCCACCATCATAGTCCATCCCCATCCAACCTTTGCTCTCACTTTTGGAAAGACGTTCATTCATGCTACGACATCTTCTCCCCCTTCATCTCATGGTCGCTGGGTAACGGCTCATCAACATACTTCTGGGAAGACAAGTGGTCAGGAATCAATTCTCTTGCTAGCCTCTTTCCCTAGGCATACGATCTAGCCTTCTCCAAATTCGTCCCCGTAGCATCCCAAGGAAGACTGCATGAGGGATCTTGGGTCTGGCATCCCATTATTAGACGTCCCAGGAATGCCATAGCCAGATACCAAGTGCAAGCTCTCCTTGATCACTTGTCCGCTCTCAACCTCGTCCCTTCACCCTCATCAGGCTGCCCTGACAGCCCATCATGGTTGCTATCAACCTCTAAATCCTTCTCAGTTAATTCCCTTCGACGCTTCTTAGCAGATGGAGGGTTGAGATCCAAACACCTTCCATTTATATGGAACAACTTTCTGCCCAGCAAAGTTCGGATCTTCTTCTGGCTTCTTAGCTCTCTTAGACTGAAGACCAAGGATAGACTAGCCTCTCAAGGGTGGCTAGCTGACTCCAGTTGCAGCTATTGCACAGAACAAGAATCTCATGACCACCTGTTCTCCTCTTGCATCAGGACTCAAATCATCTGGTCTCCCTTCCTCCTCAAGTTAGGCATCGCATCCCTCCCTGCTAGCACAGCCAAGTGCCTTGACTTCTGCTCAGATCCCACTGTCCATGCCTCCACCCGCATCTTATGGAGTATCTGCTTCCCTGCCATCAGCTGGGTTCTGTGGCATGACCGCAACAATTTTATCTTCTCCAACAGCTCTTCTTCTCCGCATAGCCTCATTATTAAGTCTGTTAACTTCATTCTTAATTGGGCAGGGGCATCCAGCTCCAAGAAATCTCTCAAAATCAAGAAACTCATTCAAGATGTAGGGCTCTCAGATATCCTAGCCTCAAGTGAAGACAGCAATCCGATGCCTTGAGCAGCCTTCTTCAAGCTGGGACGTCTCTGATCTTTGTGGTTCTCCTTTTGGACAGTAGAGAACATCCTTGTTCTTCTTTTGTTTTTTGCAGTTTTGTTTGCTGACTTATAGTGCTAATCTCTGCACTTTACTGGTTTTATTTTGTATACTCTCAAAGACATCCACTTCTGATTTGGCCTTAATCTCCATCTCGGAGCCGACGCCTGAATCAGTAGTTGATATCTTATTTTGTTTTCTCTCCCAATTTTGGGTTTCAGTAATATATTGATAGGGAAATCCCTATTTTCACTTAAAAAAAAATATAGATGTAGTTGGAATAACATGGAGTTTTAACTACATCTAACCAAACACACTGAGAATTAGTAAGGACATATATGTTGAACTGATCATAATTAGCAACGTGAGTCCAAAAATGAAAAATAACTCAAAAGTAAATAAGGGATAAAACTGAGAATTAGCAAGGACATGTTTTGTTGACAGTTAGAGTCGGATTTCTTTCAGAACGTAAACCAAATTGCACTATGCGATGCATTAACAACTATTAAGTAAAGGACCAGTTAAGGTATGAATTTTAATAAATGGTCAAAAAATCCTAATAATCGGATTAAATCCGAAAAAATGATTGGGGGTAGCAAAAGATATTGTAGGAAAATTAGTTTAGTCAGTGTGATAAAAACCGAAAACTAGACAATCGGTAAAATCAATGGCTGGAAATTAACATGCATGATCTACAGTCTAGATTACAATCTTCCAAGATCGCAAGCGTCACGATTATTACAAAACAAATGCATCAACATCCATTAAATTAGAGTATATCTACTGTTTCATTAATTATAAAAGAAATGATAAAAGCTATGAACAATGTTTAGATCTACATTAATTCGTACATCAATCAATCAAAAAAATAGATCACATTGGCAATTTGAAATATATTTATCACATGGACGGAAGAATCAAGGGTGTAAGAATTGAAATTGAGATTGAGAAAAGGATGATGGCCTTAATCGCAACCAGTTTCGTACAATCATCACGATTGACCTTTTTGATCTACAACAAAGTGATGACAATGGAAATCAGAGATTGGGGGTTGGAATCAACAATCATAAGAATAGGAGATGCTAATAATTGTCTCAAAGAAGATCGAATGGCACTTTTGGATTAGAAAAAAGAAAGAAATCATAAGAACAATTTGTAGAAGTTCTCGATGATGAGGGATGTAGAGATGTTCTACATCCTCACGTCTCCTCACTTATTGAACCAATGAATGATATTTACTTATAAATTATATAAACAATTCTCTTAGTAATGGAACCCGATGAATGATTTAACAATATTAATTCATATAACAATTTAGGGAAATTTGTGTCAATACCTCAAAAGCAAAAATTTCATGTGCAGCGGTCCCTTTAATTTTTAATGTGTTTTAGCCTTTAAATTGGAAATCTATGTTCTGCAACTCTTCTTTAGCAATTATTACCGGTCAACTAAACAAAAAAAGAGAATAAAAAACCCCAAATGCCCTTATCTCATCTATTTTTTCATGTTAAGTCTAAAAACAAGTTGAATTAGATTTAACATGAAAGTCTTATTTCATGTTAAGTTCAATTTAATTCATGTTAAGTCTAAATTTAATTCCTTTTAAGTCCAATTTAAATCATGTTATGTCTAATTTAACTTGTTTCAAGCCTAATTTAATTCATGTTAAGTTTATTTCAACTTGTTTTAAGTTTAATTTCATGTTAAATACAGTCTAATTCATATTAAGTCTAATTTAATTCCTTTTAAGTCTAATTTAAATCATGTTATGTCTAATTCAACTTGTTTTAAGTCTAATTTCATTAGATTTAACATAAAATTAGATTTAAAAAAGTTAAATTAGACTTAACATGATTTAAATTAGACTTAAAAAGAGTTTAACATACTTGAAATTAGACTTAAAATAAGTTAAAAATAGACTTAACATGATTCATGTTAAGTCTAATTCAACTTATTTTTAGACTTAAACTAAGTTGGATTAGACATAACATGATATAAATTAGACTTAACATGAACCGAATTAGACTTAACATGAACCGAATTGGACTTTACATGAATCAAATTAGACTTAATATAAAATTAGACTTAAAACAAGTTGAATTAAACTTAATGTGATTCATGTTAAGACTAATTCAACTTGTTTTTAGACTTAAAACAAGTTGAATTAGACATAACATATTTAAATAAGACTTAAAAGAAAATAAATTAGATTTAACATGAACTAAGTTGGATTTAACATGAAATTAGACTTAAAATAAGTTGAATTAGACTTAACGTAATTTAAATTGGACTTAATATAAACTGAATTGTAGTTAACATGAACTGAATTAAACTTAACATGAACTGAATTGGACTTAACATGATTTAAATTGGACTTAACATGAACCGAATTGGACTTAACATGATTTAAATTAAACTTAAAAAGAATTTAACATAATTGAAATCAGACTTAAAATAAGTTAAAATAGACTTAACAAGATTCAGTTAAGTCTAATTTAACTTATTTTTAGACTTAAAATAAGTTGAATTAGACATAACTGTAGGCGTCAAAAATTGCCCACGGATTCCCGCATGCGGCTCGAGACAGAGAGAAGATGATAAACATCACTATCCGAGTGATAGAAGCTTAATTAATGTCGATGAGTACATGAAGCAAGTCGACGAACTGTGTGATGCAACGAAACTGCAGAATAACGAAGACACAAACTGATCGGGAGCTACGCTTCGCTTATGAAAAAAATGAGGTGCCCCTCGTGTCCCATCTACTCCACATGTAATTCAACTATGGATTTCCTTCGCACTTTGAATCGCGCAATTCCGAATTCGGGCGACGAAGATACGACGGAAGCGGACGGAACGCACAAAACAATGCCCCATGCCTTAGCGGAGACACCACGAGTGTCTTGGCCAAGGCTAAGACACTCATGGTGTCTCGACCATGACCGAGACACCCACAGTGTCTCGGCTAAGGCTGAGACACTGCAAGTGTATTGGCCGTGGCCGAGACAATACGGGTGTCCGCAGGCTCCAAAAAGCCGTTTTACTCAGTTTTAAGCCGTTTTTCGACCGTCAACCACCTGAATTTTGTTTTAACTAATCTAATATCATCCAAGAATGTGATAAAGTGGTTACAACTGAGGATAAGATCAAATCGTTTATTTTTATCCAAAAACAGGGCTCCTGAAGCCTATAAATACAGTCCTAGGGCCTTCATTTGGACAGATTTGGAATTCTCGAGCCTTGGCGAAGCCCTGCTGAATCAAAGACTGAGGAGCATGAATTTCAGAGAGGAGGAGAAGATCGGATCGAGTTTTTGGACATAAGGAAGAGGAGTTCGTCAGATCTATAGCCCCAAAAATTTGAATATTTTGTGATAAATAATAATAAATATGTTATATATTTATAAATAACATATTATGATATTTTAGTATGCTAGGAATTGATTTAAGATTAATTTAATGTATATATATATATATATATATATATATATATATA
>BQKN01001074.1:17507-85796 GCA_022839385.1 Asparagus kiusianus | reverse complement strand
TATATATATATATATATATATATATATATATATATATATAAGAGCAAATGCACAAATCATGCTTGATGTATAAATTTGAAAATTTATGACCAGTGGAGAGATTTTATATTTTACATACTGATACGTTATGAATATGGAAAGAACAAAGTTGTAGATATCTTCAGTAGATTTCTAATAAATCTTTAATCATCTCATTCTGAGGTCGTATGCGAAAGTTACAGCCAAAATACTTAAGAGTATGTTTCTAGTCAGACTGGGTTTTCCAGTTTTAGGTTTCGGGTTTTGGGCTGTAGTTTTTCGGGTTTGCTGTCATATATACACATGTTTAAATATGAAAAACACCTCTTTTCTCATGTGTTCCAAATCCTAGCAGCCCCTTTTCCCCTCTCTCAAACCCTAGTTCTTTTCTTTGGCGATTTTGAGGGATTTCGGAGGATTTTTCAGTGGGTTTTGTGCAGTGCAGCAAAGGGGATTGGTTCTCTTTCACATGACAGGAGTTTTTTAGCATTTGAGGCGAGTAACATTACGCCAAACTATGCAATCTTTTATTTTGCATGTTTTATTAAGTTTTATTCAGATTTTTCGAGCCTAAAACGTATTTTTAGTGTACAAAAGATAGATCTTTATAACTTATGAAGTGATAATACATTATCATAATTTTCTAATTAATTATAATAGTAACCTTGACAAATTTCAGATCTGAAATTTATTAAACATGAGTTAAATCTCAAGTTTTTTATTTTAAAATGTTTAAACATGTGTATATAAATGTTTAGGGTTTTGACGATATATTTACATGCTTCGTTTCATGTTGTTTCATATATGTTGATATCAGTAATATTATACTTAGAAAATAATGATGTCACTTCTAGATTTGTTTCAAAGCAGACAGAAACCTGTGAAGGGTTTTTGCCTGTTTCGGTTGATCGCCGGCACAGTTTGTGCATGTTTACTTTTGTTATGTGCTTTAATATGAACGAGGAGTTGCCTCAAATATTTGGCATTAGAAATTATTATTTATTATGTATCTTCATATGTGAGATGGCTTGTGGACATGAGTTTAGATTTTCACACCGAGACACCTGTGAAATTAGTATATATGCATCATTTTCATATATCTCATCGATATTATACACATTTTATTCAGTCCATGTGTTGGGCAATTATTATGTGCAGTCCATGTGTTGGACATTCATCATATTTAGTCTATGTGTTGGACATTCATTATATTCAGTCCATGTGTTGGACATTCATCATTTAGTTCATGTGTTGGACAATTTATATATGCAGTCTATGTGTTGGGTATCCACTACATCTAGTCTTAGTTCATGTGTTGGACACCTGTGTAAACCTTGAGTATGACACTTACACTTACATAGGCTAGACATGGCACTTATGTGGGTTTTGACATGATATGGTATTTGAGTTCTGAGATGGGTTAGTCTTCTTTATATTATTGTTCCTGTATTAGATCTTGGGCTTGGTATTTAGGGATTTACAATTTGAGATACAAGGTATATACATAAGGATTTCTTTGTTTGGATTATTTCACTCGATGTACCTATGCTCGTGTTGTAATTTCTAAATACTAAAATCCTCTTATTATTTGGATCAATGATTTTATGTATATATGTATTAACTGTATTTTCAATATGCAACGAGCCCTCTCCCTTGGGGTTGGTTGTGATGTTGCTCGCTAACGCTTTGACGCTCGTTGTCCCCTCCCATTTCAGGTAACGAGCCAGGTGCACAGAGAGTCGCAGGTTGATGGTGATACTTATTAGCGTCCATCTTTCATTTGTAGTTTTATTTTATTTATGGAGCTCCACTGTAGGCATTTTGTTTAGACATTTGAGAGTTATGTTCTAGAAGTTGTAAAGGTTGTGTGCCTTATTTTCTTTTATCAGATATTCTGTATTTGAGACTTATTGAGATCTCCAGACTAGTTATTTTAGAGATTCATTTTATATTTTTGTATGTTGGATGATGAAATATCATTTTTATCTCTATTATTTCATCATATATCTCTTATATTATCCTTTACTTGCTTTTGTACCTATACCTGTTGTTGACTCTACTAGAGAGATAGTAATTGTGATGGTGAAACATGTTATTGCACAGTGTGGTGCATGACAGGTTTAACATTCCTGGTTTTCACCTCGGACTGTAGCCTTGTGTGAACCCAGGGACATCACAGTTGGCATCAGAGCTCTAGTTCCAGTATCCTTAGGATCATTCTATGTCGAGTCGTGGAGCTAGGTCAGAGTTTCCTAGGATTCATGTATAGAGCCCGCTAAGGATTTCCTAGTATGAGTAAGGACGATATATGCGTATATCTCAAAATTTGAGAATTTTTTTTATGACAACTATTTTATGTTGATTGAAGGTATTTGCGTGAATACTATGTGTTATGAATTCATATTGTTATACGTTATACGTTATACGTTATACGTTATACGTTATATATATATATATATATATATATATATATATATATATATATTATTGCTATCTCATTTACTGTGATAATTTAGCTCTCCTTTTGATATTATAAATATCGAAGCGAGGATATGGTCGAGGTATAACTCGTACCTGGAGAGCTGGGCATGCAGAGCCGAGCCGCAGTAGGCACCACAGTATTTGATCGACTCCATAGCACCGTTAGCAGCAAGATCTTACAACACTCGAGGAGCAAGAAGTGTATCCGTTTCCGTCAATAGTACCACTTTCAGGAGTTCCATCACCGGTTGTACCCGTCGTGAAAGTAAAGAGGCAATATTTATGAAGACACCACCACCACAATCGGCTGTTTATAGAGCCGCAGAGCAGGATGTTTAGCCCTCAGAGAGTAAGAAAGATATCAGACAATAAGAGCACCAGAGTTTTAAGGCACACCAATTTCAGTTGCAACCTACAAGGGAATGAGTATGTAAAAATTTCTTAAACGTCGACTTAGTACCAAGCAGAAGTTAGATGTATTCAGCATTGAGGAGATTGCTGGAAGATAGTAACGACATCAAGATTTTTGTCGGAGTAGCAATTATCATCTATTTGAGAGAATTTTAGTCAATACTTCAACAAGTAATTAGAGCTAGTCTAAGTAAAGTAGGGAGATATACCCGTGGTGAAGGAAGAAACCAAAACCAGAATAGTGACAATGACAATGGTAAGAGAACTATTACGGAATCTAGAGAATCCTAGCAGCGGAAGAATGATTTTTACCCAGCAACAAGGATAATATAAGAAAGGAGCACGATATGATTCGAGAGCGTCAAAGTAGCACAGAGTTTGAAGTACATGTTACAATCACAACAAGATCGAACAAGAGCGAAAGACTTGTCGCAGTACACCAGCAGGAAGTCAGCATGATAGAGGTCACGGTCGATAGTCTCAGAGTCATAATTTCGGCTAGCAGCGGGGAAATAGAGACACTACTTGTTAATCTGAGGATTTAGGGACCAGCAGGCCAGATTTACATTATCTAGGAGATTCCTGAATGACAGATGGTCCCATATTTGTTGCACCACCAGTAGAGTTTATTCAGCAGTACCGCGTGATCAGGGTACGAGCGGAGCT
The DNA here is from genome assembly GCA_022839385.1 of Asparagus kiusianus. Taxonomy (NCBI): domain Eukaryota; kingdom Viridiplantae; phylum Streptophyta; class Magnoliopsida; order Asparagales; family Asparagaceae; genus Asparagus; species Asparagus kiusianus. The sequence goes on along the minus strand of BQKN01001074.1, from coordinate 82,220 downwards.
TTCTTCGTGATTTTCTTTTCAGCTCGGATCTAGTTTGATTTAGAAATTTGCTTATCTCTTATCTTTCATGCCTTCGTTGATAGGTTTCAGCTTGTAACACATTTCTTAGATATTCCGTTGTCAGTCTCTACTCCTCTAGGGGGTATCCCTTCTATTTGTAGGAGATGTGTCATCAGACTAGATGAGTCTGAGTTAGTCATCAAGTTGATCGTGTTGCTGATGTCAAATTTTGACATTTTTTCTTTCTTGGTATGGATTAGCTATCATCATACCCTGTTAGTATCGACTGTTGTACTAAAACAGTCAGCTTGTGAGCATTCATTGGATTTGTATAGATAGTAGCAACCTCACAGGGTGACCGTAATGTGGGTCATTTCTGGTATACGTCGAGTAGGTGATACTGAGGGATCGGAGTACTGATTTGTATGAGACTAGAGTTATCTCAGAGTATCAGGATGTCTTTCTGGACATACCTAGATTTCCTCCAGTGATAGAGGTTGTTTCCTACATCGAGTTGCAGCCAAGCACGGTACCGATATCCCGAGCACCCTATCGTACGGCACCTACTGAGATAAGGGAGCTACAGATAGAATTAGATAAATGAGTTATTATCTTAGAGTATTACTCGCTGGAGTATCTTTTTATTTATGGGATCACTGATCCTCTTTGGGAAAATGAGGATGGTAACTTATGATTATGTGTAGATTATTATGATGTGAGCAAGTTCACTATCTGAATTTGTTAGGATTTATGACTTGTTTGATCAGCTACGCGAAGCATAATATTTTTCTCGAAGATTGATCTTTGATTTGGGTTATTGTAGTTGTGAGTTCGGGAGATAAATTTTCCCAAAGCCGTTTTTCCTGAATCGATATGAATCTTTTGAGTTTCTGGTAATGCCATTTGGGTTGACTAATACACCCGTGGTATTCATGGATTTGATGAACCACGTTTTTCGTCCCTTCTTGGACCAGTTTGTAATTGTCTTTATCGATGATATTCTCATATATTCGAGATCGGAGGCATATCACGATCAGCATCTCCCGTTAGCTTTGCAGACTCTATAGGAGCATCAGTTATATGCCAAGTTCAGCAAATGCAGGTTTTATCTTTCAGAAGTCAGATTTCTCGGCCACGTCATCAGTAGAGTAGGCACAGCAGTGAATCCAACTACGTTTACAGCAGTTCTTGATTTGGAGACGATGATAGAGATTCGAAGCTTCTTGGGTTTAGCCAGTTATTACAGGAAGTTCATCGAGGACTTCTCGAAGATTTTGACGCCACTTACACGCCTTACGAAGAAGGGTGTACAGTTCATTTGGGACTTCTCGAAGCTTCTTAACCAGATTGATTTTAGACCCGAGATTAGTAGAACCAGTGCATTTTTGGGAGCTGTGTCAGTGCAGCCATCTTGGAGTAACAGAGTTGTCATAGCTCAGTTGGAAGACTCTTAGATTCAAATCCTAAAGGAGGAGATTACCAAAGAGCCAAAAGTTGATTGGACCATTGGAGCAAATGGAGGTCTACAGATGAAGGGTAAATTAGTTATGCCAGCTAGTGCAGAGCTTAAGAGGGAGTTATTAGATAAGGCACATCGTACTCGGTACATAGTACATCCAGAGACCACTAAGATGTACAAGGACCTGAAGAGACACTTCTGGTGGAGTGGTATGCGTATAGAGATTGCAGAGTATATGGGCAAGTGTTTTACTTGTCAGCAAGTGAAGACAGAGCATCAGAGACCGGCATGAACACTTCAGCCTTTACCTATTCCAGAATGGAAGTGGGCGGACATTTATATGGACTTTATTGTAGGGTTGTCAAAGTCAAAGAAAGAGAATGATTCTGATTGGATGATAGTGGATAGACTAACGAAGTCAGCACATTTTTTATTCCAGTGAAGACTACATATACGGCTGAGACGTATGCGAGAATATATGTTCGGGAGATAATTTGACTTCATAGAGTTCCAGACATGATTGTATCAGATCGAGGTTCAGTGTCCACTTTGCACTTTTGGAGGAGTTTCCAGGATTCATTTGGCAGCGGACTATCATACAGCAGTGTATTCCACCCACAGACGAATGGTCAGACGGAGAGAGTAAATCATGTATTTGAAGACATGTTGCAGGCTTGCATCATTGACTTTCAAGGTAGCTGGGAAGATCATATTTCACTGATAGAGTTCGCTTATAACAATAGTTATCAAGCAACAATCGATATGGCTCCGTATGAGGCATTGTACGGGAGACCTTGTAGATCACCGATATGTTGGGCAGAGCCAAAGGATAGCTTAATCCATAGACCAGAGCTTGTGAGGCAGACTACTGATAAGGTAGCATTGATCAGAGAGAGGATTCTAGCCGCTCATAGTCGGCAAAAGAGCTATGCAAATAAGGGACGAAGACCTTTGGAGTTCCAGGTTGGAGATTCAGTTATGCTAAAGATATCGCCTATGGAAGGCGTTCAGCGAATCGGAAGACGGGGAAAGCTTACACCGAGGTATATTGGATCTTTCCAGATTTTGGAGCTCATGGGAGCTGTGTCATACAGGCTAGGTCTTTCAGTATTGATCTAGTATACACAATGTATTTCATATTTCTATGCACAAGAAGCACTTACATGATGGGAAGCAGCAGCGAGTCTTGGATGCATCGGAGTTTTAGCTTCAGGACGATTTGACTACGATTGAGATCCCATTTTGTATACTTGTTAGAGAGGACAAAAGACATAGAAACAAGTGATTCCCTTGGCAAAAGTTTAGTAGAACCGGAGAGGAGTTGAAGAGGTTTCTTAGGAGCGCGAGGAGAATATGCATCGCGACTACCCTCACCTGTTTGGGCAGGTAAATTAAATTTTAGTATGACTTATATATGACTTATGGTTACATGTATGGTGATGTTTATACTTAGCACTAAAATGAGGGTATTAACACTTAACTCCTAAGTACTCGAAACATATGGTATATATATGAGGGGTTCCTTGTTTGGATTTTCCGCTCAATGTACTTGTTCCATTTAGTTAGGGGTTAAGTGGGGGTATTTACATTTTAGATGGTTAAGTGTAGACATCGAGGATGATTCTCGGGAGCACGAAGATGTTATGCAGCGCGACTATGTGCACCTATTAAGGAAGTGGATTGATTTATGTGTGTGGTTATTTGTATGGTTATATTTAGATTTAACGCTAGAATAAGGATATTTCCGCGTAATTCTTAATCTTTTGGAACATAAAGTACATATATGGGGGGTTCCTTGTTTGGATTTTTCGCCCGATGTACTAGTTCCATTTGATTAATGGTTGAGTGGGAATATAGTCATTCTGGATTGTTAAGTATAAATATCCCTATATGCTTATCAAGAGTTTAATATTATGTGAGGTGTGTGTGCAGGTTGGATTTCACCCTCGATATGCTTTCTAATACTATCTTCCAGTTAAGTATGATTTCTAAATTTCGAGGACGAAATTCTTCTAAGGGGGGAAGAATGTAAAACCCCAAAAATTTAAATATTTTGTGATAAATAATAATAAATGTGTTATATATTTATAAATAACATATTATGATGTTTGAGTATGCTAGGAATTGATTTGAGATCAATTCAATGTATATATGTATATATATATATATATAAGAGCAAATGCACAAATCATGCTCGATGTATAAATCTGGAAATTTATGACCAGTGGAGGGATTTTATATTTTACACACTGATACGTTGTGAATATGGAAAAACTTAAAAGATAAAAGTTGTAGATATCTTTAGCAGATTTCCAACAAATCTTTAATCACCTTATTCCGAGGTTAGATACGAAATTTAAAACCAAAATACCGAAGAGTATGTTTCTAGTCAAACTGGGTTTTCTAGTTTCGGGTTTCGGGTTTTGGGCTGTAGTTTTTTGGGTTTGCTGTCATATATATACATATTTAAACATGAAAAACACCTCTTTTCTCCTGTGTTTCAAACCCTAGCAGTCCCTTTTTCCCTCTCTCAAACCCTAGTTCTTTTCTTTGGCGATTTTGAGGGATTTTGGAGGATTTTTCAGCGGGTTTTGTGCAGTGCAGCGAAGGGGATTGGTTCTCTTTCACGTGGCAAGAGTTTTTTAGCATCTGGGGTGAGTAACATCTCACCCAACTTTCTACCCTTTTATTTTGCACATTTTATTAAGTTTTATTCGGATTTTTCGAGCATAAAACGTATTTTTAGTGTACAAAAGATAGATCTTTATAACTTATGAAGTGAAAATACATTATCATAATTTTCTAATTGATTACAATAGTAACCTTGACAAATTTCAGATCTAAAATTTATTAATCATGAATTAAATCATAATTTTTTGCTTTTAAAATGTTTAAACATGTGTATATAAATGTTTAGGGTTTCGACAATATATTTACATGCTAATATTTTGTTTCATGTTGTTTCATATATGTTGATATCAGTAATATTATGCTTGGAAAATAATGATATCACTTCTAGATTTGTTTCAAAGCAGACATAAACCTGTGAAGGATTTCTGCCTGTTTCGGTTGATCGCCGGCACAGTTTGTGCGTGGTTACTTTTGTTGTGTGCTTTAATGTGAACGAGGAGTCGCCTCGAATATTTGGTGTTAGAAATTATTGTTTATTATGTATCTTCATATATGAGATGGCTTGCGGACGTGAGTTTAGATTTGCACACCGAGACACGTGTGAAATTAGTATATATGCATCCTTTTCATATATCTCATCGATATTCTATACATTTCATTCAGTCCATGTGTTGGGCAATTATTATGTGCAATCCATGTGTTGGACATTCATCATATTCAGTCCTTGTGTTGGTCATTCATTATATTCAGTCCATGTGTAGGACATTCATCATTCAGTCCATGTGTTGGACAATTTATATATGCAGTCCATGTGTTGGGCATCCACTACACCTAGTCTTAGTCCATGTGTTGGACACATGTTTAAATCTTGAGTATGATACTTACACTTACATAGGCTGGGCATGATACTTATGTGGGTTTTAACATGATATGGTATTTGATTTTATTTAGGGATTTATAATTTGAAATACAAGGTATACATGAGGGTTTCCTTGTTTGGATTATTTCGCTCGACGTAACTATGCTCGTGTTGTAATTTCCTAAATACTAAAATCCTCTTATTGTTAGGATCAATAATTTTATGTATATATGTATTAACTATATTTTTTATATGCAACGAGCCCTCTCCCTTGGGGTGGGTTGTGATATTGCTCGCTAGCGCTTTGACGCTCGTTATCCCCTCCTATTTTAGGTAACGAGCCAGGTGCACAGAGAGTCGTAGGTTGATGGCGATACTTATTAGCGTCCACCTTTCATTTATAGTTTTATTTTATTTATGGAGCTCCACTGTAGACATTTTGTTTAGGCATTTAAGAGTTATGTTCTAGAAGTTATAAAGGCTGTGTGCCTTATTTCCTTTTATCAGATATTCTGTATTTGAGACTTGTTGAGATCTCCAGACTAGTTATTTCAGAGATTTACTTTATATTTTTGTATGTTTGATGATGAAATATCATTTTTATCTCTATTATTTCATCATATATCTCTTGTATTTTCTTTTACTTGCTTTTGTACCTACACCTGTTGTTGACTTTACTAGAGAGATAGTAATTGTGATGGTGAAATATGTTATTGTACGGTATGGTGCATGACAGATTTGATATTCCTGGTTTCACCTCGGACTGCAGCCTTGTGTGAACCCAGGGGCGTCACACTTCCCATAAGATCGTACCTTGCTGCGATCTCGAGAAGAGTGGTTATCTTGCTGTTGCCGAGATAATTGCTTCGGTTTCTTAATTCCTTCGTGAATCAACGAAACTTCGGATTGAGCTGATCACTTGGTAGTCCACGGATATTAACGTCCACGGCACATGTAAAGATCCCACGCAAGCAGCGGCTGATAAACGTCCGTTGTGTTTGTCTGAGAAGAGTTGTAATTTTTATTTTTATTGTGTAAGAGTCTTATAAAAAGACTATTTTTTTTTGTTTTCATTGTAACTGTAGGCGTATAAAATTGCCTATAGGTCCCTTAGCACAGCTCGACATGGTGATTCAATGAAACAACTAACCATCGAGTGACAAGGCAACGAGATCAACAAATTGCACACGAGCAACGGAATTCGCGTGCGGAATCAATCCAACGGTTCGGGAAGTCAACGAGTCGTCCAACCGTAAAACGGATTCGAACTCGAACACCAAGGCGGATTTACTGCCAAATCAAGACCACACAACCGAATCAAAGTCCAGATCAGCAACGAAACAAATCACGGACAAAACAATCGAATGACGGACACCACGGCAACACCCGGGGGGACTCGGCCGAAACCGAGCCACCCCAAGGTGGCTCGGCCTAAGCCGAGCCACCCTGAGGTGGCTCAGTGGCCGAGCCACCCCAGGGTGGCTTGGCCAAGACCGAGCCACCCTGAGGTGGCTCGGCCCAGAACTGTGCACGGGCACAGTTCTGGGTGCCTATAAATAGGCCTTCAGATTCATCATTTGGGAGGACTTTTGGAAGAACTTTTGGAGAGCCGAAACTCTACCGGATTGAGACCTCGTGTTAGAGTTTTTTTGAAGGCTTGAAGACTTGGACGTTCGGATCTAATTCTTGGCGAGCACCCGCACCACAAAAGGCAGGAGTTCGAGGGAATTGAGATCTCAGATCTACGTCGCTAAACTCCGGATCAAAGCTTGGTCTTTGATCCCGAGATTCGAGCGGTTGTTTCATTGGTGAAACAATCCCTCCGGCTATTATCTCCTTGGTGAGATAATACCCGTAATACTTCGTAAATCTGTTTGGATCCAGATCTCGCGGTGGTCAACAGAACAACCATCGGCGCAGGCAAACAACCCACAAAGCGAGTGACCGGATAACAGGAGCTCGCGATCTGTTCGACAAAAGAGAAAATTTGTAATTTTTATTTCTTTGTTTTGATTTTCATTGTAAACCGGATCTTATAAAAAGACCGGATCTTTCTATAACGCATAAAGTTGTTCTTTAAGATAGCAATGACGTCATCAATGAAGAAAGCACCAATTTTTCCCGTGAACAATCCGGCGACCACAGTGGGAGCCACCGATCTCACTGCCGAGATCGGAGCGTCGCAGCCGCGGATCTCGATCCCGGTCGTGGAGGAGGTCGAGTATGAGTTCGACCAGCAGAAGTACGAGGAGTACGTGTCCTCGTCCGGATCTACCTCCTCCCCCAAGTCCAAGAAATCCCAGAAGTTCTCCTCCAGGAGAAAAGTGCGTTGGTGCGAAGAAGTTGAAGCCGCCAACGACAACCTCACCCCGATCGACGCCGAAGTTGCGTTGGGTGAAGTCCTACCGGCCTCTAAGCAGGTCAAATCCGCCGTGGAAGATGTGGTGACTCTCTCTAAGAGAGCCCGCCAGAGGCAGCATCAACGCCTTGCGAAGCAATTCGCAAAGGCCATGGAGTCCGTTGACGGGGTCCGCTACCATGCGGATCTGAAGAACAAACGAGGCAAACAGCCTCAACAACAAGTGAAGGGTGGTTCCTCCAAGCCATCAACTATGGAGTGGGTCCGTGTCAAATGGAACCGTTCGACGCTGGAGGAGCGTATCCGCAAACGTCGCGCATTATCGGCGCAAGCACGGGCCAAAGCTGAAGAAGCCCGTCGGAAGCTGCAGAAGGAGGTGGTCAAGAAGCCACCATCAACTCGCAAGGTTTGGAGGCCAAAGTCTGAAGCAACGATTCAGACCAAGGAGCAACAACCGCAGCCTCCGAAGATTCAACTTCCGGCGAAACAACCCAAGTCGCCGGCGATTTCTGCAACTGTTCCGGGAGATCCCGCAGGACCATCCCAGAAGAGGAAGTCAGTTTTGGAGCGTCTCGGTCCACTTCCCAAGGAACGAGGCAAAGCTCCAGTCCAGGAACGCTTGGGGCCAATGAAGAAGTCCCAAACAATGCAACATGCTGGGGGTCGCCGCAACCCCCAACACTTGGAGAAAATCGCGGCACCCAAGCGCACAACTTTGCGCATCGAGGTGCAGGAGCCCGCTAAAAATTCACGCCCACAAAGGCGCATTTCGAGGCACGTGACTCTGGAAGGCCCAAAGAAGGCGATTCAGCCTCAGAAGGAAATGTTGTCGTCTGATGACGATGACGTTATACCTGGGAGATCGTGTCAACACACGATAGGTTACTCTGATCGTCAAGCTGACGAGTTGTACTATTATGACGGGAGCATGAGGAAAACCAGGAAGAGAAGCCCTCGAAGGCTCGAAACTCAGTGTCCCTGTTCAAAGCTCATTCGGGCGGTACTATCTGAGTGCAACTGTACCAAGGCAGTCCCCAAAAGAGTTTCTGTATTTGAAAGACTCAGCATTGAAACGCCAAAGTCAAGGACTAGGCATTTCTGACGAAGAAGAACGATGGTCGAAGACGGTGAACATTCAAGGGTCACCGCCAACATGACCAGCAAAGGAACATCGACTCAGGATCACCCCGAGGCGATTCCAGAGGTGCCCCGACGTGTAACTCTTCTTCAATCCGGAGCCATCATTCGTGCAACATATGGTAGGATTCGGACAAGAGTACCTTCAGGAGACGAAGAATCAGATGCCGGCTCAGCGGTTGCGTCTGACAATACTGTGTCCAGCGAAGGACAGCCCCGCGAGTCATTTATGATAAGCGCGGAGCAAGTGGCCAAGATGCTCGAAGAAGCCATGGCCAAACAACAAGAAAGCTTTAGGTTTGAAATGCAAATGGCCATGCAGAACATGAGAGAGATGCATGACCAACAGATCCAAGCATTGAGGAACCAACAAGGCGAACCAAGTCGTCCTAACCAGAACAACCTGGAAGATGAAGACACAAATGAAGCTCGTAATACCAATAACCCTCCCATCAATCCAGGGGTTGGTAACGAGAACGCCAGTGAAGACACAGGTGAAAGCCTAAAAATCAAAAATCTCGAAAGCAAAATCAATACATTGATTTCCGCTCAAGAGACGAAAAAGACGGGCATTCCTTGTCCATACCCAAGAGAGTGGGAATCAATCCCATATCCGGCGAAGTTCAGCCTAATTAACTTCACACCATTTAATGGGATGGGTTCACCTACTCAGTATTTGATTTACTTCAAATCGTACTTGGGAGTCATCTCTGGTAATGAGCCTCTGATGGTGCGGTCATTCGTTGGCACTCTTCACGGAGCCGCCTTCGATTGGTATCGTCGCCTCAAGCCAGGAAGCATAAACAGCTGGGACGACATAGAGACTAAATTCCTTACGAATTTCTTCGACGACGACACTGAGATCTCTATCGGATCGTTACTCGATGAGAAGCAGAAAGACGGGGAGTTAGTCGACACCTTCTTCAAAAGGTTCCGGAACAAGGCGATGAATTGCCGGGACCCGATCACTGAGGAATTCATCCTCCAGACCTGCCACAACAACCTTTCGCTGGATGTGTTGGAAGCAATGGGTACAGCACCATCCAAGACCTGGAAGGATTTGAAGGTTCGAGGAGAGCAAGCTGAGCAATTCCTCAGGAGAAAGAAGGCGGAGAGAGGCCAACCGGCAGCAAATCCTCCGAAGCAGAACTTCAACCAAAAAGGGAAAGGTAAAGCTCATGCCAATGCCGTTGATGCTAACCAAACTTTTCAATTGCAACCTCAGCAACAGCAGCAGCAACGAGCGCCACAACAATCGCAGCCGCATTGGCAGCAACGGTCTCAGAAGCAAAAGTCTTCGGAGCCGAGGTTTCCCAAAGTCTACTTCTTCAAGGATGATGAAGTTCCCGGTATCTTCAAGTACCTATTGGAGAACAACAAAATCCAGCTGCCGGCGATCGTAGATCACGAAGGAGCCACTAAGGTGACGGACCCGAAGTACTGCGCGTACCACAGAGCGGTCCACCACCCAACGAAGTCTTGCTACCACCTCAAGGACAAGATCCAGGCATTGATCGACGTAGGAGTCATAACCCCGAAGCCTGCAAAGAATGTGGGAGCAAACGCGGTGTCAATCAGTTTTGGATCGGTGCCTACAACTTGGTTTGAGCCAAAGCGCGTCACCAAAGTCGGGATGAAGACGGTGAATGACGACCCGCACGGACAACGCCAAAAGGGACTTGTGCCACACACAGCCCCAAACGGTGAAATTCTCTGGGTGCACCCCGACCTGATTGAAGATGAACAATGGGCCGGATCATCATCCAAGAAGAACTCAAAGGGGAAAGGGAAGTCTTGCTATGGAGTCTTTGCCATCCCAGGAGAAGATGACGAAAGAATCCCCGCTTTCCCACTTTCCGACGAAGAACAGGAGGTCTTTGCGACCCGGAGTGGAAATGAGTATCATTTCAAATATCCATCTCCTGGCGATCAATTAGCTGAGCAGGGAATGACAAAACGGGGACCAGCTAAGACTCTCGCAGAGCTGGGGGTGATTACGGTCCCTAAACCGGTTGAGGAGGTTCGACGGCAGCCGGCAGATAAACAAAATGAAAAGAGGCCCGAGGAGGTTCAAATTCCGAAGCAGTCCCGTTTCAGTCATCCGATTGGAAAAGATAAACCGGAAACTTCAAAGACTCCGCGCGCCTTCGACATTATGGCTCAGCTAGCCAATATTCCAGCGCGGATAATGCTATATGAGTTGCTGCGGCTATCTAAGGAGACTAGAGAAGCCTTGCAGGAGGCCTTGGCTGATTCAGATGCATTCCTCACACGGATCAAGCCGGCGCCTGAAGAATTAGAACTTTTAGCTCAACAGTGCAATGTGGCAGCTAAAAACATTCCCTGCATCACCTTCACCAAAGAGGACATGCAGACGAAGAATTCAAACCATGATCGGCCCCTGTACTTCGTCGGGTACATCGGCTCCAGCGAAGTCAACCGAATCCAAGTGGATACGGGTTCCGCTGTGAGTATTATGCCGCTTCGCCTGATGCATAGCCTTGGCATTCCGGTCAGCAAGTTGGCGTCTACAGGCACGGTAATTTACGGATTCAACACCAGCGGGTCAAGGCCTTTGGGAAAAATCCGAATAAAGTGCCAAATGGGCGATCTGAAGACGGAGGTCACGTGCTATGTGATTGATGCTGAGACATCCTATAATTTACTATTGGGTCGGCCTTGGATCCATAGTAATGTTATAGTTCCCTCCACCTTACATCAGTGTCTGAAATATGTCGACACTGATGGAAGGGTTAGGACGGTGGTCGCGGATAAGCAACCATTCAAAGGGTATGAGAATTACTTCACCGATTCTCTCCTTTATGGTAACGAATCCGATACGGAACCATCGGTCCAAGGCACGGACAGCGGAGAAGAAGCTGACTCCGAGGCCGGATTCGATTACAATGGCGGTTTTGTTTTAAATGACATTGTACCCTTTGTAATCAATCTCGACGATGAACAATCGTCAGATGGCGGTTGTAACTGGCAACTTGCTGATATTGGAATAAATCATGATTTAGAGTACTCCTTGTCTCTTGATGATGCGATAAAGGGATTATACGATAATCCTGATTTATGTATGCCGCTCCGATCATCTTATGTAACGAAGAAACGCCTCCAGCATTCTTTCGGAACAACCCAGATTGTTCCTGCCAAGATAGGGGGACAAAAAGAAGTGATTTATGGTAAAGGAGAGAATTTTCCGTTGCCAGATCATTTCCTAAGAGAAGATGAAGATGATGACAAATCTGGTCTGCATTTATCTAAGTATAGCCCGGAAGCACGCACGCTCATGGAAAAATAAGGGTACAACTTCACACTCGGAGAAGGTTTATACTTCGATCGAGGCTCTCGTATCCCAGTCAAAGCGGCATATGTACCAAAAGGGAAACCGGATGACTATTATCGTCACAAGAGAGGCTTAGGCTACGTTTCATCAGATGACGAATGTGGTTGGCAAATTATCGATCAAATTGCTAACAAAGCTAATGATGGGTACTTGCCAGATTCTTCAGCTGAGGATTCCGACACAAGTTTGGGAGAAGTGTTCAAGACCTTAATGTCGAACATGACTACAGCTGATCCATCTACGATGGAGGACGATGATCAAATGCCAACGTGGGAGGACCCATGGGTTCATCACCTAAACATGCAGTATGGTGATAGGTTTGAACAGAGAGAGCCACCCACCGAAGACGAAGTAGTCCAAATTAATATGGACGATGAGGCCAATCCAAAGCCCATATTTATCAGCGGTAGTCTTCCCCCAGATGAGAAGGAGGAATTAATTGCCCTGATCAGGGAATACATTGATGTCTTCGCCTGGAACTACGAAGACATGCCAGGGCTCGACCCCAATGTGGCAATGCACCGCCTCGACATCAAGCCGGATGCCAAACCTGTCAAACAACAGCAAAGACGGTTTCGTCCGCAGATTATGGAAGCCATCGAGGTAGAGGTTAAGAAGTTGATCGACTCAGGATTTATCCGGGAGGAACAACATCCAGACTGGTTAGCCAACATCGTTCCCGTTATGAAGAAGAATGGCGAGATCAGGATTTGCATCGACTTCAGGAACCTGAATGAAGCATGTCCAAAAGACGATTTTCCTCTCCCGATCACGGATGTCATTATTGACAATACATGCGGATTCGAGAGAATGTCCTTCATGGACGGCTTTTCGGGGTATAATCAAATCAAGATGCACCCAGATGACGAGAAGCATACAGCATTCAGAACGCCCCTCGGTATCTTCTGCTATACGGTGATGCCTTTTGGTCTGAAGAACGCAGGTGCTACATACCAACGAGCGATGACTAAGATTTTCCAGAAACACCTCAGGAAAACGGTCAAGTGCTACGTTGATGATTTGGTGGTAAAGAGCCGCAACAAAGAAGATCACATCAAAGACTTGAGAACGATGTTTGATCTCATGCGGAGTCATCAATTGAAGATGAATCCTACTAAATCCTTCCTTGGAATGTCCAGCGGAAAATTCCTTGGATTCGTCGTCACTACTAAGGGTATACACATCAACCCAGACAAGGTGAAGGCAATACATGAATTGCAACCCCCGAGGAATCTAAGAGAGCTCAGAGGATTGCAAGGGCGTTTAGCTTACATCCGGAGGTTCATCTCAAATCTATCTGGGAAGTGCCAACCATTTTCTAAGCTAAACAAGAAGGGAGTGTCATTTATTTGGGACGATGCTTGCTAAAAAGCATTCGAAGATATCAAGGCATATCTGATGAATCCCCCTGTTCTTGTTGCACCAAAATCAGGTAAACCGTTCTTGATTTATATCAAGGCGATGAACCACTCGATAAGTGCTTTACTAGCGCAAGACGATAATAATGGTCACGAACAGGCAGTCTATTATCTAAGTCGGACCTTGATAGGCGCCGAATCTCGATATCCGATGATCGAGAAAGAATGTCTCGCATTGGTATTCGCAGTACAGAAGATGCGACATTACTTGATCGGCCAGACGATTTACGTCATTGCTAACGTTAATCCGGTACGGGTATTCATGACTCAACCGGGTTTGATGAATTGACGATTAGCGAAGTGGGCTCTTCTCTTGTCCCAGTATGATTTGCACTTCAAACAGCAGAAGTCAGTCAAAGAACAAGCAATTTGTGATCTTTTGGCGGCAAGCCCGACAACAGATCCGCAATTCATAAGCAACGCCTTCATCAGGTTCTGTGACAAATTCAAGATTCAAGATGTTTCGTCAACGGCTTATTATCCCGCCGCTAATGGATTAGCTGAGACTTTTAACAAGACGATCATCAAGATCCTGTCAAAACTCGTGAAAACCAATAAGCGAGATTGGGACGATAAACTCGGCGAAGCACTTTGGGCTTATCGCACCACCATACGTACACCTACGGGAGCCACCCGTATTCGTTGGTGTACGGATGTGAAGCAGTGCTACCGTTGGAGATTCAAATTCCCTCCCTTCGGATCGCTCTCGCAACGGAGATGACGACCGAAGAGCAGCATCAAAAACGTCTCGAAGAACTCGAGAGGTTGGATGAAAAGCGCTTGGAAGCTCAACAACACATTGAGTTCTACCAGGCTAGAATATCCAGGGCTTTTGACAAAAGGGTCCGCCAAAGAAGCTTCAAGGAAGGAGATCTGGTCCTCGCTGCTCGTCGACCAATAATCCTCACCTCCAAGAAGAAAGGTAAATTCGAACCTAAGTGGGAAGGACCGTTTGTAATAGACACAGTCTATTCAAATGGCGCTTATCGCTTAATTTCTTTAGAGGGTGTCAGGCAATTAATGCCAATAAATGGGAAGTTTTTAAAAAAGTACTATCCCTAGTACATTCAGGACAACTCATTTGTCGGGAAGTTCCTTGAAGAATATTACGCTTAATATTCTAGAGGATAACCCAAATTCATTTTCCAAAACCCCTCACTGATCAATTCCAATTGACGGTGAGTCCACCAAAAATATTCTTCTGGCCCCCTTTATTCTTTCCATGAACAAGAGGTCCACTTTCAGTTCGGAGTCCCCTTTCGATAAACGAAAGAACTCCCTTCCTTTCCTCTTTGGTTAAACCTTCTCATGGTTATAACCGAAGTTGAAATTTCACTCCTGATCAGATAACCAATCCTATAAAAGGTAAGTTTATCTAGATCTTTCGGATTCTCGGAGTGGAGATCCCACTTCTAGTTTTCTTCTTGCACTGGAAATAGAATATAAAATTCTTCCTTTCCAGAAGCAAGGAATAGAATATAAAATTCTTCCTTCCTTGCTCGGGGAATAGAATATAAAATTCTTCCTTTCCCACACCAATTCTTTTTCCAAAATTTATCAGTTTAGGATTCTTCCTAGGAAGTTTATCCCGAATCCTAAGCAGGAATAAGTCTGCGCCTAACACGCGCTGCCGGTTTAGTCTTTTTCCGCAGAAAAAAGACACCAGAGTTCGATTCTGGGGTATTTTATCCTGAAACCTAAGCAAGGATAAGTCCGCGTCTAACACGCGCGGCCGGTTAGTTCTTAGCCATTGAAAAGAACACCCGTCCGCATATTCAACATTGTGGCAGGTTGTTATTAATAACACCGAAATCCATACCTCACAAGCATGGGGAATGTTATCCTGAATCCTAAGAAAGGATATGTCGACGCCTAACACGCGTCGCCGGTTTGATCTTTATCCGTAGAAAAGGATACCAGAGCCTGACTCTGGGGACCTTTATCCCAAAGCCTAAGTAGGGATAAGCCAACGTCTAATACACGTTGCTGGGTAGCCTATTCCCATAACAATGGCAAAGTCTACATATTCGAAGTTGTAGCACGAAGTCTAAGGGAGTTCATTCCTTTAGCACAATGTCACATGCAGAACGGACTAAGACGATCTGCATGTAAGCCCGACTCAAACGGTAGTCGGTAAGAGCACATCAAATCCGTTAAAGGCTGAGGATTTGCTAAAAATCCTAAGTCAGCGTCTCATACACGTTGCTGTTTAGTCTTTTCACAGGAGAAAGACGAAGTCTACGTATTCAATGTCGTAGCACTAAAAGAGTTAACTCTTTTAGCTCAACGTCATGTGCGGAACGGATTTAGACAATCCGCATGCTAGCCCGACTCAAACGGTAGTCGGTAAAGGCTAATCAAATCCGTTAGAGGCTGGGGGTTAGCCAAAAATCCTAAAGCCAACACCTAACACGTGTCGCCGGGTAGCCTATTCCCGTAACAATGGCGAAGTCTATGTATTCGACATCATAGCACAAAGTCTCAGAGAATTCAATCTCTGAGCACAACGTTACATGCGAACGGATTTAAACAATCCGCATGCTAGCCCGACTCAAACGGTAGTCGGTAAAGGCTCATCAAACCCGTTGATGGCTGAGGGTTTGCCAAAAATCCTATGAGTATTATAGTCAATCATTTCAAACGGAATGACGAATCATAATAAAAATAAAGAGGAAAACCAGTTTCACTAAGAGAATCAAAAGTCAAAGTACACAGCAAACCAAATCATACATCAAGTCCATGACCAAAAATCTGCTGACTGAGCTTAGAAAGCTTCTCATCATAAGCTTGTATAAGTTCAGCTCTAATGGACTCCTCGGTGGCGGTCGAAGTCTTCGCAGCATTCTCCTCTGTCTCGACTAACTTCTGCTTCAAGGACTTCAACTCATCAGACAAAGCCGTGCAGGTTTGCTGATCCTGTGCTTTCATCATCTGAAGAATGCCCAGAGTCTCTTCTTCCTCGTAGAGTTCTCTTCTGAGCCGGTCTATCTTGGTCTCACAAGAGATAATAGAAGAGTCGAGCTCGGCAAGTGAAGATAATCTGGTAGCAAGGCCGGTCTCAACTCGATCCACTCGATCTCGCTGCACCTGAATCTCAAGCTCAGCGAGAATCTGAGTCTCGCGCAGTGACTGTAAGCGAGTATCCAGCTCAGCAGCAATAAATGAGGAGGCGCCTGCATCTCGGAGCTCACGAAACGTCTGAAGCTCATGCTCTAAGCAATCGAGGTCATCAACTATAGCTTGTGCCAAATCTGGATATCCTGCTCCCCTTATCAAACTGATTTTGGAATCAAGGAAAGGCTTGAATTGGCGAAGAAGAAGTCCACCCTGGAAGAGCTTGCCAATCATAGCGTTTATGAAGGAGAAGAAGGAGCGAAGCTCTATGCAGAGAACGATCTTTTCAGGATCGTCGTCTGATAGCAAATCCTTCACTAGGGTATGAAGCCGAGAAGAAGACCCTACACAAAAGAAGAAACCCGTCAAAAATGCTTTGAGGAGGAAATAAGTAACATTCTCAGTTGTTCAATTCGTACCCTCTTGAGTCTCTGGGGGTAGTGGAGGTGTAATGGCTGTATGTGCATCAACTGGTGTAGTTGGTCTCACAGCCGGCTCAACAGGGTCATTCTCAACGAAAGCTCCTGTCAAATTCAAAACAGAATTCGCAGAGACATCACATTATAGTTGCATTAGTCAAAACTGGCTAGTCCTATAATCAACTTAGAAAGAGCCACATACCTTCAAAGGAACCATCCTCGGGATTCTTAGCGAAGGTGGACTCGGAAAACATATCCCCAGGTAACTGGTCATCAATCTGAGGAGAGCTATATATGAAGTGCATCATAGGAGTGTCCGCAAACAAGCCTTCCTCGTCAAAATCATCGATCGAGAAGTCTGACGCAAGAGGATATAAGTACCAAAGAAGAATGAAGAGGCCACAACTAATAGAAATGAGTTACCTTTTACAGGTGCATTAGCCTCTTCATTTCCAAGATCCACATTCGCCTCCTGCAAATTATCTGAAGGAGCAAGAAGTACGGAGATAATTAGAGGATGCACAAACTCCTTTGTGTGCCATCTAAAAAATACATTGTCAATGGTAGATGTACCTGGATTCGCGGAGTCAGGTCCTACATTGATGTCCTCTCTAATGTCAGAAACTCCTGTAGGCCTCTCTACGTGGGGCAGTGAGTCGGGCTCACCAGAAGATACAGGAGCAGGATCAGGACTCATCTTGCTCTCTCCACGCTCTCCTATATAGAGATGGAAAGGCATGAGTCAATGTTCTGAATAATCAAGAGAATGGTTTTCAGGGTAGATGTTACCTCCTTCACTAGCAGGATCATCACCAGCCAGGTCCATATCAGAAGCTCGGGAAGCCGCACGCGGCTTACGGGCTAATCTCTTCCGCCTGGCAGCGGGGACAATAGTCGAAGGTCTCGCCTGGGGAGGAGGACGGAATTCTTCTTCCTGGTCACCAATGGTCCCTGAAACATCAAACCATTGTCAGCTTTAATAATTCTGAAAGCAGAAAAAAAATGAATGACTAACCTCGCTCAGAAAAGTTATCGTAATCTTCAGGATCTCCACCTGAAGCCTCGTCTGTAGAATGGAATGTCCTTTGTCCCTCTTCATCAATCCGACGAGTCTTGTTCCGTGTCCTCTGTGACCGAGCGTTCTCCCAAATCCTACGAGAATCAACCTAAGAAGCTTCCTCGGCCTCTAGCTCTGCGATCGGCTTCACAGGGATAGTCTTGTTGGATGCTAACAACCACTTGCAGCTCAAGAAAGTGAGGTTCAACTGCCGATCAGCACTCGGGAGACTAAACTTGGTACCAGTACAGCCAGTCACGGTCCACAACCAAGCACGGAGACCATCCACCAAACCGCCGTGGGCCCGAAGCTGCTGTCGGGGGTTCCCGACGTAAAGCTGATCATAGCCAAACTGGCGAGCAAACCGGCAGGGTAGATATGGCTCTATGAAGCACTGATCCCTCACCCAAAAAGTTAGATAACCTGGCCTAATGTTCACTAGCCAGTTGAAGCAGCCAATGCCTAAGTGAGTGCGATACTCCCTTGGCCTCTCTTCGTCTATCAAACAATCGCCGTATCGGCCGGAGAACTGCGGAAAGCAAGTAGAAAATGTCCAACACTTGTGGACCTGCAGCTGCTGTCTAATCTTAGAAAATCCGCGCCCTTCCCACTTGCCACTCTCAAGCAACTGTAGCAGGGGAACAGAGTGGTCTGTGGCGCTCGGTACCGACATCATATCCGAACGGTGAAGGACGAACCAGGCCATCAAGTAAGTGTACGGGAGCTCCGTCTTAATGGTGGGAATCTGACCTGGCAAATCACTTTCCTTCCGTGTAAAGGCACCAGAAAGCTGTCGAAGTCCTCGATGAATGTCAGCTACCATTACCGGAAGAAGTGAAAGCTCTTTCTTATAGGCGAGCTGAACGGCTGGGTAGAGCACCTCCAAGGGCAAGGCGTCGCCAGACTGATAGGGAACCACACACTTCTTTAGCCAAATAGCAAGATAACCGGCAAGAAGAGTCATCGGTCGAATCGGTGCGGTCGCATGCCATAAGAAGGATCTGAACCTGGTACCTGCAAGAAAACCACTCTCAAGACTGCTAGTGGTATAAGAATGGGCGTCAATCTTCTTCAACAAACTGTTCACCCCTGAGGGAGTAAGTGGGGCCAACTCACAAATAGCCTCGCCAGAATTATTCTCCAGATTCCTGAACAGATAGTTTACAAACTGCTTCAGACTCACACATACCTTAGTCCTCTTCGCTAAAGGCTCAGACTACGCCAAAGCAATATGATAGTGACAAGTGAGGTCCCATAGAGTCTCATAACGGTCGGGCATGCGATCCTTCAATTGATTCAATTCATGATTAGAGGGAAAGTACTCCTGGTATAACATCTGTCCCATGGGCAAGCCAGAAATCCTGTGCATCTCGTGAAGAGTCAAGCCCAACTCCCCTTGCCGGGTCAGAAAAGTGTTCGAATCTGGATTATAAAGCTCGAACAAAGCACAGAAATGCCTCGCGCTGACAGGCAAGCCATACATGGTAGCACGAACGGCCGCATATAAACCACAGGTGTGCAACTCCTCACCCCATCGGCTCAAGACGTACGTCGTCATGCGAGTCCACCAAAGCTTGTCCAAAGAATAGACCCAACCATAAATCCTGTGACGCGTCGCAGGCATCTCTCGTCCTAGAGCAGCGAGGCGATTCCTCAAGGTAGAAGCGGTGGCAAGGAACTCGTTACGTGGTGGTGCATCCAACCCCAATACCCCAGGATGCAATCCGGTAATATGACTCCTGCTTGAGCCAAGAAAAGCCTGATGAGTGATGTAGCCGCAGTGGACGCTCTCATGCTCCTCCGTCAAGCGCCACGACATCTCCCGTGTCACAGCCTGACGCCTGAGCTCAGTCAACGAACGATGCCGAGGAATCTTCGGCAAATAGATGAAGCCACTGCCAGTCTTATAAAGCCACTGCTCGGCCTCAATAAACACGGCATCCGGGTCTTCGACAGAGTCGCCAAATAAGAAATCACTCTTCCGAAGAGGCTGAATAGAACTGGCGTCCTTCACGAAAGGTGCATCTGTAATCAACTGTCGAAGAGCTCGGTGCCCACCTTCCTCCACCACCTGGGCAACCTCAGTCGACGTGCCCGAAACGAACTGAGGGATAACTGGAATAGGGGAAAGGTCGTCGGAAGTCAAATAGTACTCGCCACGACGCCCGTACACTGCGTGAGATGAGAACGCTCCAGAAGGATATCCCACTGGAAATAAACAGTTAAACATCTGTTAGTCTCAATTATAAAAGGAAGTTGAATTCATCTTACAAATGTGTAAGATAGAGTCATTGCCTTATAAAGGGTGCGACGATTTGGCCACATTGTGCAATCACAAGATAGGGTGTATTAATAATATATCCCTGCCTTATAAAGCACAGTGCAGCGTCAAATCGCCCCCTTTATTTTGAGATATGGTTTTGACCAAGCAAAATATATCTTTAAAGCGTCGATCCTCACCAAGGAGAATCAAGGCTCTTCCCGATTGCCTCACCAAGGAGAACAACGTGGGGTAAAAGGACCAATTTACAAAATCTCAAGAAAAAAGGGGCTAATTTGTAAATTTCCAAATACTACCAAAAATAGCTCACCAGCGTAAGAAGGAGGTGCGCCATCAGCCGACGTAGCGGGGGAACAAACTCTCGAGGCACGCGACATAATGAGCTGCGAAATAAATCAAGGGATCAGATCTAGAAAAAAGATCACTTTTTTATCAATTCTACCCCCCTGAAAGAGAAGCTCGGGGCCCCAAATCATGATTCTAACCCTCGCATGTGATCTCACAAATCCACAAATTGAATTAAGCATAAAATAAGCCAAAATTATGGAGGATTTACCTGAAGAAAAGCTCGAGATCCAATAAAGATGAGATCTTTAAGAAAATTTAAACCATGCGCTCGAGGGGCCTGAGAGAAATCCTAAATATGGAAGTTTAGGGAGATTCTTCAGTCCAAGATCAAAAGGAAGCCTAGATCTAGGACAACTATCAAGGTTTGGAGGAGAAAAGACGCTCGAGGGAAGAGAAAATCAAAAAATAAGGTCAAGGGGGGGCCGGCCCTAGAAGAGAGAAAGAAAAGAAAAGAAAGAAAAAAAAGACCCCTTTTATAGGGTGGACCAAGTTGAACCAGACCGGACCAAGTTGAACCAGACCGGACCAGTCCAAATCAGTTCAAAAGGGACCGAATCAAGCGTCGAAACAACTTCAAATCGACCGAGGGTTTAATCCTTGGTTTATTCTTGCCTCTCCCACATATTCGGAAGGGTCGGACGATTTTTTTTGAGCCAAATTATTGCCTTTTTGGCGCCGGTTCAGCTCATTTTGGGCATGGAAATACTCCAATAAGGTATACGAGTATAAACTATTCC
Organism: Asparagus kiusianus; assembly: GCA_022839385.1. Lineage (NCBI taxonomy): Eukaryota > Viridiplantae > Streptophyta > Magnoliopsida > Asparagales > Asparagaceae > Asparagus > Asparagus kiusianus. The sequence goes on along the minus strand of BQKN01001074.1, from coordinate 61,049 downwards.
CTATTTTTTATTGAGAAGTTCCTGGAGAATATTTTTCTAAAAATATTCTTAAGGATAACTCAATAACACGACGCCGGACAACGCGTCGCAAACAAAGACTCAACGCCAACAATCGAGGGTCAGTTATATGTTGAACCAACAAGCACGAGCTAAAGATTGGAAAATCAGGAATCGATTTCAAGTTCAAAATTCCGACAACGGTCAGACAATAAATGCAGCACCGAAACCTTTACAAACGTTCGACAAAGCACCGGATAGTCTAAAGCATTGAAGGAATACAGAACGAAAAGTCATTCCAAGGTCCCGTCACACCAACTCAGTGTAGGGGCAATCATATCCAAAGCATTCCAGACTCTTCTATAAAAAAACGAGACTGAAATACTTTGGAGGGGGTATCTGTAGGCGTATAAAATTGCCTATAGGTCCCTTAGCACAGCTCGACACGGTGATTCAATGAAACAACGAACCATCGAGTGACAAGGCAACGAGATCAACAAATTGCACACGAGCAACGGAATTCGCGTGCGGAATCAATCCAACGGTTCGGGAAGTCAACGAGTCGTCCAACCGTAAAACGGATTCGAACTCGAACACCAAGGCGGATTTACTGCCAAATCAAGACCACACAACCGAATCAAAGTCCAGATCAGCAACGAAACAAATCACGGACAAAACAACCGAACGACGGACACCACGGCAACACCCGGGGGGACTCGGCTGAAACCGAGCCACCCCAAGGTGGCTCGGCCCAAGCCGAGCCACCCTAAGGTGGCTCGGTGGCCGAGCCACCCCGGGGTGGCTCGGCCCAGAACTGTGCACGGGCACAGTTCTGGGTGCCTATAAATAGGCCTTCAGATTCATTATTTGGGAGGACTTTTGGAAGAACTTTTGGAGAGCCGAAACTCTGCCGGATTGAGACCTCGTGTTAGAGTTTTTTTGAAGGCTTGAAGACTTGGACGTTCGGATCTAATTCTTGGCGAGCACCAGCACCACAAAAGGTAGGAGTTTGAGGGAATTGAGTTCTCAGATCTACGTCGCTAAACTCCGGATCAAAGCTTGGTCTTTGATCCCGAGATTCGAGCGGTTGTTTCCTTGGTGAAACAATCCCTCCGGCTATTATCTCCTTGGTGAGATAATACCCGTAATACTTCGTAAATCTGTTTGGATCCAGATCTCACGGTGGTCAACGGAACAACCATCGGCGCAGGTAAACAACCTACAAAGCGAGTGACCGAATAACAGGAGCTCGCGATCTGTTCGACAAAAGAGAAAAATTATAATTTTTGTTTCTTTGTTTTGATTTTCATTGTAAACCGGATCTTATAAAAAGACCGGATCTTTCTGTAACGCATAAAGTTGTTCTTTAAGATAGCAATGACGTCATCAATGAAGAAAGCACCAATTTTTCCCGCGAACAGTAACGACTGAAGTTGTAATGAATACATCAATGAAAACATCAACTTTCCACCCAAACAAGCTGGCGACCACAGTGGGAGCCAATAGCCTCGCTACCGAGACTATCGTACCACATCCATCGATCAAGATCCCTGTGGATGAAGAGGTCGAATACGAGTTCGACCAGCAAAAATTTGAGGAGTATGTCTCCTCATCCTCCTCCTCCAGATCGTCTTCTCCTTTCATGCGCAGAAAGACCGCTTCCCTCAAGAAGGTTCATTTGTCTTCAGATCTGAAGATTCAGGGTGACGACCTTCACCCAGTTGCTAGTGAAGGCTTCTCCCTGACGCTTAAGAAGGCCAGATCTGACATTCGTGATAACTCCTCAAAGATCAAGGAGCTGCCCGTCGAAGACGCATGCACTGTTGTTGACGAAAAGGGCTCGTCAAAGGCGCCATCAACATCTCGCCCGTCAATTCACCAAGGCTTTGGATCAGGTAGACGGACTATGTTACCAAGCAGATCTGGAGTTCAGAAAGCACCAAGTGGCTAAGCCGCCACCACAACAAGCATCGGAGTCTTCCTCGCAACCGTCGACTGACAAATAGGTTCGTGTCAAACGAACCCGTTCTACTCTCGAGGAGCGCATCCAGAAGCGCCGCTTACTTTTTGCACACGTCCGGATAGTTGTGCATAAAGCATAAGAATTACAAAAAGAAGAGGTGTTCAAAAGGCTACCAAGATCTAAGCTGGTTTGGGTGCCAAAGGCCAAGTCAGCGCTTCTACCCGACAAGAGACACCAGTTGTGTCTCTCGCTCGATTCCAGATCCAAAGCTCATTCCCAGCTTTCGTCAAGTTCAGATCTCGCTCCTTCTAATCCCGCACTCCGGTGAAGCTTCACGACGGTATGGATATATCCAAAGGCAAGAAAACAATGGAGAACCACCTAGGTCCTTTGCACGAAGATTGAGGCAAGGTTCCCGTTAGAGAACGTTTTGGCCCAGTGAAGGAACCCCAAGCAACCATCCAGACTGGGGGTCATACGTGACCTCCTAACAAGCTGATTCCCTTGACCACCCACTTGGGGGTGCGTACAGAAGGCCAGGAGCCCGTTAGGGTTTCACCCTCACAAAGGTATGATTCCAAACGTATGACTCCTATAAATGCCAACAAGATAGCAAATCCTTAGAAGGAAACATGTTTGTCAGACGACGATGTTATGCCTGAGAAGTCGTGCCAAGACACAATAGATTGCTCCGACCATCACGCCGATGAGTTACACTATCAGGCTGGGGTACAAACAGATCTCAAAAGAGAAATACCTAGGGGATGAACTTTCACTGTCCGTGCATCAAACTTATCCAGACAGTATTATTAGAATGTAGCTACCCTAAGACCGCTCCACAGAGGGTCTCCGTATTCCAAATGCTTTCCCCTGAAGCGTTGAAACCATGGTTGGCGGGGGGGGTTAAGTTATGATGCCCCTGGGTTCACACAAGGCTACAGTCCAAGGTAAAACCAAGAACATCAAACCTGCCATGCACCATACCTTGCAATAACATATTTCACCATCACAATTACTATCTCTCTAGTAGAGTCAATAAAAGGTGTAGGTACAAAAGCAAGTAAAAGAAAATACAAAAATCAACAGATGAAATAATAGAGATCAATTTAATATTTCATCATCTAGCATGCTGAAGTACAAATCAATGTCTGAAATAAATCAACTGAAATACTCAACAAGTCTCAAATACAAATATCTGACAAGAGGAAATAAGACACACAGCCTTTACAACTTCTAGAATTATACTCCCAAATGTCTAAACAAATGTCTAATGTGGAGCTTAAAAGAAAGTATAACTAAATAGACAGCTGAAGCTAAAATACATCGCCGTCAACCTACGACTCTCCGGGCTCCTGGCTCGTTACCTGAAAGGGGAAGGGATAACGAGCGTCAAAGTGCTAGCGAGCAACATCACAACCAACCCCAAGGGAAAAGGGCTCGTTGTATACAGAAAATACAGATTTATACATAGAATAATCATATCATTACTCCTAACAAATAAATGTTTTTAGTATTTAGAAAACTACAACACGAGCGTAGGTACGTCGAGCGAAATAATCCAAACAAGGAAACCCTCATGTATATACCTTATATCTCAAATTGTAAATCCCTAAATACCGAACCCAAAGTCTAATACAAGAACAATAAAGAAAAGAGACAACCTATTACATTACGTAAAACAAATGTCATGTCGAAACCACATAAGTGTCATGTCGGAACCACATAAGTGTCATGTCCAGCCTAAGTAGCTATCATGTCTCAACTTCATATAACCATGTTATGTCCTGATTCAGCTAAGTGTCATGCTCGTGGTCTAACCAATATCCAACACATGGACTGATTTGTGAATGTCCAACACGAGGACTGAAATGGATTATAGTCCAACACGAGGACTTTAATGGATTATAGTCCAACACGAGGACTGTGTATATAAAATATGGAATGCAAATGTTAAAAATATACATATCCTATTCTTGCATGTGTCTCGATGTACAGATCTAAGCTTATGACAAACGTGTCATCTTACATGTATAGGTGAACTCATAAATACTAAAATTTATACCCGATAAATGAAGCAACTTCTCGTACTCAAAATGATAAATAGTACACTCGAATATATATATACACTATATACATATACAACAGGTGATTTAAACAGAAACAGAAACAAAATAAATCACTCGTCAGTCGACTTATAGTCGACTGGGGCCATCAGTCGACTCATGGTCAACTGGGATCACCAGTCGACTCATGGTCGACTGAAAGAAGAACAAAACTAAAACCCGACAGTCGACTCATAGTCGACTGGGGTCATCAGTCGACTCACAGTCGACTGGGGTCATCGGTCGACTCACAGTCGACTGAACAGATGGGTTTTCCCCGTTCGTGCATGCTGTGATATTTTGTAAAAAAATACATCTACAATTTAATGCTATCCAACCCAAACAATGTATTATCAAATCTAAACAGATAAGACAGTGAAGAATTCGTATAAAACATGGAAAACAAAATCTTGCATGTTAGATCTAACATTTAATCCCTAAACATGTATGAGAGCATTTAATCAATATGAAAACTCATTTTTAAAATAAATTCCCAAATCTGGGTTTCATCAAAGATTCGCTGGTGAGGATTTTGAGATCCGAAATACATGATTTTTAGCATCTACACTAGTAAGAACATTGATTTGTACTTGAAAATAATTCTTAGGCTCAATAAATCTCATGAAAAACATTTAAAACTCTTGAAAACATGGGAGAGGGATTGGACGAGATGCTACTCGCCTCTGGTGTGCTGAAGAACGATTTCCTTCACTGCAAACCACAAGAAGCTGCTGAAATTCCCCGAAAATCTCCCAAAAACACCCAAAATCCAAAGTTAAGGTTTTAGAGGGGAAAGGGGGCTAGGATTTCTGGGGAGAACTGATGAAAGGGGCCTCTCTCGGGTAGAATAAGGTAAATACCAACAGTTAAACCCGACCCGAAAACTCAAACAGACCCGAACTTTAAAAACCAGGAAAACAGCCGTCAGTCGACTGTGAGTCGACTGATAGGGGTCGACCGAACCTATCAGTCGACTCACAGTCGGCTGAACAAACTCCAAATCTGTATGCACATGTTTTGCAAATTTGCAAAACTCAACCTCAAACCTGATGCATATATACATTCACCTAAACTCAAAACACTAGTTATCATGCACAACCATGACATAAAGACATTTATCATAAATAAATATTATTTTTCACTAATAAACACATAAACATAAATCAATTATCAAAATGTACAGGGTTTTACATAAGTCAAGGCATTTTTGTAAAAGAAAGTCAACCGGTCAAGATAACGAATTCCCTAAAGTCACTATCAATAAGGTTGACATAGGAAAGTCTGTGATTGCTTCAAACGGCTCTAATCCTGACTTTTCTTCGGGAAGAAAAGTTAATTCAGGAATAGCGCAACTTATGTCTTGGCTCCAGCTAGAAGCCATCAAACATGGGGTTGACACAAGGATGCACGAAGGGCTGTCTTCAGAGGATGAACTTTCAGATACTTGCTCTACAATCGCCTCCGACAACACAAATTCTAGCATGGGACAAGCTCGGGAAGTGTTTATGATCAACACCGAGCAAATGGCCAAAATTCTCGAGGATGCTCTAGCCAAGCATAAAGATGCATTCAAAATTAAAATGGAAATGGCTATACAGCAGATGAAGGAAGAACATAACCAACAGCTTCAAGCTCTGTCTAACCAGATTGGTGAATCTAGCCATCGCAACATTGCTAACCAACCAGGTAGCGATTCAGATGTGGATGAACAACTCAATGCTGATGATCCTCCTGTTAATCAAAACACTCAGAATAGCCCCACTAATGATGATAATGCCGGGGGTGGCCGCGATGTTCCTCCTCGAAATCGACCAAGTAAGGATACGAGTGAGGATGAGAAAATGAAGGACCTCGAGAGTAAAATCAACGGACTGATGTCGGCTCAGGAGATAAAGAAGATCAGGATTCTGTGTTCCTATCCAAGAGAGTGGGAATTAATTTCATATCCGGCTAAGTTCAACATGATCAACTTCACGCCATTCGATGGGAGGGGCTCGCCTACTCAGCATCTAATTTACTTCAAGTCCCACTTGGGCGTGATTTCAAGGAATGAATCCCTGGTGGTCCGGTCATTCGTCGGTACTCTTCATAGAGCTGCCTTTGATTGGTACCGCCGTCTCAAACTGGGGAGTATCAATAGCTAAGATGACAGGGAGAACCTGCTCCTCAGCAATTTATTTGATGATGACACCGAGGTGTTAATTAGGACACTCTTCGACGAGAAGCGGAAAGACGGAGAGTCAGTGGACACCTTCGTCAAACACTTTCGCAACCAGGCAATGAACTGTAAAGATCCTGTCATGGAGAAATTCATCTTGCAGACGTGCCATAATAATCTTTTTATTGATATTTTAGAAGTTATGGGAGTATCACTGTTCAACACCTGGAAAGAGTTAAAGGTTCGTGGAGAGCAGGCCGAACGCTTCCTCAGAAGGAAGAAAGCCGAACGAAGCCAACCGATGACTAACCCTCCGAACTCAAGCTTCGTCTCCCGTGGTAAGGGGAAGGCACCTGCAGCAGTTGTTGACATAAATCAGACATCGTAACAACAACCCTGAAGACAGCAAAAGATTTCGGATCCGAGACTCCAAAAAGAGTACTCTTTTAAGGACGAAGACATTCCAGCCATTTTCGAATCCCTCCTTGAGAACAGCAAGATCAAGCTACCATCTATCGCAAATCAGGAGAAAGTTGATAATACTGTAGATCCAAAGTACTGTGCATACCACAGGAGGATCCTTCATCCTACCAATGCTTGCTTTGCTCTTAAAAATAGCATCCAAACCTTGGTTGAAGCTGGCGTCATAACGCTAAATTAAGCTGAATAAATACTCCAATAGGACACACGAGTATAAACTGTTTCCCCTGACTCCAAAGAGTATACGAGTATAAACTGCTTCTTAATCCTCCAACAGGTGCATGAGGTTAAACTGCTCCCTGTATACTCTAATAGGTATATGAGTCTTAATTGTTTTCTACATTTGATGGAAAGTTCCTAGAGAATTTTATATTCTTAAGGATAACCCGAACATGCGACTAAGGATAATGTGCTCCTCATTGGACCCAGTTTTACCAAGAAAGCTCGGGGTGGATAATTCATGTAATGGGAAGTTCCCGGAAGAATGTTACATATACTATTCTTAAGGATAACTCGGTCATTACAAACAAAGTGATAAACACTAAACTCTCACTGTTAAAGTCCTGACATACCACTAAAAATTTTAATTCGAATGGTCTATATTGTCAAATCTCGTTCGTGTCAAGATCTTATCATTTGACATCAAAAAACCTCACTGAGTGATTCGTACAAGTCAACGCTCCCACTGTGATTTATACTTTTACTCCCACTTGGTCAAACCTTTAAACAGTTAGAACCACAACCAAAATCCCCTCTTGATTCTTTCCATGAACGAGAGGTCCACAAATTGAATGATCAAACATTTAAATAGTTAGGATCGCTCAAACCACCCATTTGGTCAAACCTTCCTACAGTTAGAGTCAAAGCCAAAATCTTCTCTCGATTCTCTCCATAAACGAGAGGTCTACTTTCAAATCGAGTGATCAAACCTTCCTACAGTTATGGTCATCTCGAACTCCTGCTTGGTCAAACCTTCCTACAATTAGGGCTAAAACTATAATTCACTCTCGATAAACGAGAAATTCACATTTAGTCCGGTAATCAAGCCTTCCGATAGTTAGGATTATCCGAATCTTTTCGATTCTCGGAGTGGAGATCCCACACTTAGTTTCACTCTTCAGATTCTTGAAATAGAGATCCCACTTTGAGTTTCATTTGCAACTGGAGATAGAATATAAAAATTTTCCTCTCCAGCATCGGGTTCGTCTTTGCCCTAAGAGAAGACACTACTTTTCAACTCCCAAAATCCACGCCTTACACGCGCGTGGAATTTTATCCTGAATCCTAAGTAGGGATAAGTCATCGTCTAATACGCATTCCCGGTTTAGTCTTTCATCGATTGAAGAAGATACCAGAATCCAAGTCTGGGGACTTTTATCCTGAAGCCTAAGTAGGGATAAGTCAGCGCCTAACACGAGTTGCCGGGTAGTCTATTCTCATGAGAAAGACAAAGTCTACGTATTCAATATCGTAGCACTAGGAGAGTTAACTCTCTTAGCACAACGTCACATACGGAACGGACTTAAATAATCCGCATGCAAGCCCGATTCAAACGGTAATCGGTAAAGGCAAGCCAAATCCGTTAAAGGCTGAGGATTTACCAAAAATCCTAAGTCTACGTCTAATACACGTTACTGTTTAGTCTTTTGACGGGAGAAAGATGAAGTCTACATATTCAATATCGTAGCACTAAAAGAGTTAACTCTTTTAGTACAACGTGAGAGTTAACTTTTTTAGTACAACGTTACGTGCAGAACAGATTTGAACAATCTGCATGCTAGCCGACTCAAACGGTAGTTGATAAAGGCTAATAAAACTCATTGATGGCTGAAAATTTACAAAAAAATTCTACAAATACGATAGTCATTGATGCACAAGTTCCATTAATTGGTCTCGTAACTTAAGGATCTGACAACTTTAGGATAAGATCCATTCATGCAGATGAATCAGCTTTAACAGTTAGTCCTGCAGCCCCAATATTTAGGACTGTCTCGCTCTAACACCTTAAAAACCTAAACTGTGTAGACTCTAGTTAACGTATGAGTATAAACTATGTTTACGTCAGTCAACGCATTGCGATGAAAGTTAACGCCGATCGATGCGAAAACCTAAGGTTAACGCTGGTCAATGCGTAGTCCTAGGTCAACGCCAGTCAATGCATTGCGATGAAAGTCAACGTCAGGCAACACGTAGCCCTAGGTCAACACCGATCAATGCAAAACCCTAAGGTCAACGCCGATCAATACAAAACCCTAAGGCCAACGCCGGTCAACGTGTAGTCCTAGTCAATGCCGGTCAACGTGTTGCGATAAAAGTTAACGCCAGGCAACACGTAACCCTAGGTTAACGCCAGTCAATGCATTATGATGAGAGTTAATACTGATCGATGCGAAACCCTAAGTTCAACGTCGATCGATACGAAACCCTAAGGTCAACGCCAGTCAACGCGTAGCTCTGAGTCAACACCGGTCAATACGTAGCTCTGAGTCAATGTCGGTCAATGTGTTGCGACGGAGATAATCAATTCAAAGTCAACTCAAGACACGAGCCAAAACCAACTCACTAATTTCGATTCAAGACTTCGACGACGGCCAGACGATAAACGCAGCACCGAAAGAACTTTAGTTATTCATCAAAATATTGAATAGACTGGAAATCAAAGAGGTCAAAGATCGAAGCTGACTACAGGTCCTTTCACACCGACTGAAGGTTAGACCGATCACATCCAAAGTATTTTAGGCTCTTCTATAAAAGAAACGAGACTGAAACACTTTGGAGGGGGTATCTGTAGGCATCAAAAAATTACCCACGGATTCCCACACACGGCTCGAAACAGAGAGAAGATGATGAACATCACTATCCAAGTGACAGAAGCTTAATTAACATCGATGAACACATAAAGCAAGTTGATGAACCGTGTGATGCAAAGGAACTACAAAATAACGAAGACACAAACTGATCAGGGGCTACTCTTCGCTTACGAAAAAATGAGGCGCCCCTCGTGTCTCATCTACTCCACATGTGATTCAACTATGGGAGCTTGTAGATCTAGTCGTCGGCTTTCCTTTACACATTGAATCGCACAATTCCGAGTTTGGACGACGAAGATACAACGAAAACAGATAGGACACACAAAACAATGCCCCGGGCCTTAGCGAAGACACCGCGAGTGTCTCGACCAAGGCCTAGACACCCCAAGTGTCTTAGCCGTGGCCGAGACACCCCAAGTGTCTTAGCCATGGCCAAGACACCGCAAGTGTATTGGTCGTGGTCGAGACACTACGGGTGTCCGCAGGCTCTAAAAAATCATTGTACGTAGTTTTGAGCTGTTTTTTGACCGTTAACCACCTGGATTTGTTTCAACTGATCTAACATCATCCAAGAATATGATAAAGTGGTTACAACTGAGGATAAGATCAAATCATTCGTTCTTATCAAAAAACAGGGCTCCTGAAGTCTATAAATACAGTCCTAGGGCCTTCATTTGCACAGATCTGAAATTCTCGAGCCTTGGTGAAGCCCTGTTGAATCAGAGACCGAGGAGCATAAATATCAGAGAGGAGGAGGAGATCGGATCGAGTTCTTAGACATAAGGAAGAGGAGTTCGTCAGGTTTATAGCTCGGTTCCTTCCCTTGAGATCGTACCTAGCTGCGATCTCGAGAAGAGTGGTTATCTTGCTGTTGCCGAGATAATTACTTCGGTTTCTTGATTCCTTCGCGAATCAACGAAACTTCGGATTGATCTGATTGCTTGGTAGTCCACGAATATTAACATCCCCGGTACAGGCAAAGATCTCATGTAAGCAGCGGGTGATAAACGTCTGTTGCGTTTGTTTGAGAAGAGTTGTAATTTTCATTTTCATTATGTAAGAGTCTTATAAAATGACTATATTTTTTTGTTTTTATTGTAACGACTGAAGTTGTAATGAATACATCAATGAAAACATCAACTTTCTACCCAAACGATAACATGATATAAATTAGACTTAAAAAGAATTAAATTAGACTTAACATGAACCGAATTAGACTTAACATGAATCAAATTGGACTTAATATGAAATTTGATTTAAGACAAGTTGAATTAGACTTAACGTGATTCATGTTAAGCCTAATTCAACTTGTTTTTAGACTTGAAACAAGTTAAATTAGACATAACATTATTTAAATCAGACTTAAAAGAAATTAAATTAGACTTAACATGATTTAAATTAGATTTAACAAAAAATTTGACTAAAAACAAGGTGAATTAGACTTAACATAATTTAAATTGGACTTAATATAAACTGAATTAGACTTAACATGAAGCGAATTAGACTTAACATGATTTAAATTGGACTTAACTAAAATTACCCTTGATAGGGGAGGGGTGAATAGGGTATTTGTTAATCTAATCCGATTTAATGCTAATTTAAAAACCTATTAACAATTATATCCTAGCAGGATTAATATTCAACAAAATATGAGCAATGATATGTAATTAAACAAGTGCAAAATAAATATGCAAATGAGATAGTGACAAATGACAATCGCAAACACATCATGTAATCATGGAGTTCGGTCACTCCTGACCTACGTCTCCGCTCCTCACTCTCGAGGAGAATCTCCACTATCTCAACCGGTTTTTCAACGTTCACCGACAACGTTCACAACTCACACTACACAATTGGTTTCAACGCTCACTGGTAAACGTTTACAACACTCACAATGAAATCCCACAACACACCCTCTAAGTGTTGGCCTAGCCCATGTCTTCTTCCTCACGTACTCGGATTTACAACCTCTTCCTAGGCTTTACTACCGATGTCACTCCTCTTGGAATCGACCTCGTCTCTCACCACACACTCCTCTCGATGTACTTATGTATTACAATATGATCTCTCAACAAATAAGCTTAAATACAAATTGTTTTGTTCTCTAATAAGATGAGAACTCAATTAAGCTTACACTCAATGTATCACTCACCACAACCCAATTATATAGTGTATGAAAAACTAAAAGCTCAATAGGTGGTGTGTGTGAGCAATGAGCAATATCGAAACTAAACTCAATATAAATTCTAGTTTAATAAAATGAATAAACACCAAATAAATGAATAGACCTAGAATTGAGTTTTGAGAAATCTTCTCTGAAAAACAAGAAAGAGAGATGGATGAAATTGAAGCTCAAACATAGTAGAATCGATCTCTTCTTCCTCTTGTGAAAGCTTCTTCACAAAACACTTATAAAACCGCACTTAAACAAACTTAAACCCTTGTAAACTTATTTCAAAACTTTTCTTAGTTACCTCAGAAGTTAGAGGGAATGTGGTATATATAGGTTCATGAAACAAAGCCCAAGAACCAAAAAAATCCAAGAAAAAAGACAAAAGACCCGAAAATCATGCAAGCTAGAAAACTAACCGTTACAGTGCCATCAGTCGACTGATATTGTTCATCAGTCGACTGATGAGTTGATCATTACAGACCGCTCATCCACTATCAGTTGACTGATAAACTTATCAATCGGCTGATAACCTGCATCGCTCGACTGATAGTTCATCAGTCGACTAAGCAGAAACTTTTTACTTTTCCAGCGTGTTTCATCGGTCGCCTAATACTATTCATTAGTTGATTGATAACGTGCACATGGTCAGTTATGAACAGTAAAAATGAACTTTGAACCCTTTTAAATAAATTCCAAAAAATATAAAACTTAGAGAAATATTTATAAACATAAAAATGAACATGTTACAAAAGAAAATTTTAAAACATCATTTCCGTTTGTGAAAACTCTTCGTTTTGCAAAAACTTACAAATACGTGTATATATATATATATTTTGATAAATGAAAAGATTTATTCATCACCAAATATGTGAAAATATATATACATCAAGAATCTCATCATATGTATGAGATATCAAAAAAAATTATAACTAAAGCTCAAAAAGAAAAACCCATGTAAACTGAGCTTTACAAGAAAAATACCAACTAATCATCAAGATATAATGCATTTTTTGACTAAGGCCAGCATGCACACACCCTGATCAATCATATATACCAGGCCTTTAACTTGCTGATGAGCTAAGACCTCATGATCCACCAGTTGAGTTTGCACACCATGCACAGGAGGCAAGTGCACAACAGGTCCACTGACCCCTCTAAATTTCCTAACTCTCAACCATCAGCATTTATTTAGCATGCATCCGATCAATAGTATATAGCTGCCCTTCAACTATATGCTTCTCAAAGTGGGAAAAGAGAACCAACTCTGAAAGCAATCGAGACCTGTAAACTATACATGTTTTACAAGGAGAGGAGCCATGCTTTATTCTCCTCCAAAATGGGAATGTTTAGGTTGTTGATCAATATACCCATCTTGATGTCTTTAGTCAATTGTTCAATACCTTTGGATTTAGACCGGAAGATTCTTGCATTCCTTTCACACTAATTCTGTAGATAGCAGCTAAAAAAGGCCATCCTTTTTATACCCTGCTTAAAACCTCCTCCCCTCAGCCTGGTGCAGTACCAGTTCATAAGAAGATCCCAATTACAAGATCTCCAGCTTAAATGAAGCCAATCCATTATATTGTTCCATACTTCTCTAGAGTAGCCATATTCAAAAAAAAGATGATCACGGCTCTCTAAGCTTCCTGCAGGGCATAGGCAACATACACTTTCACTTATAATTCCTCTTCTCATTAATCTATCCTGGGTTAGTAATTTGTTTTGAGCAGTTAGCCAGCATATAAAAGCATGCTTTGGATAGCATCTCTTATCCCACACAGTGGCATACCATGGCACCATATATACAGCAGGGGAAATGGCTTGGTATACTATAGAAATCTGCAAATTTGAATTGATATTGTAGGAGTTAAGAAGTTGCAGATGACTCTGTATTCCTCTACAGGATTGAACTACCTTATGTCTAGCTTTCATCAGCTGTTTCCACATCCAGGACTCTCCTACTTTTACAACCACATTCCAGATGTCTACACGTCTCAAGTAGGTTCCATGTACCCACTGTAGGCGTCTAAAATTGCCTACAAGGTTCCCGTACGCAGCTCGAGGCGAAATGTAAATGATAAGCGTCATCATTCAAGTCAGAAAAGGATTATCCGGTCCCGTAGAAGCTAATGAATATAGAAAGCAAGTCACTAGAGTGTACAAGTCAACGAAATGACGAAATGCGCAATACAAGTCCGGAGAAGTCAGAAAGTGTCAAACACCTCAAAGTGGCCTGCACAAAGGATTAAAATTTTGACCATGATACAAAGTTAAAGGTCTCTTCGTCAGCTTTCCAACGCATCTTGAATCACTTCATTCCGAGGTCGGATGAGCGAGTTAAGACCGTTATAGTAACTCCTGAACGCTCAAATCCCACCCGTGCTACAGTAATCCGACCCTGTGCTACAGTAATCCGCACCCTGCTACAGTAAACCGACCTATGCTACAGTAATCCGACCCACGCAGTCGCGGGTCAGCAGCGCCCGTCGCGCTGTTTTGACCCGAAAACGTGTTTTTTAACGGTTTTATACGGTTTTCTCAGAATTTATCTGTTCCAGGCGTTCTTAACTACCTAGATATCATCTACAAACGTGGTTAGGCCATTATTGATTGAAAATAAAGCCAAATCACTCATTCTCATCTATATACCCGCATTCAGAGCCCTATAAATACAAGCCTAGGGGCTCAATTCACGGGGGCGAATTATGATCAAGATGTAGAGGTGCTGCTGGATTGAGAAGTCAAGGAGCACGAATTTCAACGAAGGTAAATCAGATCCCGACAAATTTCGGCATAAAGAAGGAGTCTTTCGAAGGATCTGAACCCTATCCGTCTATTCCTTGAGATTAGGCTTGGTCTTAATCTCGAGAAGAGCCACTGATTTCGCTTGGTCGATTTCAGCGCTTCAAGCGAATACTTCCATGGTAAAGTAGGAGTTCTATCAGTTTTTCGACAACTACATCCGATCCGTAGGCGGTCCATGGATAAACCCCGGTACAGACGAAGATCCCACACAAACAGCGGGTGATAAACACTCATTGTGTTTGTTTTGACGAGAGTTGTAATTTTTGTTTTCATTATGTAAGAGTCTTATAAAAAAGACTATTTTTTTTGTTTTCATTGTAACGACTAAAGTTGTAATGAATACCGCAATGAAAAAATTAACTTTCACCTCAAACAAACTGACAACTACAGTAGGAGCCTGCAGCCTTTCTGCGAAGGCTGATGTGTCGTAACCTCGGATCTGTATCCCGGTCGAAGAAGTGGTCTAATACGAGTTTGATCAACAAAAATACAAGGAATATCTGTCGTCCTCCTCCTCCAGATCCTCCGCCTCTCGTAAGTGTAGGAAGATCAACGCCCCCGTTGCAGCGATAGTTGTACCTTGCACAGCCCCTCCGGCCTCCAACATGGCCGGATCTGTAGATCTGAACTCCTCCTCAATCAATGAGTTGAGTACTGAAGGCACACCTACTTTATCGAAAAGAGCTCGCCAAAGGTAGCGCCAATGCCGCGCTCGCCAATTCAATAAGGCCTTGGAGCCTGTAGACGGGATCCGCTATGAAGCGGATCTAAAATTCAAGGAGCGTCGAGCGCCCCATTAGCGGACGAATGACCAACCCTCTAAGTCCTCAACGAATGAATGGATCCAAGTCAGAAGGACCCCTTTGACCCTTGAGGAACGAATCCAAAAACGCCGCGCACTGCTGACACACGCGCGAATTCTTATGCAAAAGGCACAAAAGATACAGAAGAAGGACATAGCCAAGAAACAACCAAGACTGCATCAAACTTGGAGGCCAAAGTACGAAGCAGCGGCCGAAAAGATCAAAAAATGCGGGTCACTTCAATCCGACCCTCCAGCCCGCGGGTCACCCAAGTCTGACCCTCCATGCCGCGGGTCACTCAAGTTTGACCCTCCCAACCGTGGGTCTGACCCGTGCTAAGGCCAAGATAGGAGACATTCTGCACCTGTTCCATCGAGTTCCACCATTGCTCTAATTGATCCAATACTTCCAGTGAAGCCTCGCGACAGCGTGGACTTGTTCAAAAGCAAGAAGCTAATGGCAAATCGTCTGGGTCCTTTGCACAAGGATTGAGGCAAAGTTTCAATCCAAAAGCGCTTGGGTTCGGTGACTAAACCCCAAGCAACTACTCGAGCTAGGGGTCACACACGCCCTCACAATAAGTCAGAGCCTTTCTATAATGGGAAAACTCCTATAACTGACCGCCTTAGACTGCGGGTCAGTATCCAAGAGCCTGTTAAGGTCCCACATTCACGAAAGTGTGGCTCCAAACGTGTGACTCTTGAGAACGCCATTAAGGCAATAAGTCCTCAGAAGGAAACGTCTTCGTTAGACGATGACGTTATACCTGAGAAGTTGTGCCAACACGCGATAGATTACTTCGGTCATTATGCTAAAGAGTTGTACTATCGGGCTGGGGGTACGAGCAGACCTCGAAAGAGAGATTCTCGGGAGATGGACTTTCATTGTCCGTGTACCAGGATAATCAGGGCAGTATTATCAGCGTGTAGCTGTCCCAAGACCGCTCTGTAGAGGGTCTCGGTATTTGAGAGGATCTCTAATGGAGCGACTACGTCCAAGCCAAAACGTTTCCGTAAGAAATAATCGATCGTTCAAGGTGACGAACTTCCGAAAATCACAATAAATATGGCTGATAAGGGAAAGTCGATTCGACCTTCTAGTTCTGACCTGCTAACATTGCATCGTCTAACCCGATTACAATCGGAAACTATTAGACAAAGAGATTATCAGAGAATACAGAGGGGATTATCCTCGGATGATGAAGCGTCAGATGCTAATTCTGCGGTCGATTCTGACAAAACAGTATCTAGACCAGGACAATCCCATGAAGTGTTTATGGTTAACACCGAGAAAGTAGCCAGAATGGTTGAGGATGCTCTAGCCAAGCAGAAGCAATCATTCAAGTTCGAAATGGAAATGGCTATGTTGTGGATGAGGGAAGAGCATAACCAACAAATTCGGGCTCTGTCCAATTAATTCGATGAATTCAACCGTCGCAACCTTGCTGACCAAGCAGGTAGCGATTCAGATGTGGATGAACGCCTTAATGCTGAGAACCCTCCCGTTGACCAGAACACTGGGGGTGGCCCCACTAAAGACAATAACACTGGGGGTGGTCTCGCCAATGATGACAACACTAGGGGTGGCCTCGTTGTTCCTTTCACAAATCATCCGAAGCATGAAACAGACAAGGACGAAAAGATGAAGGATCTCGAGAGAAAAATCAATGCTCTGATGTCTGATCGAGAGGTGAAAAGGACCGGCATTCCATGTCCCTATCCAAGAGAGTAGGATTCAATAGCATACCCGGCGAAGTTCAACTTGAATAACTTCATGCCGTTTGACGGGAAGGGTTCGCCCACTCAGTATTTGATCTACTTTAAGTCCCACTTGGGCATGATCTTCGGCAATGAAGCCTTGATGATTTGGTCATTAGTTGGTATCCTTCGCGGGCCCGCCTTCGATTGGTACCGCCATCTTAAGTCTACAAGCATCAACAGCTAGGACGACCTGGAGAACCTGCTCCTCACTCACTTCTTTGATGATAACACTGAGGTGTTAATCAGAACACTCTTCGATGAGAAACAAGAAGACGATGAGACAGTCGATGACTTTGTCAAACGCTTTTGGAATAAGGCGATGAACTGTCGAGATCCGATCACGGAGGACTTCATTCTCCAAACCTGTCACAATAACCTCTCTTTGGATGTGTTAGAAGTTATGGGAGTAGCACCGTCCAACACCTGGAAAGAGTTGAAGATGCACGGCCGAACGCTTCCTCCGAAGGAAGAAGGCCGAGAGGAGCCAACCGACGGCTAATCTTCCGACCCGAACTTCGCCTCCCATGGTAAGGGAAAGGCACCTGCAAAAGTTGTTGATGCTAATCAAACATCACAACAACAATTCTGAAGACAGCAAAAGACTTCGGACCCGAAACTCCAAAAAGTGTACTCCTTCAAGGACGAAGATGTTCCAGCCATTTTCGAGTCCCTCCTTGAAAACAACAAGATCAAGCTACCACTTATCTTAAATCAGGAGGAAGCTGACAACACTATGGATCCTAAGTACTGTGCGTATCACAGGAGGATCCTTCATCCCACTAAGGCTTGTTTCGCTCTTAAGAATAGCATCCAAACCTTGGTTGAAGCCGGCGTCATAATGCTTAATTAAGTCGAATGAAGACTCCGATAAGTATAAGAGTATAAACTGCTTCTCAAAACTCCAATAGGTATATGAGTCTAAACTGTTTCCTTTCTTTCACGGGAAGTTCTTGGAGAATGTCATGCCTGGTATTCTTAAGGATAACCCGGTCATCCAACTAAGTACAATGTTAGACCCGGTTTCGCAAAGGAAGCTGGGGGTGGATGATTTATGTAACAGGAAGTTTTCGGAAGAATTATACATGTAATTTTCTTAGGGATAACCTGATCATTACGAACAAAGTGATAAACACTAAACTTCCACTATGATTTTCGAACACTCTTTTGATGAGATGAGATTCGATCACTTCGTTGGATCAATTTACCCTCACAAAGCTCTAATTAGTGTTTGACGACTCACAGTCTTCCACCACAAAATCCCCCACCGATCAGACTAATTGACGGTGGGACCACCAAAATTCTTTTCGATTGAATCCACTCAAAATTCTATGCATTTGTGCATTCAACACTCCCGCTGTAATTTGTACTCTCGCTCTCACTGTTCACTTGGTCAAACCTTCCTATAGTTAGGACTACAATCAAAATCCCCTCCCGATTCCTTTAATGAACGAGAGGTCCACTTTCAAACCGAATGATCAAACCTTCCTACAGTTAGGATCACCTTAAACTCTCGCTTGGTCAAACCTTCCTACAGTAAGGACAAAAACCACAATTCACTCTTGATAAATGAGAAATCCATCTTTAGTTCAGTAATCAAACCTTCCGGTAGTTAGGGTTATCCGAATCTTTTTGATTCTCGGAGTGGAGATCCCACTCTTAGTTTTACCTTCCCGGATTCTTGAAGTGGAGATCCCACTTTGAGTTTTCTTTTGAAACTGGAGATAGAATATAAAATTCTTCCTCTTCAGCTTTGGGAGATCAAATATAAAATTCTTTCTCTCCCGCATCGGGCTTGTCTTTGCCCCAAAAGAAGACACCACTTTTTCAACTCCCAAAATCCGTGCCTCACACGTACGGGGAATTTAATCCCGAATCCTGAGCAGGGATAAGTCAATGCCTAACACCCGTTGCCGGTTAGTTCTTAACCGTAAAAAGAACAAAAGCCCACATATTCGACATTGTGGCAGGTTGTTATTCATAACATCAAAATCTGTGCTTCACACGCACGGGGAATTTTATCCCGAATCCTGAGTAGGGATAAGTCAACGCCTAACACGTGTTACCGGTTTAGTTTTTTACCGATTGAAGAAGATACCAGAATACTAATCTGGGATATTTTATCCCGAAGCCTAAGTAGGGATGAGTCAGCGCTTAACCCGTGTTGCCGGGTAGTCTATTCCCATAAGAAAGACGAAGTCTACGTATTCAATATCGTAGCACTAAGAGAGTTAACTCCCTTAGCATAACGTTATATGCGGAACGGACTTAAACAATCCGCATGCAAGCCCGATTCAAACAGTAATCGGTAAAGGCACGTCAAACCCATTGAAGGCTAAGGGTTTGCCAAAAACCTTAAAGTCTACGCTTAATACGCATCGTCGTTTAGTCTTTTCACGTGAGAAAAACGAAGTCTACGTATTTAATATCGTAGCACTAAAAGAGTTGATTCTTTTAGCATAACATTACATGCGGAACGGACTTAAACAATCCGCATGCTAGCCCGACTCAAACGGTAGTCGGTAAAGGCCTATCAAACCCGTTGATGGCTGAGGGGTTGCAAAAAATCATATATATGCGAAAGTCACTGACGCATTAGCCCCATTAGTTGGTCTCGTGACTTGGGCATCCAACAAATTCGGGATAAGATCCACACATGCAGATGAATCAGCTTTTAATAGTTGGTCCTGCAGCCCAATATTTAGGACCGTCACGCTCCAACGTCTTAAGAGTTTAAACTGTGTAGACTTTAGTAAACATACGAGTATAAACTATGTTAACGCCGATTGATATAAAACCTAAGGTCAGCGCCGGTCAACGCATAGCCCAAGGTCAACGTCGATCAATGCGTTGCGATGCAGCTAGTTAGTTCAAAGTCAACTCAATGACACGAGCCAAAATCAACTTACCAATTTCTATTTGAGACTTCGACAACGGTCAGACGATAAACGCAGTACCAGAAAAATTTTAGCTATTCGATAAAATACTGAATAGACTGAAAAGTGGAGAAGTCAAGAACTGAAGCTAATTATAGGTCCTTTGACACCGAATGAAGGTGGGGATCTATCACATACAAAGCATTTCAGACTCATCTATAAAAGAACGAGGCAGAAATACTTTGGAGGGGGTATCTGTAGGCGTCTAAAATTGCCTACAAGGTTCCCGTACGCAGCTCGAGGCAAAATGCAAACGATAAGCGTCATCATTCAAGTCAGAAAAGGATTATCCGACCCCGTGGAAGCTAACGAATATACAAAGTGAGTCACTGGAGTGTAAAAAGTCAACGTAATACGCAATACAAGTCTGGAGAAGTCAGAAAGTGTCAAACACCTCAAAGTGATCCGCACAAAGGATTGACATTTTGACCATGATACAAATTGGATCTGAAAAAATTAAAAAGATAAAATTTGAAGGTCTCTTCGTTAGATTTCCAACGCATCTTGAATCACTTCATTCCGAGGTCGGATGAGTGAGTTAAGGCGGCTATAGTAACTCTGGGACGCTCAAATCCGACCCGTGCTACAGTAATCCGACTCGCACTACAGTAATCCGACCCGCGCTATAGTATCCAATCTGTGCTACAGTAATCCGAGCCATGCTACAGTAATCCGACCTATGCTACAGTAAGCCGACCCGAGCGGTCGCGGGTCAGCAGCGCCCGTCGGGCTGTTTTGACCCGAAAAAGCGTTTTTTGACGGTTTTACGCGGTTTTCTCAGAATTTATCTGTTCCAGGGGTTCTTAACTGCCTAGATATTATCTACAAACATGGTTAGACTATTATTGACTGAAGATAAGATCAAATCACTCATTCTCATCCACATACCCGCATCCGGAGCCTTATAAATACAAGCCTAGGGGCTCAATTCATAGGGGAAAATTATTATCAAGACGTGGAGGTGCTGCTGGATTGAGGATTCAAGGAGCACAAATTTCAGCGAAGGCAAATCAGATCCCGATGAACTTCGGCATAAAGAAGGAGTCTTTCGAAGGATCTGAACCCCGTCCGTCTGTTCCTTGTGATTAGGCTTGGTCTTAATCTCGAGAAGAGTCCCTGATTTTGCTTGGTCGATTTCAGCGCTTCAAGCGAATACTTTCTTGATGAAGTAGGAGCTCTATCAGTTTTTCGACAACCGGATCTGATCCGTAGGCGGTCCACGGATAAACCTCGGCACAGGCGTAGATCCCACACAAACAGCGGGTGATAAACGCCTGTTGTGTTTGTTTTGACGAGAGTTATAATTTTTGTTTTCATTATGTAAGAGTCTTATAAAAAGACTATCTTTTTTGTTTTTACTGTAACGACTGAAGTTGTAATGAATACCGTAATAAAGAAATCAACTTTTACCGCAAACACCCACCTGATCCAGAGAGACTCTTTATTGACATGGATATGCCATAGTATCTTAAGAGCAGCTGCCAGGTTCCAGATAGAGACTGAGAACACTCCTAACCTACCTTGCTTCTTCCCCTGACATACTCTTGCCCAGGAACCTAAAGGAGTTCTGGAAATAGAATTATGGTTAGACTTGCCCCACAATAATTGTCTACATAATTCTTCAATCCTACGAGATACCTTGACTGGTAGTATATAATTTGAAGTCCAATATACTTGTATACCCAAAATGACACTCTTTATGACTTGTATTCTACCCGCATAAGAGAGATTTTTATTTTTCTTCCATGTCTGAAATTGATCTGCTACTTTGTTGATGAGAGGGGAACAATCCTCATAAGTGAGCCTTTTGCAAATTAGTGGGACTCCCAGATATCTAATAGGCAGTGTACCCTTCGAGAAATTCAAGAGATGCTTAATATTGTTCTTAACTGTGTCATCAACCCCACCAAAATATATTAAGCATTTATCCTGATTTGCTTCTAATCCAGAAATCTTGCTAAACTATTGAAAAATATGATATAGCGTCTGCACTATATTTATATTCCCATAGCTAAATAAAAGTAAATCATCAGCAAAAATCAGATGCGTGATTTTGAGCTTGCCACATTTGGGATGAGATTTGTGTTGGCCCTTATGTTTTGATGATATTTTACAACCACCATTATCGGTACTAATTGCTTATTGAGTGATAATGCAGTTAATATACATATCAAGCATGTTAGTACCACAAATGAAGGATTGGATGGAATATGCGCTACAACGATGATATCCAAAGGAGGAGGAGGCATAGTGATGAAGCAACATTCATTCAAGAACACCAAATGCAATAAGAAGCTTCATCCAACTCAAGCTATATCAAGACTCAAAGAATTGTATTCTACGTGAGGATATTAGCTAGTTTTTATTTTTCTCTCTAGTGCTAAAATGTAGGCAAATAGTTTAGATGTCATCTGAAGCTATTGGGATATCACACACACATTTTCATACATATAGTTTTGAGCGTTTTTCATAAAATACTATTTTTCACAAGTATGAGGACCTATTTGCAAAATTCTTTTTCCAAACAATTTGTTTTTAGTATTAAAAATATTAAAGTTTCATAATTTTCAGAAGTCAAATGAATATTTTACAAATTTTTTAAGTGAGTCAAAAACCTATTTTTGAGTGTACCACTTTGCGGTCGACCGCGCCTGAGTTCATTCGTCAGTGGGTAGCAGAGACTTTCACGGTCGACCGTCGCGGTCGACCATAAGCTCGAGAATTCCCACGGTCGACCGCCACGGTCGACCGTAGAACTCTCTGGAAGTTTTCTCCATTTCTGGGCTGTCTCGCGGTCGACCGTGAAAAAGTCACGGTCGACCGCCGCTTATTTTAAACGGGCATCTGGTACAGTTTTTCAGCGCCGATTTCACACGATCTCAGCGTAGTTTTGTTTTCAGGTTTTGGGGGATTGGGTATGGGTTCATACAGCTGTGGTTTTCTATTTAAACATATACTCTTCTTCTTCCTCCTTGTCCCAGCTCTTTCAAAATATTTCAGAGAACATTTTACAGAGCTTAATTTTCAAACCTGTTCTTTCTAAGTTTTTGTGTGTCACATCCCAACTTCAGTGTGATCTTCTCTTTGCCATAGGGATATTGTAAAGAGAGGGTTTTTACACCAATTTCTACTATTTTGAGAGCTTGATCTTGTAGAGATCAATTGTGTGGGAGTGTGATCTAGTGAAATCAACTGTGTAGTGTGAGATCGTGAGGGGATCGCTGTATAGAAGAAGTTCCAGCTTCCAAACCGGGTTGTGTAGTGGATTTCTCCTCGAGAGTGTGGAGCGGGGACGTAGGTCAGCGGACCGAACCTCGTTAACACATCGCGTGTCACATGATAACGATTCCTAACTCTATCTCCTTTATATTGATTGCTTTTGGATATTGTGTTTTACTTGTCTTAATTTTGATTGCACATTTATAGCCTTATGACCCTAATCACCCCCCCCCTCCAGGGTCCAACAATTGGTATCAGAGCTTGGTCTCTATATTAGTTTTTGGTTTAATCACCTTTGAGAAAAGATCTTATGGAGGCTTTAATGAATGTGCATATGTTAGAAGGACAATCGACCACTAGACCACCCCTGTTTACCTGTAGTAATTTTGCTTATTGGAAGGCAAGAATGAGAATTTATCTTCGTTGCATTGATCTTGACATTTTAGAACTCATAGAGAAGAAGTATGTAGAGAAGTCCAAAGTCGGGAACATGACCGACGGAGAAAGGCACCAAGCCAATCTCAATGCTAAGGCTATGAACGCCTTAATTTGTGGTCTTTCCCCAAATGAATATAATAGAGTTTCAACGTGTGCAACCGCATACGAAATATAGGTGAAATTGTGTATTACACATGAAGGAACCCCCCAAGTTAAGGAATCCAATATTAGTGGACTTAAGCATGAATATGAGTTATTTCAAATGTTTCCAAATGAATCAATTAATACTATGTTTTTTCGCTTCACTAACATTATCAATGAATTGCATGGACTTGACAAGAAATTGACTATTTAAGAGACGAACTACAAGATTCTCCGTTCATTGACTCCGATGTGGGAACCTAAGGCGACGGCGATAGAAGAAGCTTATGACCTTACCACTCTACCTCTCGATAGCCTCATCAGCAAGCTCAAGGTTCATGAGAAGAAGCTCAAGGGAAAGGAGAAGGAGGAAGTGCCCTCACGGGAAGTTGAGGAGCTATCACCAAAATCGAAGACCATAGCTCTCAAAGGAGCTAGTGACAACTCCTCTTCGTCATCGGATAGTGAAGTTGATTTTTCTAGAGAAGTAGCTCATCTCTCTAGAAGAATTTCTAGTCTCATAAAAATGAATAAGAAGTTTAATCCCCGTTCTAACAACAATTTTTCTTCATGTGTAGGAAAATGTTTTGAATGCAATGAACCGGGCCATATTGCTAAGGGTTGCTCAAAGCTCAAGGAGAAGTACATGAAGTACAAGAAGAAGAAGGCTATGTATGCCGGATGGGAGGAATCCAAACCAAGTGATTCGGATAGTAACGAAGAAGGAGCTAAACTTGCTCTTCATGATCCCAACATTTATTTCATGGCCCTTGAACAAGAGGTAATATCCGACACCGAAAGTGAATCCTTCTACATACAATGTGATCTAGCTACGGCTTTAGAAGAATTGAATGTTGAATTTAAAAAGATGTCAAAAGAATTTTCTTCCTTTAAAAAGTTACATACTTCTTGTGATGCCTAACTAGAACAATTATAAACTTCTCTTGCATTAAAAGATGAATTGCTAGGGGATCTTAATTTTAAAAATAAACAATTAAGATCCAAGATTGAAAGACTAGAAATTGAGAGTGGTAGGATTAGACCTACTCATGCTTATGTTAATCATCATCACCATGGTAGAAATAGATTTCATAGATATCATACTCAAACACACAAGAGAAATTTTGTGTGCACATATTGTATGAAACATGGTCATATTCTACTCATTGTAGGATCAAAGATAATCATGATTTTTATGGCATGACATGAGTACCCAAAGGTACCAAGTTTACTAACCACCAAGGACCCAAGATTTGGGTACCTAAAGTTACTACACATTCATCTTTTATAGGGAACATCACGGCCACAATGTAGAGAGATGTGGTACCTTGATAGTGGTTGCTCATATCATATGACGGGTAACAAAGAGCTATTTACAACCCTATCAAGGATTGAAGGAGGTAGCGTCTCCTTCGGTGGTGGTGAGAAAGGTAAAATCATTGGTATAGGTTCTATTGGTAAGAAACCTTCACCCGTTATAGAAGATGTTTATTTGGTAAATAGTTTGAATCATAATCTTCTTAGCATTAACCAATTGAGTGATAAAGGTTTCGATATTTCCTTTAAACCGGACAAATGCATTATTAGTATGAATGGAAAAATTGTTTTTGTTGCTAATCGCAAATCTAATGTGTACATTTTTTAGATGAATGAATTAGTGAATCAAGATGTGAAGTGCCTTGCGGCAATTGATAAAAACCCTTGGATTAGGCATAAGAGGCTTGGACATGCAAACATGGAATTGATATCAAAATTGTCTAAGGGGAATCTTGTAAAAGGGTTACCTAACTTGCACTTCATCAAAGATACCATATGTGAAGATTGTGCCAAAGGTAAACAAACAAAATCTTCTTTCAAATCCATCAATGAGGTATCGACTTCTAAACCTTTGCAATTACTTCATTTTGATTTATTTGGTCCTATGCGTGTTACCTCTCTTGGAGGCAAACACTATGTATTTGTGATTATTGATGATTTTTCTCGTTTTACATGGACAATATTTCTTGCAAATAAAAATAATTGTTTTGAAGAACTTTCTAATCATGTCAAAAGAATTAAAAATAAAAAAGATTTGAAAGTTGTTAAAATAAGAAGTGATCATGGTGGTGAATTTTAAAATGATTTTTTTCTATGAATTTTATGCTCATCATAGTATAACTCACATGTTTTCCGCTCCTAGAACACCACAACAAAATGGTGTCGCTGAACGAAAAAATCGCACCATACAAGAGATGGCACGCACTATGCTAAATTCCTTTGATTTGCCAAAATATTTTTAGGCGAAAGCCGTCAATACGGCTTGCCATGTTTTAAATTGTATTTTAATTAAACCAAAGCTTAAGAAAACTCCTTATGAGCTATTTTATGGAAAAACTCCTTTTATTGGTTATTTTCGTATCTTTGGTTGCAAATGTTTTATTTTAAATACGAAAGATCATCATGATAAATTTGATTCCAAAATTGATGTTGGTATTTTCTTAGGTTATGCACCTCGAAGTAAGGCTTATAGGGTCTTCAACAAACGAACTCTCGTTGTTGAAGAATCTATAAACGTTACTTTTGATGAGACTAATGTTGATTCCCAAGTTGTTTTGCCTAGGAAAGATGATGATGATAATGTTGAGGGAGGATTGGACTTTTTACAAATCAATGATACACCCTCCATAGAAGCACAAAAGGATGTGGATAGCTCCAATGCTTACGAACAAGTTGAACTTCCTAAAGCTTGGAAATTCGCATCAAACCATCCAAAGGAACAAATAATTGTGAGTTCTTCACAAGTTGTTACTCGCTCAAAAGTTTTGAGTGAGTATGGTAATGTTGCTTTCTTATCTCAACTAGAGCCTAAAAAGATTAATGATGCTTTAAATGATGAATTTTGGGTTTTAGCTATGAATGAGGAACTAAATAATTTTCAAAGAAATAATGTTTGGAAACTAGTTCCTAGACCTAACAATGCTAGTATTATTGGTACTAAATGGGTTTTTAGAAACAAACTTGATGAACATGACATTGTAAATAGAAATAAAGCTCGTTTGGTTGCCTAAGGATACAATCAAGATGAGGGCATAGACTATGACGAAACCTTTGCACCGGTTGTAAGGTTGGAATCTATTAGGATGTTTTTGGCATTTGCTAGCTTTAAAAATTTCAAATTGTTTCAAATGGATGTTAAAAGTACCTTTTTAAATGGTTTTATAGAAGAGGAAGTATATGTTGAGCAACCCCCCGGTTTCATAAATCATGCTTTTCCTAATCATGTTTACCAGGTTCAAAAAGTTTTATATGGGTTGAAACAAGCTCCTAGAGCTTGGTATGCTCGCCTCTCTAGTTTTCTTATTAAAAATGGTTTTTCAAAAGGAACAATTGATAACACTCTTTTTGTGAGAAAAAGGAAAAATGATTTTATTTTAGTTCAAATATATGTTAATGATATCATTTTCGGTGCTACTAATGAATCTTTGTGCAAGGAATTTTCTAAAGTTATGCAAGATCATTTTGAGATGAGTATGATGGGAGAGCTTACATTCTTTCTCGGGCTCCAAGTCAAGCTTGATGCGGATGAGAATGGTGAAGATGTGGACCAAAAACTATACCGATGTATGATAGGTAGTCTTCTTTATCTCACCGCTAGTAGACCCGATATCATGTTTAGTGTGTGTGCATGTGCACGTTTTCAAGCTTCTCCTAAAGCATCTCATTTAATTACGGTTAAAAGGATCATTAAGTATGTTAATGGAACTTTTAATCTTGGTTTATTTTATCCAAAGAGCGCCTCTTTTGATTTATATGGTTTTTGTGATGCCGACTTTGCCGGATGTAAGGTAGATCGCAAGAGTACGAGTGGAACATGCCAATTCTTAGAAAATTCTCTTGTTTCTTAGGCTTCTAAGAAATAAAATTGTGTTGTATTGTCCACTATGGAAGCGGAATACATTACCGCCGGCTTATGTTGTGCCCAAGTTTTGTGGATAAAACAAAGCTTAGTTGACTATGATTTGTTTTTTCAACATATAAAAATCTTTTGTGATAACACTAGTGCTATTAATATCTCCAAAAATTCGGTTTTGCATTCTAGAACCAAGCATATTGATGTGCGCCATTATTTCTTAAGCGATCATGTAGAGAGACGAGATGTATCCCTAGTGTTTGTTGACACAAAATCTCAATTAGCGGATATATTTACTAAGCCTCTTAGTAAAGATGATTTTTGTCGCATAAGAAATGGCTTGGGCTTATGCAATATGTGAAAGTTCTATTTGCTTGCTTGTTTAGTTGCACTTTACATGCATTTCTCTTTACCCTATTTTTGATGGTGACAAAGCGAGAGAGAAATCTCCTCATTTGTTGCATATATTTAGGGGGAGCTCATAGATAGGGGGAGCACCTATCTATAAGCTATATTTATTTTTGCTCTTATATAATGGTTGGTTGTCATCATCAAAAAGAGGGAGATCGTTAGCCCTTATGTTTTGATGATGTTTTACAACCACCATTATCGGTACTAATTGCTTA
This sequence comes from Asparagus kiusianus, assembly GCA_022839385.1. Taxonomy (NCBI): domain Eukaryota; kingdom Viridiplantae; phylum Streptophyta; class Magnoliopsida; order Asparagales; family Asparagaceae; genus Asparagus; species Asparagus kiusianus. The sequence continues at coordinate 32,752 of BQKN01001074.1, read as the reverse complement.
TTGAGTGATAATGCAGTTAATATACATATCAAGCATGTTAGTACCACAAATGGAGGATTGGATGGAATATGCGCTACAACGATGATATCCAGAGAAGGAGGAGGTATAGTGATGAAGCAACGTTCATTCAAGAACACCAAATGCAATAAGAAGCTTCATCCAACTCAAGCTATATCAAGACTCAAAGAATTGTATTCTACGTGAGGATATTAGCTAGTTTTTATTTTTCTCTCTAGTGCTAAAATGTAGGCAAATAGTTTAGATGTCATCTAAAGCTATTGGGATATCACACACATATTTTCATACATATAGTTTTGAGCGGTTTTTCATAAAATACTATTTTTCACAAGTATGAGGACCTATTTGCAAAATTCTTTTTCCAAACAATTTATTTTTAGTATTAAAAACATTTTACAAAGTTTCACAATTTTTAGAAATCAAATGAATATTTTACAAATTTTTTAAGTGAGTCAAAAACCTGTTTTTTGAGTGTACCAATTTGCGGTCGACTGCCGCGGTCGACCGCGCCTGAGTTCATTCGTCAGTGGGTAGCAGAGACTTTCACGGTCGACCGCCACGGTCGATCGTGAGCTCGAGAATTCCCACGGTCGACCGCCACGGTCGACCGCCACGGTCGACCGCAGAACTCTCTGGAAGTTTTCTCTATTTCTGGGCTGTCTCGCGGTCGACCGCGAAAAAGTCACGGTCGACCGCCGCTTATTTTAAACGGGCATCTGGTATAGTTTTTCAACCCTGATTTCACACGATCTCAGCGTAGTTTTGTTTCCAGGTTTTGGGGGATTGGGTATGGGTTCATACAGCTGTGGTTTTCTATTTAAACCTATACTCTTCTTCTTCCTCCTTGTCCCAGCTCTATCAAAATATTTCAGAGAACGTTTTTACAGAGCTTAAATTTCAAACCTGTTCTTTCTGAGTTTTTTTGTGTCACATCCTAGCTTCAGTGTGGTCTTCTCTTTGCCATAGGGACATTGTAAAGAGAGGGTTTTTACACCAATTTCTACTATTTTGAGAGCTTGATCTTGTAGAGATCAATTGTGTGGGAGTGTGATCTAGTGAGATCAACTGTGTAGTGTGAGATTGTGAGGGGATCGCTATGTAGAAGAAGTTCCGGCTTCCAAACCGGGTTGTGTAGTGGATTTCTCCTCGAGAGTGGGGAGCGGGGACGTAGGTTAGCGGACCGAACCTCGTTAACACATCGCGCGTCACAGGATAACGGTTCCTAACTCTATCTCCTCTATATTGATTGCTTTTGGATATTGTGTTTTGCTTGTCTTAATTTTTATTGCACATTTATAGCCTTGTGACCTAATCACCTCCTCTAGGGTCCAACAATTTGAAGTCCCTGTCATTTTTCAGCATATCTAAATTCCTGGATAGGTATTCCATACCCAAAATAAAGAGGTAGGGTGATAAAGGGTCCCCTTGCCTCAAGCCTCTCTCTCCCTTGAAATACCCATGAAGGGATCCATTAAGGGAAATGGAGAATTTAGGACTAGATATACAGGCCATAACCCAAGTAATCATCAACTCAGGAAAACCCAACCCCTTAAGCATATCATGAATAAACTTCCAACTGATAGTATCAAAGGCCTTTTTGATATCTATATTAAGCATGATTCTGGGGTAAATATGCTTTCTATTATATCCTTTAACTAGCTCATATGCTAACAAGATGTTACTTGTTATATGCCTGCCTTTAATAAAAGCACTTTGTGCTTCATTAACCAGAGACCCCATGACAGTTTTAATCTTGTTGGCTAAAATTTTTGAAATGACCTTGTATAGACAATTGCAACATGATATAGGCCTAAAATTTGAGGGAGTTTTTGGACACTTCACCTTAGGAACAAGAGTTAAGGAGGTTGAATTTACCACTCCCAATAATTTGCTTGTCTTGAAAAAATCCTGAATGGCAAGGGTGACTTCATCACCTATTACTGACCAAGTAGATTTGAAGAATAAGGCTCCAAAACCATTTGGACATGGGGACCTATGATCATCCGTAGAGAACAGAGCATCTTTGATTTCATCATTGGAGATAGTTTTTGATAGTAAACTGGCTTGTGCAGCAGATAGACAGGGACCTGAATGAATGACCCTTGTATCTAGGGTTATAGTATCTATTACAAGTCCCATGAGATTTTTATAGTAGGACACAAATTCCCTTGCAATTTCATCCCCCTCAGTTATTCTTTGTTCCTGGCTATTATAAAGAACCATTATTTTGTTGTAATGCCTATAGTTTTTGCTATTGAATGAAAGAATTCAGTACATCTATCTCCTTTGATACTCTAGACAATTTTTGATTTTTGCTGATAAAAGGACACTTCACAATCAAGGAGTTTGTTGTATAACAACATACATTCTCTTTCGCAATTGATAAGAGAGGGGTTTAAAGGGTTAACTTGGAGGTCATTTTGCACCTCTTCCAGAGATTGTTTTACTCTTAGAACTTGTTCACTAATATTACTGAAATGCCTCTTGTTGAGGTCCTTTAGGGCACTTCTCATTAGTTTCAGCTTTGTACATACTGAATACATTTTGAAACCTGCTACTTCAGTTTGCCAGATTTGAGAAACAGTAGGTAAGAAAGTGTCATGCTTTGTCCACATATTAAAGAACTTAAAAGGTCTTTTGCCATGGACATTATCTTCAAAGATTGAGATCAGAGCAGGAGAGTGGTTTGAGAAACCAGGAAGTAAGTATTCAACCTGACTTGAACGAAACATGTGTAACCAAAAGTCATTCACCAAAGTTCTGTCCAATCTACTCCAAATTCTAGAGCTAGCATCTTATTTATTGTTCCATGTGTAAAAACACCCCATAGTTTTTAGATGATTGAGCTGACAATCATAGATAAAAATCATTGAAGTCTCTAAAATCTGCCTCCAAAAGCAAAGCACCCCTAATTTTCTCTTCATTATTTATAACTGAGTTGAAATCCCCACTTAGGAGCCATGGAGAATTACCAACAGATTGAAAAACATCCTTTAGTTCTAACCATAATCTCCTTCTGGCATTTATTTGATTAAAACCATACACTGCTGTGATGAAACTCTCCAATCTTCCATCCAAAGAGTTGACCTTACAAGTGATATGTTGAGCTGAGAGGACTTCCACTTTAATATCCAGAATATTAGGATCCCACATAATGATAAGTTTGGCTTTCCCAACAAGATTAATATTTGATATCCAGCTCCAGTTTCTTGCTATTTTCCTGGCAACAATAGGCAATTTTCTATCATTTATTTTTGTTTCTAGAATAGCTTGACAAGAGATATGGTATTGAGATATATGATTTTTTACTAAATATTGTTTAGAGGATTTATTTAATCCCCTAACATTCCAAAAGGAGAGACTCATCTTAGCTGCCCCCCTCTATCAGTAGAGGGATTATTAGCCAAAGCATCTAGTTAAGAGACAGGTTTCTTTTGAGCCCTCCTTTGTATTTCCATCCAAGGGCCCTCTGCTTGATGTAGAGATATTCCACCACTTCCATGTTGCAAAACATGCACAGCATGCACATGCCCTGATCCCTGGTAGGTTGAACTATCACCTTGATGTAGAGATATTCCACCCCTTCCATGCTGCAGAACATTCACAGCGTGCACAAGCCCTGATCCCTGGTAGGTTTGCATGGCTATTTGGTGACCACTTACCTTGAGATTCATATCTGTTGGTTTTGTTTTTAATTGATTATAATGTTCAGATTGCACAGATCTTGAGCAAGAACTGCTTCCAGATTCCAGTTCCTACAGGTTTATTTTGCCCCTATATTCTATCTGGTGCTTAGTTATTGTCTTCTGGCATGAACAATCATTTATACTAGGGCCCTTAGCTTGTTAATGAGCTAAGGCCTCATGATCCACCTGTTGAGAATGCACAACACACATAGGAGGCAAGTGCACAGCAGGATTATTACAGACTTTTCTCATTCAACATTTTGATTCTGAAAATCCTTATTATTAGAGAAATTCTGAAATCCAGGTTTAATGTTGTCCTGCTCAGTACCCATTTGTGCTATAATGCCAAATTTTTGCTTAGGGATCCATTTTTGGACCTTGGGGTGTTTTCTACAGAAATTTGATTCATGCCCTACTACTTTGCACCAGTCACACTACCTTGGCTTAAATTCATAATTTACCCTTTGCCTATATTGATTTCCCTCAGGTCCTTTAATGGTGATATGGTCAGGGAGAGGAGAGGGCATCTTCACCTCCACCAACACCCTAGCATATGTCAAAAGTTGTTTATTTACGGTAAGCTTGTCTGTTACAATAGGCTTTCCTATCACACTAGCAACTTTACTAATGCCTTTAGCATTCCACAAATTAATCCTTTGAGCTGGCAACTATATCCACAAAGGATAAATGTACTCATCTGATTTTCCAATTTCCTCCCCAATAGTCCAAGGTTTTAACAGAAATGGTCTTAGAGCAGATTATCTTTTGAATTAGAAAAAATAGGTTCCCTTAGAACCAGAGGGGAAATTTTGAGCCGTTAGGCTCAAGAACATCAACATTACCCTCTTTCAAATTCGAAGAATCCCTGAAATCCTCTATTGACTTCTTAGGAACATTTATTCCCTCGGTATCCAGATTAGACTTCAAAAAATAATATAGAGAATAAGATACAGAGGAATCATTCTCCATCTCAGATTCTTGAGCCCAAGATATCTGAGTTGGATTATTCACACCTTTAAGAAGTGAAGGAGACTTACAAAGATTTCGAGCTTGAGAACTTGAAGTACCTATCCTCAGAGGATCATCAACTTTAGCTAGATTAAGATCCATCCTAGAACTTGAAGCAAGAATTCCAATCCTCAGAGGATCATCAACATTAGCAGGATTTAGATCAATCTTGGAGCTTGAAGCAAGAATTTCCTCCATCGATCTTGAATTCTTATTCCCCTTTGGACCAGCTGGTCCCATGACAGAGATATCTCCATCATCATCATCATCAATAGATCTAGGGTTGGATTGATCATCCGAAGCCATCGAACTCAAACCTGAAGCTTGTAATCCAACATTCAGGAGCTTAATTCCACTGATTTTCTTCTTCATCGCCATCAAAATCTCAGCATGGGCGCATGTTAGCTGGAGAAAAAATGCCCGCGAACTTATGCCATAACCGCCCAACTGATTTTCTGAAATCTCAATTGATAAATACGTGTATATTTAAAACACTTGATTTTGACTTTTGACTCAAACCAAGTTATGAAATCTTTTTAAATTGATTTATAGACTTAATAAAAGATGTATGCAATGATTATTTAGTCCATAAACCAATAACAAAATATTTTCATAAAAATACCCAAATTGTGATAAAACCAAAGAGTGTGTGTGTATAAAATTGAGCTTAAAGTATTAACACACAAAATATAGATCCTAAACTATGATACCCAAGTAGCAGCATATGAAGCTTGCTCTTGAATCTTTGACTTGATTTGTATTGGCTTCATTTCAGATATCATCAATCTAGATATATGATAAAAACAAAATACTAGAAACATACAGTTATAAATTGTTTGTTAAATCATCAAAACTAGATTAGAGAGTAGGCTTATAAATATGAGTTCTAACATTAATATGAACTGAATTGGACTTAACATGAACCGGATTGGAATTAACATGATTTAAATTGGACATAACATAAAGCGAATTGGACTTAACGTGATTCAAATTGGACTTAACATGAACCGAATTGGACTTAACATATAATTCAGGTTAAGTCTATTTCATTTTAATTTAAGTCTAATTTCATGTTAAGTTAAATTTAAATTAGACTTAAAATAATTTAAATTTGACTTAACAAGATTTAAATTAGACTTAAAACAATTTAAATTAGACTTAAAATGATTTAAATTGAACTTAACATGAACCATCGGAATTAACACGAACCAAACTAGATTTAACATGAACCAAACTGGACTTAACATAAACCAAACTGGACTTAACACTAAATTGGATTAAAATTAGACTTAAAAGGAATAAAATTAAATTTAACATGAATTAAGTTAGCCTTAACATGAAGTAAAATTGGACTTAACATGAAATTAGACTTAAAATAAGTTAAAATAGACTTAACATGATTCATGTTAAGTCTAATTTAACTTATTTTTAGACTTAAAATAAGTTGAATTAGACATAACATGATTTAAATTAGACTTAAAATAAATTAAATTAGACTTAACATGAATCAAACTGGACTTAATATGAATCAAATTGGACTTAATATAAAATTAGACTTAAAACATGTTAAATTAGACTTAACATGATTCATATTAACTCTAATTCTTATTTTTAGACATAAAAAAGTTGAATTAGGCTTAACATGATTTAAATTAGACTTAAAAGGAATTAAATTAGGCTTAACATGATTCAATCTGGACCTAAAATAATAGATTTTGAGAGAACGAAGAGAGAGAGAGGAGAAAATGAGGGTATTTTGGGCTTTTATGTTTGTTTCTCTCTCTTTGTGCTTAGTTGGCATGATAATTACATGTAAAAAGAGATGCAGCTCATGATGTGATATTTCTTAGGGTTGAATCATATGAGAAAAAAGTGAAGGGGTTGCAGAATATAAGGATTTTACATTTGGGGCCTTGACACAATTTTCCTAACAATTTATAGAAATTCTTTATAGTAAAAGGATGTATAGTGTCGTTGCCCTAATATACTGCTCCAAGTTCAAATTAGGTTATTGGCTTTGGAAGCAAATGTTAAAAATCAGAGATAAAGCCTTGGCATTAACTAGTGGAATTGACAACCTGAAACATATTATTGGCTCTTGCTACAAAAAATCAAAAGTTAAAACCTCTGCCTTGTATTTAGCTCTATCTCCAGCTTCTCTCAAAGTTCCATGGTTTAATACTATATGGGAGAGAGTGAATTATCCTAAGCATTCAATTATAAGCTGGCTTGCAGTTCAAAACAGCTTGCTCACGCAAGACATGCTGTTAAGAATTGGGATTGTATTCACTAATTCTTGTTGTTTATGCAATGGTGCAGCTTCAGAGAGCCGTGACCATCTCTTCTTTGAACGTGAGTTCTCTAAAATTGTCTGGAACAAGATTATGGAGTGGCTCAAATTCAGATGGTGTTCTTGTGATTGGAACTGTCTCTTGGAGTGGTATACTACCAGTTTGAGAGGAAGGGGATTTAAACAAAGGATTAAGAGGATGACTTTCAATGCTTCATTATATAGGATATGGAATGAAAGAAATGTGAGGATATTTTGCAGAAATCCAAGGGGGCTGATCAGTTAGTTAAAGAAATTAAAGTTGATATTTTGATCTTAGTTCTCAATAATACTACTTTACCTGAAAATAAAGAGTGGATTACTTCTTTATAATTAGGAATTGGAGAATGTGCATTATCCCTTGTATTTTTGTTAATAGCTAGGCTTTCTCATGTTTTAAGAATCATGATGTATAAAACTTTCAAAATGGTTGAATGAATAAAAATTTTCATTGGCCAAAAAAAATAGTACTCCAAGGTCTAAGTATTCGCATAACTTTTAAAGATCATCTTTCGTCACTAAGGGGCTGTTTGTTTGGGCCAAAATTTTAGGAAACCAGCATTTTTGGAATAAAAAGTAGGTTTTGGGCCATTATAGGATTTCAAAAGTTGGGTTTGTTTCAATTTCTTTTAAGAAAATGTTTCTTAAAAAGAGAGAAAACAATGATTTTTTGGACAGCACAAATCCTATCTTTTTGCTTGAAAATGTGCTAGAAAGTTGACATATTTGCTAGCTCAGCTTTCCTCTCTCTATGATGGTTCTTTTCTTATTCTTTGGAAATGAAACAAACATGAGTTTTGGATATGTTTTCCTATTATTTGCTTTATCATTCCAAATCAAACACAAGTTTTTCCTTGCATATCCTAAAAAAAATTGAATTTAAATTTTTGTGAGGTAATCCATTTCCATAATTTTATGGAAATGAACCAAACAGCCCCTAAATCGCTTTGATAAGATTTCTCATCTGATTCTCGAAACTCAAGGTTTGCTCACTGGAAGCCATTAGATTCTTCCACCTCCTACTTTAGTCGTACATGTATTTCAAATTTTGGGTTTTCAAACATGTGGTGTTATGGGATCAGGGTGTGACATTCTTGGTATTCAAGATTATTCAATTGCCAATTATTGTTGCAATACACCTTTGTAATCTGCGGTAAGACTTTAGGATTCTTGTCGTCAGAATACTCCGTCACATCTTCTTAATAATTGAAAATATTTCGTTACGTCTCCTTAATAATTGAAATTGTGTTGTCATTGTCCGCTATTTCTATGTTTGGAATGGATCAAATTAGAAAGTGTTCGGAGAAAAAAGATCAGAGATGAAAGTCACTCTCCATCACTTAATTGGCTGATCATCTTTTTTCTTATGGCAACACAATGGCAATGTGTCCCATAGTCGAACGTCTCAAAGTAACATGATACATTTATTCAAAAATTTAAAATTCCCTGTTTTGTGTCCTGTATCTTCATCTTAACTTCTATTTGTGTATTTTCCTTTTATCTCTTGTATTTTTCTTAAGGAAAAAATTACCAACTCATCGTTAAAACATTGATGATCTCTCAACTTTCTTCTTAAATTATCAAATTGTTTATTTTTCCTTTTAAACTGTCTGTGTGCGCCTAACATGGTCATTTTATGAGCCCAGAATCAAATATTTAACAAATTAATGACGTGATAATTTTTTGCATTTCTTCATGAGTTTTTATTAGTTTCTCTTTTTCGACCAAACAAAAAAAAAGAAAAAAGAAAAAGAAAAAACCTACATTCTTCCAACATTTTTGCCCTTTATCCATTTTTAGAATTGAATTTTTTTGGAATTCCATAAATGCTAAAAAAGATGTCACGTCATTGATATGTAAAAGACTTTATCATAGGCCAAAAAATAGACAAATTGATACTTTATAGAAAAACTTAATAGTTCACCAATACTTTAAGCGGGATTTGGTCATTTTTCCCTTTTCTTAATTCATAATCTCTATATACTTCCTCTTGTCAATTGTTAAATAATATATTTGGACTATCTTATTTTTCTTCATTTTAGTCTCACACTACTTAGGATTATATAACTTCTCCCCTTACTAATGTATTTAAGCATTTTAATGCAATGAACAATATAGTTTATTTTCTTCCCAAAGGTTTTATTCTTATCATGGTATCGGAGCCTTGTTATTAGCCCTAGAGAAACCTCTTTCTTATTCCTTGATCTAGAGCCACAGAGAGGGTTTCACCGCAAACTTCATGCTTCCCCTCGGTGGCCTCAGCATCATATTCAACCTCGACGCACTATCGTCGTCGCTCACAACCTCCTCTCATGGCAGAACTCTAACTTAGCTTCATTTGGGGTGTCATAACAGCCACATCCTCCACCACTACTCTAACAAGCATGATATGATCCAGTGCATCGCATGTGCCTAATTGCAAAGCCTAAATCCCTAACAAGAAGCCACTACTAACCCTCCTCGAGTTCCATCAATAACTACCCCATCGCCGTTTTCTTCTGCCACTATTAAACCCATTACGCCCAGCAGCTGTTTGACGAAAATTCCCTAACCAGATCACCTCCACGTGCATCCCGTCACCACAAAGTCTCTACCTCAAGCAAATCTGAAACTCCCCTCCCAACAGTGCCTACAACACCACCCAAACTCAACACCAACAAGGACTCGTTCTTCCCACTTATTGATAACGTGTTTGCAAGGTGTTTGATAGGATGCCTTCGAACCCTCCACCTGACGCCCCACCCAACTGTGTTCTCGCTTGCTACCATGCTCAGCAAAGAAATCCTCATGCGCCGCTAGGGTGAGCATAGTTCGGTTCAAACAAAACAAACTGACCGAACTGACCGAAATTTGACAGCTCGGTTCTGTTTTTATTAAAGTTCGGTTTGGATCGGGTTGAAGTTTTTTCAACCCGAGCCGACCGAACAGACCGAATTATATTACTCATTCTAATTACTATTTGTATCCGCTTAAATCTGACCCCATAGTTCATATAGAGTTACTTCGCTACAGCTTGATTGTTAGCCTTCTTGTTTTGATGATGTTTAACAAACAATTTACTACTAATTGTAGGCGTATAAAATTGCCTATAGGTCCCTTCGTACAGCTCGACACGAGGAATCGACAAATCAACGAACCATCGAGTGACGAGGCGACGAGGTCAACAAATTGCACGCGATCAACAGAATGCATTCGCGTGCGGAATCAATCCAACGGTTCGGGGAGTCAATGAGTCGTCCAACCAAGAACGGACTCGGATGAATCGCGATCGAATCAAGATCAGCTTCGGACTCGAACTCAGAAGTGGATTTACTACCAAATCGGGAATCAAGTCAACAAATCGATTCCAGACCAAGTCAACCACAAACCCAAATCACGAACAAAGCAACAACCGAACAACGGAACCCAAAACACCCGGGGGGACTCGGCCGAAACGGAGCCACCCCAAGGTGGTTCGGCCCAAGCCGAGCCACCCTAAGGTGGCTCGGTGGCCGAGCTCGGCCAAGGCCGAGCCACCCTGAGGTGGCTCGGCCAAAGCCGAGCCACCCCAGGGTGGCTCGGCATGAGCCGAGCCACCTTGAGGTGGCCGGCTCTCTCCCCCCCCTCTTGTGTGTTGGCCACACGTGCGCACGGGCACAGTGACGCTTGGCTATAAATAGGAGAGGGGGTTGTTCATTTTAAGGTTGGAATTTTTGGAGAGAGGCGAAGCCCTGCTGGATTGAAGACTCAAATCTAAAAAAGATCTCAACTTTGGGACTTCGAGGATTCACTCATTCAGATCTGGTACTCAGCGATCGTCAACACCAAATAAGGCAGGTGTTCGAGAGGACCGGATCTCAGATCTACGTCGTTATACTCCGGATCAAAGCTTGGTCTTTGATCCCGAGATTTGAGCGATTGTTTCCTTGGTGAAACAATCCCTCCGGCTATTATTTCCTTGGTGAAATAATACCCGTTATACTGCGTAGATCCGACCGGATCTAGATCTAGCGGTGGTCCACGGATAAACCCCGGCGCAGGCAAACAACCCACGCAAGCGAGCGACCGCAAAACAGGAGCTCGTGATTTGTTCGACACAAAAGGAGAAAAAGTTGTAATCTTTCTTTTCTTTTATTTTGATTTTATTGTAACCGGATCTTATAAAAAGACCGGATCTTTGTAATCGATAAACTATTACAAGAGTGTGTAATGGAATCAATGAAGAAAGCTACCATTTTTCCCACAAACAATCTGGCGACCACAGTGGGAGCCACCGATCTCGCAACCGAGATCGGAGCGTCGCAGCCGCGGATCCCGATCCCGGTCGTGGAGGAGGTCGAATACGAGTTTGACCAACAGAAGTTCGAGGCGTACCTGTCGTCCTCGTCCGGATCTACCTCCCCCTGCAAGTCCAAGAAGTTCTCCTCCAGGAGAAAAGTTCGTTGGTACGAAGAAGTTAAAGCTACCAACGAAGATCTCGCCCCGTTTGATGCCAAAGCTGCATCGGGTGAGATCTCTCCAAATTCCAACCAGGTCAGATCTGCTCTGGCCAAATTTTCCGTTGCCGAGGGCGTGGTGACTCTCTCGAAGAGAGCCCGCCAAAGGCAACGTCAACGCCTTGCGAAACAATTCGCAAAGGCAATGGAATCTGTGGACGGGATCCGCTACAACACGGATCTGAAGAACAGAAGAGGCAAGCAGCCTCAACAACAGATGAATGGTGGTTCCTCCAAGCCGCCAACAATGCAATGGGTCCGTGTCAAACGGAACCGTTCAACGCTGGAGGAACACATTCGCAAGCGCCCTGCATTATCAGCGCAGGCACGGGCTCAAGCTGAAGAAGCCCGTAGAAAGCTTCAGAAGGAGGTGACAAAGAAGCCGCCACCAACCCGCAAAGTGTGGAGGCCGAAATCCGAAGTGGCGATTCAGGCCAAAGAGCAACCTTTGCAACCTTCGAAGAAGGTTCAACCTCCGGCGAACCAAACGAAGTCGCCGACAATTCCCATGGCCACTCCGGGAGGTCACGCAGAATCATCCCGGAGAAAGAAGTTAGTTTTGGAGCGCCTCGGCCCACTTCCCGATGGACGATGCAAAGCTCCAGTTCAAGAATGTTTGGGCCCAATGAAAAAGCTCCGAACGATTCAACACGCTGGGGGTCGCCGCAACCCCCAGCATGACGAGGAAATCAGGGCAACCAAGCGCACCACGCTGCGTATTGAAGTTCAGGAGCCTGTTGAGAATTCACGCCCACAAAGGCGTGTATCGAGACGCGTGACTCTTGAAAGCCCAAAGAAGGCAATTCACCCTCAGAAGGAAACGTTATCGTCCGATGACGATGACGTTATACCTGAGAAGTCGTGCCAACACACGATAGGTTACTCCGATCTTCCAACAGACGAGTTGTACTATCGTGTTAGGGGTACGAAGAAAACTAGGAAGAGGAGTCCTCAAAGGCTAGAGAATCAATGCCCCTGTTCCAAACTCATTCGGGCGGTATTGTCTGAGTGTAACTGCATCAAGACGGTCCCCGAAAGAGTTTCAGTTTTCGAGAGGCTCAGCACTGAAATGCCAAAGCCAAGGTCTAGGCGTTTCCGACGAAGAAGAACGGCGATTGAGGATGGAGAATTTCCGAGGGTCACTGCTAACATGACCAGCAAAAGGACATCGACACGGATGATCTCGAGTCGATTCTGAAAGCATCCCGGCGTCTAACCCATCTGTAGTCCGGAGCCATCGCACGAGGAACTTATGGTAGGGTTCGGATAAGACCACCTTCAGAAGATGAAGAATCGGATGCTTGCTCTGCGGTTGCGTCTGACAACACCGTATCCAGTGAAGGAGAACCCCGCGAGTCATTCATGATAAGCGCGGAACAAGTGGCCAAGATGCTCGAAGATGCCATGGCCAAACAACAGGAGAGCTTTAGGCTCGAAATGCAGATGGCCATGCAGAATATGAAAGAAATGTATGAGCAACAACTCCAAGCACTGAGGAACCAACAAGGCGAACCAAGTCGTCGTAACCAGAACAATCTGGAAAATGAGGACACAGGTGCAAATGAAACTCATAATGCCAATAACCCTCCCATCAATACAGGGGGTGGTAATGAGGATGCCAACGAAGATACAAGTGAAAACTTGAAGATCAAAAGCCTCGAGAGCAAAATCAATACGTTGATGTCCGCTCAAGAGGTGAAGAAAACAGGTATTCCTTGTCCATACCCAAGAGAATGGGAATCAATCCCCTATCCGACGAAGTTTAGTCTAATCAACTTCACGCTGTTCGATGGGAAGGGTTCCCCCCCTCAGCATTTGATTTATTTCAAATCGTACCTGGGTGTTATCTCCGGTAATGAGCCTCTGATGGTGCGGTCATTCGTTGGCACCCTTCGCGGAGCCGTCTTCGATTGGTATCGCCGCCTCAAGCCAGGAAGCGTGAATAGCTGGGACGACATGGAGACAAAATTCCTCGCTAACTTCTTCGACGACGACATCGAGATATCCATCGGGTCGTTGCTCGACGAGAAACAGAAAGACGGGGAGTTAGTCGACACCTTTGTCAAAAGGTTCCGGAACAAGGCGTTGAATTGCCGGGACCCAATCACTGAGGAGTTCATTCTTCAGACTTGCCACAACAACCTCGCACTGGACGTGTTGGAAGCAATAGGGACAGCACCGTCCAACACTTGGAAAGACTTGAAGGTGCGTGGTGAACAAGCCGAACGCTTCCTCCGAAGGAAGAAGGCCGAGAGGAGCCAATCGAGAACTAATCCTCCAAACTCGAACTTCGCCTCCCGTGGTAAGGGCAAGACACCTGCAGCAGCTGTCGATGCTAATCAAACATCGCAACAGCAGTCCCGGAGACAGCAGAAGACTTCGGATCAGAGGCCTCAAAAAGAGTACTCCTTCAAGGACGAAGATGTTCCAGCCATCTTCGAATCACTCCTTAAAAATAACAAGATCAAGCTGCCACCGATCACGAATCAGGAGGAAGCTGACAATACTGCGGATCCGAAGTACTGCGCATACCACAGGAGGATCCTTCATCCCACCAAGGCCTGCTTTACTTTAAAGAATAGTATCCAGACCTTGGTTGAAGCCGGCGTCATAACGCTGGAGTAAGCCAGTTGAGAACGGCAAAACTCCGAAGAGTATACGAGTATAAACTGCTTCTCAATCCTCCGACTGGTATAAGAGGTTAAACTGCTCCCTGAAACTCCGAAGAGTATACGAGTATAAACTGCTTCTCAATCCTCCGACCGGTATAAGAGGTTAAAATGCTCCCTGAAACTCCAAAGAGTATACGAGTATAAACTGCTTCTCAATCCTCCGACCGGTATAAGAGGTTAAACTGCTCCCTGAAACTCCGAAGAGTATACGAATATAAACTGCTTCTCAATCCTCCGACCGGTATAAGAGGTTAAACTGCTCCCTGAGACTCCGAAGAGTATATGAGTATAAACTACTTCTCAATCCTCCGACCGGTATAAGAGGTTAAACTGCTCCCTGATACTCCAATAGGTGTATGAGTCTAAACTATTTCCTATCTTCCACGGGGAGTTCCTGGAGAGTGCCACGCGTGGTATTCTTAAGGATAACCCGATCATGCAGTTAATACAATGATACACCCAGTTTTGCAAAGAAAGCTGGGGGTGGATAATTCATGTAACGGGAAGTTCCCGGAAGAATGTTAAATGTAATATTCTTACGGATAACCCGGTCATGATGAATAAAGTGATAAACACTAAACTCCTAATTTTCGAACACTCTTTTGCTGAGATGAAATCCGATCACTTCATTGGATCAATTTTCCCTCACAAAACTCTCATTGGTGTTTGACGACTCATAGTCTCCACCACAGAATCCCCCACCGTTCAAACTAATTGACGGCGGGACCACCAAAATTCTTTCCTGTTTAATCCATTCAAACTTCCGCTATGTTCGTGCACTCTACACTTTCATTGTTAGAGTCCGGATATAATGCTTAGAATTTTGATCTATCAATCATTAACGAATTGTCAAAGCTTTTTTTTTTGTTAAGTCTTTATCACTTAACATCAGGAACCCCCTTTGGGTGATTTGTACGAATCAACATTCCTATTGTGATTTGTACTCTCACTCTCACGTTTTACTCGGTCAAACCTTCCTACAGTTAGGGCCAAAACCAAAATCCCCTCTCGATTCCTTCAATGAACGAGAGGCCCACAAATCGAGCGATCAAACCTT
>BQKN01001074.1:0-16426 GCA_022839385.1 Asparagus kiusianus | reverse complement strand
GGGTTAGCCAAAAATCCTAAAGTCAACGCCTAACACGCGTCGCCGGGTAACCTATTCCCGTAACAAATGGTAAAGTCTATGTATTCAACATCATAGCACAAAGTCTAAAGGAGTTCATTCCTTTAGCACAACGTCACATGCGGAACGGACTAAAACAATCCGCATGTAAGCCCGATTCAAACGGTAATCGGTAAGAGCACATCAAATCCGTTAAAGGCTGAGGATTTGCCAAAAATCCTAAGTCAACGTCTCATACACGTTGCTGTTTAGTCTTTTCACAGGAGAAAGACGAAGTCTACGTATTCAATATCGTAGCACTAAAAGGGTTAACTCTTTTAGCTTAACGTTACATACGGAATGGATTTAGACAATCCGCATGCTAGCCCGACTCAAACGGTAGTCGGTAAAGGCTCATCAAATCCGTTGATGGCTGAGAATTTACCAAAAATTCTATGAACACGAGTCATTGACGCATCAATTCTATAGATTGGTCTCGTGACTCAAGTATTTGCCACGCTCTAATACCTTAAGAGCTTAAACTGTGTCTACTCCAGAAGACGTACGAGTATAAACTGTGTCGGACGTCGAACAATACGTCGCAATGAAGCCTGGACGCCGGACAACGCGTCGCAATGAAGCTCAAACGCCGGACAACGCCGTCAATCGATGATCAGTTCTATGTTTAAGCAACCAACTCGAGCTAAAAGTCAAGAAATCAAGAATCGACTTCAAGTTCAAAATTTCAAAAACGGTCAGACAATAAATGCAGCACCGGAATCCTTACAGACGTTCGACAAAGCACCGAATAGCCTGAAGGAATTGAAGGAATCCAGAACAGAAGCCATTCTAAAGTCCCGTTACACCGACTAAAGGTTGGGACAATCACATCAAAAGTATTCCAGACTCTTCTATAAAAGAACGAGACTGAAATACTTTGGAGGGGGTATCTGTAGGCGTATAAAATTGCCTATAGGTCCCTTCGCACAGCTCGACACGAGGAATCGACAAATCAACGAACCATCGAGTGACGAGGCGACGAGGTCAACAAATTGCACGCGATCAACAGAATGCATTCGCGTGCGGAATCAATCCAACGGTTCGGGGAGTCAATGAGTCGGCCAACCAAGAACGGACTCGGATGAATCGCGATCGAATCAAGACCAGCTTCGGACTCGAACTCAGAAGTGGATTTACTACCAAATCGGGAATCAAGTCAACAAATCGATTCCAGACCAAGTCAACCACAAACCCGAATCACGGACAAAGCAACAACCGAACGACGGAACCCAAAACACCCGGGGGGACTCGGCCGAAACCGAGCCACCCCAAGGTGGCTCGGCACAAGCCGAGCCACCCTAAGGTGGCTCGGTGGCCGAGCCACCCCAGGGTGGCTCGGCATGAGCCGAGCCACCTTGAGGTGGCCGGCTCTCTCCCCCCCTCTCTTGTGTGTTGGCCACACGTGCGCACGGGCACAGTGACGCTTGGCTATAAATAGGAGAGGGGGTTGTTCATTTTAAAAGGTTGGAATTTTTAGAGAGAGGCGAAGCCCTGCTGGATTGAAGACTCAAATCTAAAAAAGATCTTAACTTTGGAACTTCGAGGATTCACTCATTCAGATCTGGTACTCAGCGATCGTCAACGCCAAATAAGGTAGGTGTTCGAGAGGACCGGATCTCAGATCTACGTCGTTATACTCCGGATCAAAGCTTGGTCTTTGATCCTGAGATTTGAGCGATTATTTCCTTGGTGAAACAATCCCTCCGGCTATTATTTCCTTGGTGAAATAATACCCGTTATACTGCATAGATCCGACCGGATCTAGATCTAGCAGTGGTCCACGGATAAACCCCGGCGTAGGCAAACAACCCACGCAAGCGAGCGACCGCAAAACAGGAGCTCGTGATTTGTTCGACACAAAAGGAGAAAAAGTTGTAATCTTTCTTTTCTTTTATTTTGATTTTATTGTAACCGGATCTTATAAAAAGACCGGATCTTTGTAATCGATAAACTATTACAAGAGTGTGCAATGGAATCAATGAAGAAAGCTACCATTTTTCCTGCGAACACTAATATTGTTTGTCTAGTATTTGTGTTTTCCTATTTATTATAGACAAACAATAAGTTGGAGGATGGATGGAATTGTGCATTCACGATCATATCCAATGGAGGTTGGCGGATATTGTGGTATGAAGCCTACGTAATTCAAGTTCAAGATCCAAGTTCAAGCTTCATCCGCAAGTGTACCAAGTCAAGCTCATTGAAGATCAAGATTGCTTGGATAATATTTAATTTAGGTGTTATATTATGTGTGTTGATACTTTAAGCTCAATATAATATGCACACACATTTTATTGGTTTCTTTGTATATATATATATATAGTTATATATATATACATAAATTAAGTTTCGGTTTCTATGTATATTTAGTTATATATATACATACATGGTTTTGAGTTTTCAAGTTTTAATATGAAACAATTGAATATAATTAGAAAACATATTTTGGTTTCATACTTACATGCATATATATGATTTCATCAATATCAATTTTATTTAGTTTAATGAAATCATGTTTTAGTGCATTATATGTGTATTTTGATAAAATACTATATTCATTGTTTATAGACTTCATAACAATAGTTTACATCTTTCTTCAAGTCTATAAAATCATTTTGTATTGTTTTATAACATGGTTAAGCTAAAATGTCAAAACTCATATGTTCACAATTTTCATGTTTTGGACTAGTATGTGTATTATCATGTCTACAATCATTTCCCAAAGTTTCATAATTTTTAGAATTTATTTGATATTTTTAAACAGGATTTTAAAATCAAAAGATAGTTTTTCAAACCTGCATTTTCATATATCAGTTCACGGTCGACCGCCACGGTCGACCGCGCTTGGTTCTTTTCCTGAGTGGGCAGCAGTACAACTTTTACGGTCGACCGTCACGGTCGACCGTCAACTCAAAAATTCCCACGGTCGACCGTCAAAGTTTCTAGAATTTTCTGAGTTTCGAAAGTGGCTCGCGGTCGACCGCGAGATTTGTACGGTCGAACATCGTTCATACCAAAGGTTATTTTGTACAGAATCTGATTTCCGATTCTGTTGGTTTTTGGTCATTTCTGTTGGGCTTTTGGCTGAGGTTTTGGGAGGCTATAAATACCCCATTGATCTCAGTTCTCATTGGAATCCAAGGGAATATTTTAAAAGAGTTTAACAAGGGTTTAAACTTGTTTAGTGTTTGTTTAAAAGAGTGTTTAAGAAGCTTTTAAACAATTGAGAGTTTTGGGTTTGTGAAATCAATTACACAAGAGCTTGAGGAGATCCTATTGGTGCTTGAGCATCCAACTATCCTCCCTCAATCTCTTGATCCATTGAGAAGTTTTCTAAACTCTATTTCTAGCTTTATATTTATTTGTTTGTTTATCATTTTATTAAAGCTAGTTTTATACTGAGTTTAGATTTGGTTTATCTCATTGTTACACACACCCACATTGAGCTTTTAATATTTACATACATAGTATATTGGGGTTGTGAGAGATTGTAGCAGTGAGTTGTGCTTAATTGAGTTCTCACCTTGTATTAGAGAACAAACTAAATTATTGTTATATTGTGCGATTGTAAAGTTTTTGGTTAGCTAGAAAACCGAGTGTGTAGTAAAGATTTCCTCAAGGTGAGGAGCGGAGACGTAGGTCGTGGGAACCGAACTCCGTGAATCAAATTGTGAGGTGTAACGTTATTCGTGTGAGCGTAGAAAACCCGGTTGAGATAGTGGATTTCTCCCCGGGAGTGGGGAGCGGAGACGTAGGACGGAAGGTCCGAACTCCGTGATCATTTGCTTGTGTTTGCTTTGTCTTTGACGTATTTATTTCTTGTGTTCGTATCTTATATCGCCATTGTTCTTTTGCTTATTTATATCATCCACTATATTGTTTTACCCTTGTGTTAGTTTATATATCCTTGCTCATATATTTGTAATATCTCATTGCTAGGATATATTCATTTGCTCATATTGCTTATCCTAGCTCATATATCTTGTTGTATTTCATACTTTCTAGGATAACTTATTAAAATCGGATTTCATACTTTCTAGGATAACTTATCCTAGCTCATATATCTTGTTATATTTCATACTTGCTAGGATAACTTATTAATTAGTTTTAAATTGGCATAAAATCGGATTAGATTAGCATAAGACCCTAATAATCCCCCCCCCCCCCCCCCCCCCCTCTAGGGTCTAACATTGATATCTTTTTCTCTCATGCGACCTAAAAAGAGATAAAATACCCAAATAATAGCGTCCTCTTCAATTCTCGGGCTTTTCATTATATCTAGTTGTCTATCCCTCTCTGTTCCATATGTGTTTCTTCTACTTTGGACTAATCCACTTTGGAGGTAAGAAACTTAAACCATAATGTTTATTCTAACATTTTCCTAATTTTTCTCCTCGATTGATATATTTTTGGATTAGATTTCAATGTGGATTAGACTTATAATTTTATAGAAACTATACCCACTATCCAAGTTATTACATATTTTTTATTTACTTAGTCTATCATATTGAGATCATTTTAATTCTTTATGTAAAATTTCTCTAAAAATTTTAATGTAATCTTTGGTGGGAGTTAGATTTTGATTCTACATCTAATATTCAGTGACATTTAATAGTTTATTAATTTCAATAAATTAAAGTGTAAGTGACTTATTTCTGTTTGCCCTTATGTTTTGATGATATTTTACAACCACCATTATCGGTACTAATAGCTTATTGAGTACAAATATAGTAAATTCATTTATCGAGCTTGTTAGTGCCACAAATGGAGGATTGGATGGAATATGCGCTACAACGATAATATCCAAAGAAGGAGGCATAATGATGAAGCAATGTTATTTCAAGAACAACAAATTCATATAGAATCTTCATCCAACTCAAGCTATATCAAGACTCAAGAATTGTATTCTTTGTGAGGATATTAGCCAGTTTTTATTTTTCTCTCTAGTGCTAGAATGTAGGCAAAGAGTTATTGATTTTACTTGAAGCTATTGGGATATCACACACACATTTTCATACTTATGTTTTTTAAGTGTTTTTCATAAAATACTATTTCTTACAAGTATGAGGACCTATTTGCAAAATTCCTTTTCTAAACAATTTGTTTTTAGTATTAAAAATATTTTATAAAGTTTCACAATTTTCAGAAGTCAAATGAATATTTTACAGATTGTTAAAGTGTGTCAAAATCAGTTCTTTTGGAATGTATCAGAATGCGGTCGACCGCACTGGTCGACCGCACCGGTCGACCGCACCGGTGTTCATTTGTTAGTGGGCAGCAGAGAGTTTGTCAGTCGACCGTCGCGGTCGACCGAGAGCTCGATATTTCCATCGGTCGACCGCACCGGTCGACCGAAGAAGTCTCTGCTTGTTGTCTCAGTTTTCGATCTGGATCGCGGTCGATCGAAAATTTCGTCGATCGACCGCCGAATGTTTTAAACGGTAATTTTTGTACTTTTTCCAGCGCCGCTCAGTACAGATTTTAGCGACGTTTGTTTCTAGATTTTTGGGGATTAAGGGTATGGGTTTAAACAGCTGGTTTCCTCTATTTAAACTCAACTTCTTCTTCTTCCTCTGTAGCCCCAGCTCTTTCAAAACATTCTGAGAACTGTTTTCACAAAGCTTAAATTTCAAACCTGTTTTTCTGAGCCTTTGTGTTTCATATCCCAGCTTCAGTGTGCTCTTTCTCTTTGCCATAGGGACGTTGTAAAGAGAGAGTCTTGCACCATTTTCTACTATCTTGAGAGTTTGATCTTGTGTAGATCAATTATGTGGGAGTGTGATCTAGTGAGATCAATTGTGTAGTGTGAGACTGTGAGGGGATCGCTGTGTAGACGAAGTTCTGGCTTCCAAACCGGGTTGTGTAGTGGATTTCTCCTCGAGAGTGGGGAGCGGGGACGTAGGTCAGCGGACCGAACCTCGTTAACATATCGCGCGTCACAGGATAACGATTCCTAACCCTATCTCCTCTATTTTGATCGCATTTGCATATGGTGTTTTGCTTGTCTTAATTTTTATTGCATTATCTTAGCCTCGTGACCCTAATCACCCCCCCCCCCCTCTAGGGTCCAACAATTGGTATCTGAGCTTGGTCTCTATATTAGTTTTTGGTTTAATCACCTTAGAGAAAAGATCTTATGGAGGCTTCAATGAATGTGCATATGCTAGAGGGACAATCCACCACTAGACCACCTCTCTTCACCGGTAGTAACTTTGCTTATTGGAAGGCTAGGATGAGAATTTACCTTCGTTGCATTGACCTTGACACCTAGAACTCATAGAGAAAAAATACGTAGAAAAGTCCAAAGTTGGGACTATGACCGATAGAGAGAGGCACCAAGCTAATCTCAATGCTAAAGCTATGAACGCCTTAATTTATTGTCTTTCCCCAAATGAATACAATAGAGTTTCAACGTGTGCAACCGCATACGAAATATGGGTGAAATTGTGTATCACACACGAAGGAACCCCCCAAGTTAAGGAATCCAAGATTAGCGGACTTATGAATGAATATGAGTTGTTTCAAATGCTTCCAAATGAATCAATTGATACTATGTTTTCTCGCTTCACTAACATTATCAATGAATTGCATGGTCTTGATAATAAATTGACTATTCAAGAGACGAACTACAAGATTCTTCGTTCATTGACTCCGTTGTGGGAACCCAAGGCGACGGCAATAGAAGAAGCTCATGACCTTACCACTCTACCTCTCGATGGCCTCATCGGCAAGCTCAAGGTTCATGAGAAGAAGCTCAAGGGAAAAGAAAAGGAGGAAGTGCCCTCACGGGATATTGAGGAGCCATCACCAAAATTGAAGACCATAGCTCTCAAAGGAGCTAGTGATAACTCCTCTTCGTCATCGGATAGTGAAGTTGATTTTTCTAGAGAAGTGGCTCATCTCTCTAGAAGAATTTCTAGACTCATAAAAATGAACAAGAAATTTAACCCACGATCTAACAACAAATTTCCTTCTCGTGTAGGAAAATGTTTTGAATGCAATGAACCGGGCCATATCGCTAAGGATTGCCCAAGGCTCAAGGAGAAGTACATGAAATACAAGAAGAAGAAAGCTATGTATGCCGGATGGGAGGAATCCGAACCAAGTGATTCGAATAGTACTGAAGAAGGAGCTAAACTTGCTCTTCATGATCCCAATGTTTGCTTCATGGCCATTGAACATGAGGTAATATCCGACACCGAGAGTGAATCCTTTTACATGCAATGTGATCTAGCTACGGCTCTAGAAGAATTGAACATTGAATTTAAAAGAATGTCCAAAGAATTTTCTTCTTTTAAAAAGTTGCATGCTTCTTGTGATATTAAGATAGAACAATTACAAACCTCTCTTGCATTAAAAGATGAATTGTTAGGAGATCTTGATTTTGAAAACAAGCAATTAAGATCTAAGATTGAGAGACTTAAAATTGAGAGTGGTAGGATTAGACCCACTCATGCTTATGCTAATCATCATCACTATGGTAGAAATAGGTTTCATGATTCTCGTGGTCATACATACAAAAGAAATTTTGTATGCACATATTGCATGAAACATGGTCATATTTCTACTCATTGTAGAATTAAAGATAACTTTGAATTTTATGGATTGACATGGGTACCCAAAGGTACCAAGACTACTAACCACCAAGGACCCAAGACTTGGGTACCTAAAGCTACTACATCTTCATCTTCATCTCTTGTAGGGAACATCACGGTAACGACGTAAGGAGATGTGGTACCTTGATAGTGGTTGCTCATATCATATGACGGGCAACAAAATTAATCCAAGGGTTTTCATCTGTTGTAATAAACCTCTTTCTCTCTTGATTGATCAATCGATCGCTGGCGAGCCAGAAGAGACGAACTCCTTCACCCTGAGCTTCTACTGAGTACTGAAGCTCTCCGACAACCTCGGTCGAATGTCCAAGGGAAGCAAACTCGGCACGAGCACCGAGCGAAGCATCCTGTAGCTACCTTAAAGTCCCCACGATTAAACAAAGAGGGCCTTCCCTCTGCTTCTGTTGTAATCATTTGATTATTAGTTTGTAATAAGCCTTCTTATCAATACAAACAAAGTTCCCTGTTTTCGGGAGATCAAAAATTACACCTACAGAAGGAGGTAGCGTCTCCTTCGGTGGTGGTGAGAAAGGTAAAATCATTGGTGTTGATTCTATTGGTAGGAAACCCTCACCCGTTATAGAAGATGTTTATTTGGTAAATGGTTTGAATCACAATCTTCTTAGCATTAGCCAATTGAGTGATAAAGGTTTTGATATTTCTTTCAAATCGGATAAATGCATCATTAGTATGAATGGAAAAATTGTTTTTATTGCTAATCGCAAATCTAATGTATACATTTTTGAGATGAATGAACTAGTGAATCAAGATGTGAAGTGTCTTGCGGCAATTGATGAAAACCCTTGGATTTAGCACAAGAGACTTGGACATGCAAATATGGATTTGATATCAAAATTGTTTAAGAGAAATCTTGTAAAAGGGTTACCTAGTTTGCACTTCATCAAAGATAACACATGTGAGGATTGTGCCAAAGGTAAACAAACAAAATCTTCCTTCAAATCCATCAATGAGGTATCGACTTCTAAACCTTTGCAATTACTTCATCTTGATTTGTTTGGTCCTATGCGTGTTACCTCTCTTGGAGGCAAACACTATGTTTTTGTTATCATTAATGATTTTTCTCGTTTTACATGGACAATCTTTCTTGCAAATAAAAATGAGTGTTTTGAAGAATTTTCTAATCATGTTAAAAGAATTAAAAAAGAAAAGGATTTGAAAGTTGTTAAAATAAGAAGTGATCATGGAGGTGAATTTCAAAATGATTTTTTCTATGAATTTTGTGCTCATCATGGTATAACTCACATGTTTTCCGCTCCTAGAACACCATAACAAAATGATGTTGTTGAACGGAAAAATCGCACCATACAAGAGATGGCACGCACTATGCTAAATTCTTTTGATTTGCTAAAATATTTTTGGGCGGAAGCCGTCAATACGGCTTGCCATGTTTTAAATCGTGTTTTAATTAGACCAAAGCTTAAGAAAACTCCTTATGAACTATTTTATGGAAAAACTCCTTTTATTGGTTATTTTCGTATCTTTGGTTGTAAATGTTTTATTTTAAATACAAAAGATCATCATGACAAATTTGATTCCAAAATTGATGTTGGTATTTTCTTAGGTTATGCACCTCGAAGTAAGGCTTATAGGGTCTTCAACAAACGAACTCTCGTTGTTGAAGAATCTATAAATGTTACTTTTGATGAGACTAATATTGGTTCTCAAGTTGTTTTACCTAGGAAAGATGATGATGATGATGTTGAGGGAGGATTGGACCTTTTACAAATCAATGATACACCCTCTATATATAGAAGCACAAAAGGATGTGGATAGCTCAAATGCTCATGAACAAGTTGAACTTCCTAAAGCTTGGAAATTCGCATCAAACCATCCAAAGGAACAAATAATTGGGGGTCCTTCAAAAGGAGTTGTTACTCGCTCGAAAGCTTTGAGCGAGTGTGGTAATGTTGCTTTCTTATCTCAACTAGAGCCTAAAAAGATTAATGATGCTTTAAATGATGAATTTTGGGTTTTAGCTATGCATGAGGAACTAAACAATTTTAAAAGAAATGATGTTTGGAAACTAGTTCCTAGACCTAACAATGCTAGTGTTATTGGTACTAAATGGGTTTTTAGAAACAAACTTGATGAACATGGCATTGTTACTAGAAATAAAGCTCGTTTGGTTGTCCAATGATACAATCAAGAAGAGAGCATAGACTATGATGAAACCTTTGCACCGGTTGTAAGGTTGGAATCTATTAGGATGTTTTTGGCTTTTGCTAGCTTTAAAATTTTCAAATTATTTCAAATGGATGTTAAAAGTGCCTTTTTAAATGGTTTTATAGATGAGGAAGTATATGTTGAGCAACCCCCCGGCTTCATAGATCATAGTTTTCCTAATCATATTTGCCGGGTTCAAAAAGCTTTATATGGGTTGAAACAAGCTCCTAGAGCTTGGTATGCTCGCCTCTCTAGTTTTCTTGTTGGAAATGGTTTTTCAAAAGGATCAATTGATAACACTCTTTTTGTGAGAAAAAGGAAAAATAATTTCATTTTAGTTCAAATATATGTTGATGATATCATTTTCGGTGCTACTAATGAATCTTTGTGCAAGGAATTTTCTAAAGTTATGCATGATCATTTTGAGATGAGTATGATGGGAGAGCTTACATTCTTTCTCGGGCTCCAAGTCAAGCAAACTAAGGATATGATATTTATTTCTCAAAGCAAGTATGCTAAGGAATTGGTGAAAAAATTCAATTTGGAGAATTCTAAGCATGCGCCTACTCCCATGAGTACAAGTGTAAAGCTTGATGCGGATGAAAGTGGTGAGGACGTGGACCAAAAACTATACCGAGGTATGATAGATAGTCTTATTTATCTTACCGCTAGTAGACCCGATATCATGTTTAGTGTGTGTGCATGTGCACGTTTTCAAGCTTCTCCTAAAGCATCTCATTTAATTGCGGTTAAAAGGATCATTAAGTATGTTAATGGAACTTTCAATCTTGGTTTATTTTATCCAAAAAGCACCTCTTTTGATTTATATGGTTTTTGTGATGCCGACTTTGCCGGATGTAAGGTAGATCGCAAGAGTACGAGTGGAACATGCCAATTCTTAGGAAATTCACTTGTTTCTTGGGCTTCCAAGAAACAAAATTGCGTTGCATTGTCCACTACGGAAGCGGAATACATTGTCGCCGGCTTATGTTGTGCTCAAATTTTGTGGATGAAACAAAGCTTGGTTGACTATGATTTGAATTTTCAAAATATAAAAATCTTTTGTGATAATACTAGTGCTATAAATATTTCCAAAAATTCCGTTTTGCATTCTAGAACCAAGCATATTGATGTGCGCCATCATTTCTTACGCATCATGTAGAGAGACAAGATGTATCCCTAGTGTTTGTTGACACAAAATCTCAATTAGCGGATATATTTACTAAGCCTCTTGGTGAGTATGATTTTTGTCACATAAGAAATGGTTTGGGCTTATGCAATATGTGAAAGTTCTATTTGCTTGCTTGTTTAGTTACATTTTGCATTTCCCTTTACCCCATTTTTGATGGTGACAAAGGGGGAGAGACATCTCCTCATTTGTTGCACATACTTAGGGGGAGCTCATAGATAGGGGGAGCACCTATCTATAAGCTATATTTATTTTTGCTCTTATATAATGGTTGGTTGTCATCATCAAAAAGGGGGAGATTGTTTTCCCTTATGTTTTGATGATGTTTTACAACCACCATTATCGGTACTAATGGCTTATTGAGTACAAATGTAGTAAATTCATTTATCGAGCTTGTTAGTGCCACAAATGGAGGATTGGATAAAATATGCGCTACAACGATAATATCCAAAGAAGGAGGAGGCATAGTGATGAAGCAATGTTATTTCAAGAGCAACAAATTCATATAGAAGCTTCATCCAACTCAAGCTATATCAAGACTCAAGAATTGTATTCTATGTGAGGATATTAGCTAGTTTTTATTTTTCTCTCTAGTACTAGAATGTAGGCAAAGAGTTATTGATTTCACTTGAAGCTACTGGGATATCACACACACGTTTTCATACTTATGTTTTTTAAGTGTTTTTCATAAAATACTATTTCTTACAAGTATGAGGACCTATTTGCAAAATTTATTTTCTAAACAATTTGTTTTTAGTATTAAAAATATTTTACAAAGTTTCACAATTTTCAGAAGTCAAATGAATATTTTACAAATTGTTAAAGTGTGTCAAAATGAGTTCTTTTGGAATGTATCAGAATGCGGTCAACCGTACCGGTCGACCGTACCTGTGTTCATTCGTCAGTGGGCAGCAGAGAGTTTGTCGGTCGACCACCGCGGTCAACCGAGAGCTCGATATTTCCATCGGTCGACCGCACCGGTCGACCGAAGAAGTCTCTGCTTGTTTTCTCAGTTTTCGATCTGGATCGCGGTCGACTGGAAATTTCGTCGGTCGACCGCCGAATGTTTTAAACGGTAATTTTTGTACTTTTTCTAGCGCCGCTCAGTACAGATTTCAGCGACGTTTGTTTTCAGATTTTGGGGGATTAAGGGTATGGGTTTAAATAGCTGGTTTCCTCTATTTAAACTCAACCTCTTCTTCTTCCTCTGTAGTCCCAGCTCTTTCAAAACATTCTGAGAACTGTTTTCACAAAGCTTAAATTTCAAACCTGTTTTTCTGAGCCTTTGTGTTTCACATCCCAGCTTCAGTGTGCTCTTTCTCTTTGCCATAGGGACGTTGTAAAGAGAGAGTCTTGCACCATTTTCTACTATCTTGAGAGTGTGATCTTGTGTAGATCAATTGTGTGGGAGTGTGATCTAGTGAGATCAACTGTGTAGTGTGAGACTGTGAGGGGATCGCTGTGTAGACGAAGTTCCGGCTTCCAAACCGGGTTGTGTAGTGGATTTCTCCTCGAGAGTGGGGAGCGGGGACGTAGGTCAGCGGACCGAACCTCGTTAACATATCGCGCGTCACAGGATAACGATTCCTAACCCTATCTCCTCTATTTTGATTGCATTTGCATATGGTGTTTTGCTTGTCTTAATTTTTATTGCATTATCTTAGCCTCGTGACCCTAATCACCCCCCTCTAGGGTCCAACAATTTCTTCGTCAATAGATTAGAGGTGAAATTGAATTTGGACAAAATATTTGTACCTAAGTAAAAACCGAACAAACTGACCTGAACCGAACTGAATCGACTTGAATCGATTCACTTTTGTTTTGAATAATAGACACTTCAGTTCGGTTTGGCCAAATTTGACCAAAAACCTATGACGCCCCTGGGTTCACACAAGGATGTAGTCTAAGGTGAAACCAGAGATGTCAAACCTGCCATGCACCCACACTGTGCATAAACATATTTCACCAATCACAGTAATATCATCTAGTAGAACCAAATAGAAGTACAGGTACAAACATGCAAAATAAAGGGAATAAATGTAATAGACATGATATAGAAGAGATATCTCATAAATGAAAAGAATCATGTCTCAACTATAATACATCTGATATCTTAATAATGAAAATGTCTCAACATGAACCAACTAAGAATCGTACTAAGGCACACTGCCTTTACAATATGAATATGAAACTCTAATGTCTAGATAAAACTCAAAACTATAGTGGAGTCTCTATAAGTAAAAATACGCGACGGCGACTATGCCAGAACTCCGTCCCCTGCGGCTCTCCGGAACTCCGAGCTACCTGAAAGGGTATTTTTAAAAGAAAAAGAAACAACAACTAGAGCGTCAGAGCGCTACAGCAAGATTAGATTATTCATCTAGCATTTGTTTTAAGGTTTACTATAAAAAAAATCTGACTTTTAACACCTCATGTTAAGATTAAAGCATGAAAACACATATTCAACATCATATTAATCATCTACACTAGATATTTAACTATAGGGATAGGTTGGGATGAAGATAATCTTGCCTCAAATGTCATTCTAAGCCTCTGAGATAAACAGCAAGCAATCCATGAGCACAAACCACCCGTTCTCCCTCGTCACACGTTGATGATCTCGCCCTTTTGTCGATATTTGCTTCACAAAGCTCTCAAAACTTATAAGAATAAGATCTAGGGTTTTTGAGGGGAGAGGGTGGCTGCTAGGGTTCATAGATATGATTAAAGAAGGGAATTTTTGTGAAAAAGCAGGTATTTATAGAGGCATACCCGAAACAAAACTGTTTAACCCGAACCAGGAAACCTAGTTTGACTAGGAAAATAACATTTGGTATTTTGGCAATAACTTCCGCGTCTGACCTCGGAATAAGGTGATATAAGATTTGTTGGAAAGTTGTTGAAAAGACCTACAACTTTGGTATTTTGCGTCTTCCCAGATTCTAAGTGCAACATTATGTAAAATCTATAAACTCTTAACTGGTCATTTTTCCCAGATTTTTTTCTCGTGCATGTTTTGTGCATTTGCACTCATATATTCATATATATGTATCGGATTGATCTCAAATCAATTCCTAACATACTAAAATATCAATAAACGTTATTTATCATAATATAACATGTTTATTATTATATCTCACAACATTCAGTATTACGGGGTTTTACATTCTTCCCCCATTAAAAGAATTTCGTCCCCGAAATTCTGCATTCGTATCTTAGAGATTATTAATGCCAGAAAAGCACATTGAGGGAATAATCCAGACAAGAAAACATTCACATACACATCTTGCATCATTAGTCTCTAGATATGAACATAGCAATATCTACATTTAACAATCTAAGATGCCAATATTTCCACTTAACCCCTAACTAAACGGAACTAGTACGTCGGGCGAAAAATCCAAACAAGGAACCCCCCATATATATCATGTGTTCCGAATGATTAGAAGTTAAGTGTCAATACCTCCATTCTAGCGTTAAATGTAAATATAACCATACAAATAATCACATACATAAATCAATCCACCTTCTCAATAGGTGCAGGTAGTCGCGATGCATAACATCTTCGCGCTCTCGAGAATCATCCTTAATGTCTATACTTAACAGTCTAAAATGCAAATACCCCCACTTAACCCCTAACTAAATGAAACAAGTACATCAAGCGAAAATCCCAAACAAGGAACCCCTCATATATATACCATATGTTCCGAGTACTTAGGAGTTAAGTGTTAATACCATCATTTTAGCGTTAAGTATAAACATTACCATACAGGTAGCCACAAATCATAAACAATTCATACTAAATTTAATTTACCTGCTCAAATAGGTGTGGGTAGTCGCGACGTATATCCTCTTCGCGTTCCCAAGAAGCCTCCTCAGCTCCTCTCCGATTCCACTGAACTTTAACGAAAGGTATCACCTTGTTTCTCAACTTCTTATCCTCCTTAGTAAGAATACATACAGGAATCTCAATAGTAGTCAGATCCTCCTGAATCTCGATCTCTGGTGCGTCTAATACTCGCTGCTCCTCCTCATCGCGTAGGTTCTTCTTAAGCATCAAAACATGAAAAATATTGTATATGCTCTACATGGATGCTGGTAGGTCTAGTCGATATGAAACAGCTCGAATGCGCTCAATAATCAGGAATGGTCCAATATACCTCGGGGCAAGTTTTACTCATCTGCCAAAACGCTAAACTCCCTTCATTGGTGATATTTTCAATAACACATAGTCCCTAATTTGGAACTCTAACGGTCGTCGCCTATGATCTGCATAACTTTTCTGACGACTCTGCGCTGCAAGAATGCGCTCTCGAATGATTGTTACCTTCTTCGTAGTTTGCCTCACAAGCTCTGGTCCAAGCAATAGGCTGTCCTCTGGTTCTGTCCAACAAATAGGTGATCTATAAGGCCCCCCGTACAATGCTTCATACGGTGCCATCCCGATAGTCTCTTGGTAGCTATTATTATAAACGAATTCGATTAATGGGATGTGGTCCTCCTAGCTACCCTGGAAATCAATGACACATGCCCGCAACATGTCCTCTAATATTTGGTTCACTCTCTCCGTCTGCCCAACCGTCTGCGGGTGAAACACACTAGAATAAGATAATCTGGTGCCGAAAGAGTTCTGGAAGCTTCTCCAAAAATGTGAAGTGAAAACCGAGCCTCGATCTGACACAATCGTCTCTGGAACTCCATGTAATCTCACGATCTCCTGAATAAATATCTGTGCATACGTCTCTGCCGTGTATGTCGTCTTTACTGGTATGAAATGTGCTGACTTTGTCAGCCAATCTACTACCACCTACACTGAATCATTCCCTTTGTTTGATCTCGGCAATCCTATAATGAAGTCTATAGAAATATCTGTCCACTTCCACTCCAGAATGGGTAAAGGCTGTAGGGTTCCTGCCGGTCTCTGATATTCTGCCTTCACTTGCTGGTAGGTAAAACACTTAGCTACATATTCTGCAATCTCTCTACGCATGCCGCTCTACCCAAAATGTCTCTTCAGATCCTTGTATATCTTTGTTGTGCCTGGATGCACTGTATACCTGGTACGATGCGCTTCGTCGAATAAATCCTTCTTCAGCTGAGCATTAGCTGGTATTACTAATCGACCATTCATCTGAAGTCCTCCATCTGCTCCAACGATCCAATCAGCCTCTGGTGTAGGTGTATAAAACTACCTATAGGTCCCTTAACACAGCTCGACGACGTCGATTCGACAAACCAACCATCGGGCGACGTATCCAAACACGATCGTTAGTCCACAACACCAAAGCCAAGTGATACACAACGAAGCGGATTAACGAGGCTACGAGGCTAACGAACCGCACGCAAACAACGGAAGAAATCCACTCGCGTGCGGAATCAA